>CM055908.1:25382835-25796616 GCA_029582155.1 Panopea generosa | reverse complement strand
TTGGACAGCCAAGTCGTATGAGTTATAGCTATCGATTCAGCAGGTTGTTTGGACAAGCCAAGTCGTATGAGTATAGCTATCGATTCAGCAGGTTGTTTGGCAAGCCAAGTCGTATGAGTTATAGCTATCGATTCAGCAGGTTGTTTGGCCAAGCCAAGTCGTATGAGTTATAGCTATCGATTCAGCAGGTTGTTTGGCAAGCCAAGAGTCGTATGAGTTATAGCTATCGATTCAGCAGGTTGTTTGGACAAGCCAAGTCGTATGAGTTATAGCTATCGATTCAGCAGGTTGTTTGGCAAGCCAAGTCGTATGAGTTATAGCTATCGATTCAGCAGGTTGTTTGGACAAGCCAAGTCGTATGAGTTATAGCTATCGATTCAGCAGGTTGTTTGGCCAAGCCAAGTCGTATGAGTTATAGCTATCGATTCAGCAGGTTGTTTGGACAAGCCAAGTCGTATGAGTTATAGCTATCGATTCAGCAGGTTGTTTGGACAAGCCAAGTCGTATGAGTTATAGCTATCGATTCAGCAGGTTGTTTGGACAAGCCAAGTCGTATGAGTTATAGCTATCGATTCAGCAGGTTGTTTGGACAAGCCAAGTCGTATGAGTTATAGCTATCGATTCAGCAGGTTGTTTGGACAAGCCAAGTCGTATGAGTTATAGCTATCGATTCAGCAGGTTGTTTGGACAAGCCAAGTCGTATGAGTTATAGCTATCGATTCAGCAGGTTGTTTGGCAAGCCAAGTCGTATGAGTTATAGCTATCGATTCAGCAGGTTGTTTGGCAAGCCAAGTCGTATGAGTTATAGCTATCGATTCAGCAGGTTGTTTGGACAAGCCAAGTCGTATGAGTTATAGCTATCGATTCAGCAGGTTGTTTGGACAAGCCAAGTCGTATGAGTTATAGCTATCGATTCAGCAGGTTGTTTGGACAAGCAAGTCGTATGAGTTATAGCTATCGATTCAGCAGGTTGTTTGGACAAGCCAAGTCGTATGAGTTATAGCTATCGATTCAGCAGGTTGTTTGGACAAGCCAAGTCGTATGAGTTATAGCTATCGATTCAGCAGGTTATTTGGACAAGCAAGTCGTATGAGTTATAGCTATCGATTCAGCAGGTTGTTTGGCCAAGCCAAGTCGTATGAGTTATAGCTATCGATTCAGCAGGTTGTTTGGACAAGCAAGTCGTATGAGTTATAGCTATCGATTCAGCAGGTTGTTTGGACAAGCCAAGTCGTATGAGTTATAGCTATCGATTCAGCAGGTTGTTTGGACAAGCCAAGTCGTATGAGTTATAGCTATCGATTCAGCAGGTTGTTTGGACAAGCCAAGTCGTATGAGTTATAGCTATCGATTCAGCAGGTTTGTTTGGACAAGCCAAGTCGTATGAGTTATAGCTATCGATTCAGCAGGTTGTTTGGACAAGCCAAGTCGTATGAGTTATAGCTATCGATTCAGCAGGTTGTTTGGACAAGCCAAGTCGTATGAGTTATAGCTATCGATTCAGCAGGTTGTTTGGACAAGCCAAGTCGTATGAGTTATAGCTATCGATTCAGCAGGTTGTTTGGCAAGCCAAGTCGTATGAGTTATAGCTATCGATTCAGCAGTTGTTTGGACAAGCCAAGTCGTATGAGTTATAGCTATCGATTCAGCAGGTTGTTTGGACAAGCCAAGTCGTATGAGTTATAGCTATCGATTCAAAATCTTCACATACTGATTGCAAGCATACTTATGATATACCCATTTTATCAGACCTAGGAAAAAAAGCTATTATTTATTCAGTTATGAATTAATTAAACTTCTTAGTCTAGTGTGTGTGTGTGTGTGCATTTTGTTACTACTTATTTTAGGCAATCTGTCAATATTAGCACCAGCATCTCAATTTATATAATGTAAATAGGTATGCTTAAGAAAGGAAATGTTTATCTTTAAATACTTTACCATAGTTATAAATGTATGTGATGCTTTTGAATACAATGTAGTAGCTAATAGTCTCTTATAATACAATATAGAATGGCATGGTTCTGTTTATATAAATAATTATCATGTTTATGTATGTTGTATGTTGTAACCATGATGAGACTTTAATAAAGAATAAAACCTTAAAACTTACGGATAACTATTAAATATTAACTATTATCTTATCAATCTCCATGTATGACTACTTACATGCAACATCCCTCACACACTCGCAGTACATGTTATACAAGGTTTAAGTTCGGCAGATATTCACTTTTAAAAACATCTAAGTGTTCTTTTTTATCTTTTAATAATAACGCGTAAGGTCACAAAATAATTGCAGTAAATAACAAACCATATTGTATCCTACGAATTGAGTAGAATGAAGAAGTTGCATAAAATCATATACTGATCAAACTTTACCGGGACCGGTACCCCGTATCCCCGCCAGTGGGAGAGTGACACCCTCAACACCATTCCCCAGGATGACCTTCCCCGACAATTGAGGCGTTTCTACGCCTATTTTAGCATCGTTTACCTACATAATACTTATAGTAACATATTAAATCGTATTTCTGATTACCTTGCCAATAGATCTGACACCTTTCATAATACAAAGGAAGACGATGATCCAAGCGCCGAGGAAGCAGATGATTAAATGCCACGGAAGAGTGCCAAAGTCACCGAGTCCACTTGATATTTGGAGAACGTTATATCTGTAATAAGAATAAAGAAATACGATATTTATACCACTGCAACCAATGTAGGCAAAGATAGCGATATCAAAAGTACAAAATAGCAAGCTCGGTGTTGTTGGGTCTATAATTAAATGTATTACCAAAGATAAATAAATTATATTATAAATAGAATCTATCAGACGTGATTTATCTCAATTTAAATATTAATACAATGTTTTGACGGCTAGAGATCTTGACCCCGATGCTATGTTAATGCATCATGTGTTTCAAACAAAAGTAAATACATATGATATAGATAACCCATGCTGAAAACAGTGAACTATGTTATAACCACCGAGAGAGATGTTGAGTTTGATAACAACAGTAAGCTAAATGAAAATACATATAATATAGTTTGAAAACATTGACAGAAAATGGACTGTTTTAATTAAAAACCTATATTTAATATCGTATATGTGCTGTATGTTTCATTTGGTTCAATATAATAATCCGTCTTACTTAAAGATTAGAAACGGTATTTGATATATATTTTCTTTACATATACTGTTCTTTATGATATTAGATTTTGATTTTTCGTTGTTCTTAAACTATTTTAAATCATTAACATTATATTTATCATTAAAAAATGGTGTTGTATCATAATCTCTTAGTATCCTTTAAACTACTTCCTTTTAAATTCTATTCATTTTTTTTAATCTTTTAAACGATTTAAATCCATGTTATTTCAATCTTTATTATAATAAACAACGAAAGTTTATGACGAAGTGTGATGCACTTGTTTTGAAACGCCGTTTACAATTTGTATTCAATTTTCATTATCTTGTAAAACATCTCTGTTGAGTTTGTAATCATTGTAAAATTTCATTACGATAGTTCATTATCTTATATAAAATATATGTTTTATTTACAAGACACTTTGATGTTTCATTACGAATTTTCATTATCTTTTACAAAATATCTGTTAAATTTACAAGACATTTTGATGTTTTATTACGATTTTTCATTATCGTTTACAAAATATATGTTATATTACTAGATATTTTGATGTTTCATAACGATATATCATTACATATTACAAAACATAATCCTATTTACAAGACATTTTCATTACGATTTTTCATTGTTTGTAATGACGTACCTACATGTGTTATATCTGTAGTCATTATGACGTTGGATTACAATTTGTCCTTCATTATAAATATATAAATAATATTGTAATAATATTATACAGTTCACTGTACAATATGGATTTATATTGTACGAGTCAATATTGTGGTGTAAACCTGTATATACTGCTGAGTCCAATATAGGTTTTGACCACAATATTGACGAGTAAAATATTAATCCATATTGTAAAGTAAACCCTATAATGACCGTTTTATTGATTATTTCGAGTTCCTTTATATGAACCACAGTATCAAATTTTAATTAGCAATGGTCATTTTTCAGAAAAAACGAAAGTACTTGGATTTCCCTTATCATAGCTTTTTCCTTTTTTTAAAAAATAAAAAAGTAATATGCATCTAATTATATTTTTTTGAATAATGCATACTTCAATTCTAGGAGTAGAGTGCCCAGTGATTTCTCTGATTGTTATATCTGATATATATGCGGAGTATTTATATCGTTAGAGTTACCGTTGCTTAATGTCCAATACAGAATTATCGAGTTTGGAACGGTCGACCCTTCCGGTTTGAGTCGTTCAATAATGTAAGTACAATCACGTGGTACAAATGCTCGAAACTCATTGGAATATCTAGTTTAGGTGGATAATAAGATGTTACTCTACGATTTTCAATATCTTCAGTAGTTTATCTGCTACGTTTACAAGTCATTATGGCGTTTTATTGTTTATTTTTTCTTAAAAAAGTCAGTATTGAGTGCATTAAGCAACAAATACAAACATTCAAAACTGTATTTGAATATATATAAAAAACATACACTGGTCATTGCGAAAATGTTCAACTGTCCTATGATAAAAGACATATTGACCGGAAACAATCAGGTAGCTTATTATTATTAATGTCAAACTATATCAAATATCAAATAAATACCAAAAACAATAATTAAAAAAAAATCAAAGCTAATAATTCTACCATTGTATATATTCTACACGTAATTCTATCTGGTATTTGTCATACTCCGTATTGTTGTGATATCAACTAACTATCGCATGCCAGTTTTTTTCCGTTCTCGTATTTTTTTCGTTTTATAAAATTGATTGACATTGAAATAATATCTTTGTTGTTGTGACCACATGCGAGCCCCCACCCCCACCCCCCCCCCCCCACGTCAATTCTTTCTATTTACATTTAAGCAATACGACCTTTCAAGATTACAGGAGACGTATTCATTGTCATACTACACTCATTCACTCCTATGCACAAAGTTCGTCCTTGGTTCGATAATGACTGACTCTATCCAATTTAGACGATCTTTAATATCTTTTGAGTTCAAACAGATATCTGCTTACCACATCTGACTACTGTATATGTTTGCTTTCCTGTATGTGCTGTGTCGTATTTCCTATTAACGAACGTGTTTAATCGTGTCAGATTAATTGATTATGGGTTAATATTTAATCAATTTCAACAATTATAAATATAACATTCATAGTCAATATTCAAGTTGGTAATTTGTATAAGGATCGAAAATATTTTGTCTTTATATAATTTATTTATTCCAATGATTTGTATAGCAAAATACGAACACGAGGAATTGAAAGGAAATGCCAGTTTGATTCTGCAGATGAGGAGCGGTCATTTAATTTTACAAATCTTCCTATAAAATACTAATAAACAATATGTATACTAAGTCCTCCATTTAGCTGGCTGTTATTACCCAACTCAAGATTTCTCATGGTGGTAATAACATAGTTCACTGTTTTTATCATGACTTATCTATATCATATTTATTTATCGTTCTTTGTTTAAAAAAACATGATATATCGGCATAGCATCGGAGTCAAGATCTCTAGTCGTCAAAACATTGTATTTATATTTAAAACTAGATAAATCAAGTCTTATCGATTCTATTTATAGCATCATTTGTTTATCTCTGATAAACCCTCCAATTTTACAATGAGGAGTTTTAGACGTCAAATTAAATGTATTACGTCATATGTTTCAATGTTTCACGTCATGAATTGTTCATACGTCACATTAGAGTAGAATGAACGCGTAGAAGGGGTGTAGGATAAAAATTGCGTTCCAGGTAAAATACGCGGAAATCCTTGTCCGTTGTGCAAGAAACGTCATTCTAAATCTTTACTCACAGGTAAAGGATAACATGAAAAAGTATCAATGTACATGTCAAAATATTTAATTGATGCAAATCTTGTTGAGCGTTTAGTGAAACTGGGACCTGAAACTGAAATCTGATAATTATAATCAAAACTAAACACCTATTCCGGTGTGAATAAATATATCACTTTTTTAAGTGATCGAAATTAAAAAAATAAAGAGACCAAGTTTGCTTAACTAATTTGATTGTATAAATTAATAGGATATTAATTAATTAATTAATGAGATATTTAAGAAATACTAACACATAAACTAACAATGTGACCTATTTAATACATTATATACGAATGCAAACGACACTGCGCGTACCTTGTGTAACTCAATATGTCACTTGTCCTGAATACCGACATATTTGCTTTACTGCTGTTCTTAGCTGAATTAATGTGTACACTCTGTTGCAATACATTTCTATTTTAAATCAATTCTATACAGAAGATACGTCTAGCTTGAAATCAATTTACTTACTGCCAAATTCTTCTCTCCGATGACATTTTCGTCAATAAGGTTCCATTTTGCTGAGACACGGAACCGTAACACTATAAATTGTGTCGTTTTTGATGTAAACTGGCATGAAAAAGGGAGATATTCGCTGAGTGACTCGCATTTGCGTTCTCGAATTTTGGCCCTGCAATGAAGTAAGAATGCTATTATCTAGGTTACGATTAGCTGAGGACTAATAGAAACAGTTATTATTTATGACAGTGTGTTTGAAAACTAATTGAAACAACCCTGGGACGTAGTTCTGTTACGTACGTTAACATTACCGCAGCTGCAGGTTTGTCAATACCTATAACGGTTACCGGTAAATGGCTGTGAGCGCCTATCTTAATATATAACATCATCATGCTCAGAGTCTCCGCTAGTTGTATGTGCGCCGTCTGTTCAAATGGAAATATTACCGCCAGCGAATTTAGAAAGTGTGTACTATTACAATCATGCTAGGTCAAACAACGAGTAACGGCCGTGAGACGACTAAGGTATAATGCAGCCACATGTATATAACAACCTTGAAACAGTGGATACAGTGTTATATTAGCGATACAGCACTGACTTACATATACAGCTGCATGTATTTAACGGCCGTGAGACGACTAAGGTATAATGCAGCCACATGTATATAACGACCTTAAGACAGAGGATACAGTGTTATATAAGCGATACAGCACTGTCTTACATGTACAGCTACATGTATGAAACAGCCGTGAGACGATTAAGATATAATGCAGCCACATGTATATAACGACTTTGAGACAGTGGATACAGCGTTATATAAGCGATACAGCACTGACTGACATATACAGCTGCATGTATATAACGACATTGAGGACAGTGGATACAGTGTTATATAAGCGATACAGCACTGACTTACATATACAGTTGCATGTATATAACGACTTTGAGACAGTGGATACAGTGTTACATAAGCGATACAGCACTGACTGACATATACAGCTGCATGTATATTACGACATTGAGACAGTGGATACAGTGTACATAAGCGATACAGCACTGACTTACATATACAGCTGCATGTATATAACGACCTTGAGACAGTGGATACAGTGTTATATAAGTGATACAGCACTGACTTACATAAACAGCTGCATGTATGTAACAGCCGTGAGACGACTAAGATATAATGCAGCCACATGTATATAACGACCTTGAGACAGTGGATACAGTGTTATATAAGCGATACAGCACTGACTTACATATACAGCTGCATGTATGTAACGGCCGTGAGACGACTAAGATATAATGCAGCCACACTGTATATAACGATCTTGAGACAGTGGATACAGTGTTATATAAGCGATACAGCACTGACTTACATATACAGCTGCATGTATATAACGACCTTGAGACAGTAGATACAGTTTTATATAAGCGATACAGCACTGACTTACATATACAGCTGCATGTATGTAACTGCCGTGAGACGACTAAGATATAATGCAGCCACATGTATATAACGACATTGAGATAGCGGATACAGTGTTATATAAGCAGATACAGCACTGACTGACATTTACAGCTGCATGTATGTAACGGCGTTAGACGACTAAGGTATAATGCAGTCACATGTATATAACGACCTTGAGACAGTGGATACAGTGTTATATAAGCGATACAGCACTGACTGACATATACAGCTACATGTATGTAACGGCGTGAGGACGACTAAGGTATAATGCAGTCACATGCATATAACGACCTTGAGACAGTATATACAGTGTTATATAAGCGATACAGCACTGACTTACATATACAGCTGCATGTATATAACGACCTTGAGACAGTGGATACAGTGTTATATAAGCGATACAGCACTGACTGACATATACAGCTGTATGTATGCAACGGCGTGAGACGACTAAGGTATAATGCATTCACATGCACATAACGACCTTGAGACAGTATATACAGTGTTATATAAGCGATACAGCATTGACTTCAGTATAATACAGCTCACTAGTAACACTTAACTTACACTGAATTAACCAGTCCTAGGTATATTTTCATTAACTTAATGTTAAACAAATAATTTTCCCCTTTTATTGTTTTTTTTTTTTATAATACTTAGCATAACCGCCACTCATGTGGTCCCATATTAATATCTGTCTAATCCACAACATAAATCATTTACGGTGATACAAACAGGTAAAGTGTGACATTACTAGCTTATACATACCATAAGGATGTAAACGATACCTTTAAAATTTGATGACATTGTAATGAGAGAGACTATTAAATACTGCTTTGAAACCAGTTATCGTAATATCATCAAAGTGTTATACATACAAAATAATACGTTTTTAAAATTAAGTAGAATATTCTTTTCTCCTTGAGCAGATTGTCGTGATAAACATAGTTTTTTTTAAGAGCAAGTTTACCTTGTAAATTGATTTAACTGCATAAAATTAGCATTCACTTGATGGTTGGAGAACTATAATGACTTTACAAGTTATTTAGGTGTGTGTAATATTACTTGTATAAAGCAATTGTCAGTGTTCCACCATCCGTCACATTTGTTCCATGGAAGGGTTGCGGCGAAGGAGTTGCCAATATAGTATAAGGTCCAGGCGATGATCATGTTGTAATAAAGAGAAAACATCACGTTCACTATCATCATCCCCAGGCCAAGTCCTGTATAATACGAGTATGGTCATGTTTATGATGATGTTATTTGGTCTGAGTAAATGCAGTCTATCACAGAACTCGTATTCACCAACCGTTCTTCAGAATATTCTTAGACTTGAGGTTTGAAATAAAAATTTCAGCCTTAGAGATCTAGTTTACCGTGACAGACAGAATAATTGTGAGAGTTTATTTGACTATATATTAAGTTTTTCTACATGCTTGCAGCTTTTGGTCTCATATAACGGTCTATAAGTGTGTTTCTCAAATTCATTCTAAGAATATTCTTAAGAAGGTTTGGTTAATATCACCCCAGATCTGTTAACCGCCAATGAAAAAAGCAGAAAGTTCTATGCCTGTCCCGTGATTCACAGCAATTAACGCTAATTAAACTGTTACTAAACTGTAACGTCATTCAAACTTTCTACTAACCAATCAACGTACTCAGATGTGGCTTTTCCAGCATTGCTCGAGAGAGCTGTGCCCGTTTCACAGACTAGAGTTAAGGTTATAATGTACATGTTATAGAGATTGTTTAATGAGACTGTTGTTTATGAGGGAAATATATAATTACCTGTATTTGTCTCAAATGTATTAAAATATATACAGTAGAACTTCAATTTTATTAGAAATTATACCATACATGTACATGAGTATATACCGAAACAGGAATTCGGTCTGGACAAGATAAATGGTTCGAGCTATATGTGGTGTTCGAGTCATCCGTGCTCGAGACAGCGAACTTTTGCTGTAACTGAAATATATTTAAACATTCATCCCAGAAGGATCCAGTATCCGATCTTTTTTTTCTAAATATGCAACATGCATGATTGATAGATATACAAACAACTATTAAAAATAAAAGTATGCTCAAAATTATATTGAATGCATATATTCAAATAAGATTGATTTACCCGAAATAAACAGATATCAGTAGATATTTGTACCGTATATCATATAACAGAGGGTATTTTGTGAAACGCTGACGTGCTGAAGGTACTGACGTCCTTTGTCAGTATCGCGCTGCCCCGCTCCGACGATATAACCTTGTGTAAAACTGCGTGGAACTATCAATGTCAATGCAAATGAGTTGATATTTGATGAAGTTGCTTAATAATGATTGATCTTCGTTTTGTCTTTGTTTCTATCTGATATTTCGAATACTCTTTCAACAATAGAACAAGTCTCATTAAATTTAACTCAACCTTCGCTGTTTGTTTGATATAACAGTGCCCCAGTACATGTTGTTGTTGAAGTTGTAGTTGTATGGTGTTTAGCGTCGCTTGCAACAATTGTTCAGTTATATCGCGACGGTTTCTACTTGAGACAGTATTCTAAGCGCTGTCACACTGGAGTATCATGCCGCAACACATGGTATGATACCCCACCCAGTCACATTATACTGACACCTGGCCGACCAGACCTAGACTCTTCTCTAAATGCGGAGCGTCAAGCGAGGAAGCTTCTAGTACCATTTTTTTTTAAAAAGTCTTTGGAATGACCCGGCCGGGGATTGAACCCACAACCTTCCGCATGCGAGGCGGACGCTCTACCACTAGACCACGCCGCGGTCATGACGAAAGAGAAAGTCACGTAAACAGATCAATGCCCAATCAACGTAGATCACCGAAGCTAGTCATAACGGGATTCAATTACACATCCGCTTGACCGTTTCAACATCTCAGACATGGTGACGGAACCCATCAACAGGAGTTACTATAGAACAGTAAGAAGAAGAATCTAAAATTTGGGTCCATTGATTCAACACTTATTTATAAAAGGGTGTATGGCCTCAGTACTCATTTTCAGCACGAATCTGATACTGAGATGTCTTACTAAGGAGGACATCGTCCCTCGGCGTTTAACAATCACCTGGAAACATAAACGTTGTGACCTCTAGTAAATGTAACATCTGTTTGGTTTGTCAGTTAAACTGTTGTCAAACGTGTATTACTATTATACTGTCTGAAAGACAAGACAATATGTGCCATCGTGGTATGAGTGATGGGGATGAAATCTCATTAATTTTAGGTTATGTGCTCAGTGTCATCTTTTGTACACATCTAAACACTATTTTCTTTAGATTAAATCTGATGTTCAATGGGTTGCTTTTTACGCCTGTTGATTGTTTGGTTTACATATACGTTACAATCCAACGTTAACATATACGTATATATACATTACTACTAGAGTCTTATTTAATAAAATCACTCATGAAACCTAATTCTTAACGATACTTGTAGCCAGTTAAAGGCAAATGTTTCAAAGAGAGTTAACCCTTTACTTCATATAGACGCCTCTAATATTGAAAGCAATAATTCACCACGTATCAGCAATGGGTGAATTATGTTTATATTAATTGACAGAGTGGAAAACAGTGCAGGAAGTGTTCAGATTGCTCGTCTTCAACTCTTCCTGAACTGTTTTTAAAGGCCTTAAGTGATTGGTGCGGGAAAACGCGTATCTATGGAGTAAAGGGATTAAATTGAGATCCTTAAAGTTGTTTATAAAGACAAATGTTCATCAATGTTGCGCTAAAATTGTTTATCAAAGCTGTATATCGTAAATATCATATTTATCTATGTACAACTATAGGTCAGCATTCCCATCAAGCAAGCATTTCAAGAAAAAAATTAACTTTAAAAGCTTATACCACCCATGTGGTATATTGGCTAGATATTTTTTTTAATTAACAATACTAAATTTACTAATAGTTGGCATAGTGTTTGTTTCGAATATTACATGCAATAAAACTGTTTTAGTTTTTGCTATAAAAATTCACAAGTTCAAAATAGGAATGTTAAGAAAAGTTATTAACAGAACTTTTAATCAAAGTGTTATCCTTTACATGCATGCAAGCAAATATGTTATTTAAAGTAATTATATTTCACAAACACATGGGCAACAAAATGTATCCCTTTACACGCTTAAGAGGAAATGTTTGCTGCCAATAAGTTTTGGTGAAATATAATTACTTTAAATATCATACTTGCATGTATGCATGTATGCATGCATGCATTGAGGCATTTAAGCTCTTTTTTAGTTTTAAAACATACGCCTGTCCGTGCACATTCGATAGTGAACCTAATACGTAACACATGCTGGTTTACTTGTTTGTCTTGGTTACATTAACTTAATGCACAATTTGTTGTGGCAGTAATTCACCGATGACACATCGCGCCCGTTAACCGAACCTGTTGGCAAACGGGCACATACAATGTACATTCGTGGCATGTCACACTTATTTTTCAATAATACAGTTAAAAAAAACACCAACACGTAAAAAAACGTCAGTTAAAATTTAATACCGACGTTTCGGCTTATCGCCTTAATCATTTAAATGATTTTTTGTACACTTATTCTTCCAAACACTGGAACTACGATTCATATACAGTCATGCTCTTAACAAACTTAATATACAAATTGATAATTCGAAAAGCAATTTAGACTATCTTTTACTTGTGCGAATATTTGATTAGAACAAGTTTAACATTTTTTATTTAAATAACATAAATACTTTGTGTAAAATACACCAGCAATTTTCCACACGTGATTTTGCTTCTCATATAACCACGTACAGTGGAAAATTTCCATTCATTAGGCTTAAAGCCCACTATAACTGACAGGTATGAAAAACAGCTGTTGCTGAAATTTTCCCCTGCCGCGGAAGAAAAAGAGAGAGATATGTCCAACTTTGACAGATTATCGCCATGATAGGACATTTTATTACTTCACTGTTAAACAAAGCTAGTGTGTGTAACTTAATTTTACTACGTTTTAATACAGGATTCAAAGGGCGCTGTCCTGATATGTGCATATACATACAGAATGTCGTTTGTGCAAAAGCATAAGAATTATTCACCACGCTCGAGGGAATGCAGTGTTAATGCCGATACATCTCGTTAACTGCTGTGGCACGCTTGAAAACGAATCCGTTAAATGTGCGTTTTATACATAATTTTTATGGTATATCTCTATATACTGATATTGGGCGAAATGTAATACAAATGCTATTAAAAAAGATACTGGTTCTGCTATTTTTAGATGCGAGAATATAACCTTCATCAACATTTTGATTACAAAAGATCCTTTATTTAATGGTATACTTTTACAAAAAGCGATCATAATTTCTGTGTGGCGATCGTAAAGCTCGATCCATTCATTGTTATTATCTCGGTTTCCTTAGAACCATGAGACAATGACAATGACAATGATATAAATTATAAATAATCGCTTAAGCTGACAATATTGTTCTCATTAACATTCTGTCACTTCACTATTGCATAATGCCTTTGCGTTCTGAAGTATCTTTCGACACTGAGTTCCGTAAAGTTAATTTATTTGTTTCTTTTGATACCTGAATACTATGTAATCTGATGTTAGGGGCATGTGTTACACAGGTCTCAACCGCTCAAGAACATATTAAGATGAGGTCCAGTCTGTTATTTTCTTTTCTTTATTTGCATGGAGTCTTTGCTTTGTTCCAACATCATCACAGAACTAACACAGAGAGCAGGACCTTCTATATATTTTTTTATTCGATTAATTTTTGAGATGGCGATTAAGTGATATTACCTTTAAATAGAGGACAGACGACCCAGGCATGGAGACTGCTTTTTCCTAGAAATTGTCCCAGTGATACTTCCAGGAAAAACAACGGCAACCCACAGGTTAACAGGCAAATCAGGAACGGGATAAGAAACGCACCTGAATAAAAACAAAAAAAACAACACGTAAATAAAAATATACTATGGATTTTTCAAGCAACACGACAGTTCACTCCTAAAGACCCTGACAGACAGACTAAGTCGTATTTGATGTACGCAAAATAATTGAATCAAATATCTACTTTCCTGTTTGGAATGATGGATGACAATACAATGGCATGAATTTAAATGAACTTCATAGAGCGTTCAACTTAAAAATGTATCATTGCAAATGTCAATAAACAAAAGGAAACATATACTCGCCCTCTATCGACAATATAGACGCATGCACGTTTAGTTTATTTACAGGTTAACTAATTTGATATATAGCAACATCAATAGTTTTATTTCTTGACACCACAAGAACACCAATAAGCATTTTTTTTTCATTTATGATAAAAAAAAAGTTGGTGTTACAACATTTTCAACACAATTCAAGTTATATGTTGTAAATTCAATTTTATTGCTGAGAGGAGAGGGTAAAATTAATCATCTGTGTAGGACTACTGTCCTTCCGTAAACTACTGGCGAAATTTTGGAGTGAGCAGTATTTGAACCTTCCACCTCACCGATGAGGGGTAAGTGATCGCGAGACGGTGCTTTAGACCACTTGGCAACGGAGGACCTTTTTAACAAAATTAATATATTTTAAACTTCAAATTGAATGATCTTTAAAGAGTAAACTGTTTCCTTTCTGATAAAATTTAAATTTATTAAAACACAACTATAAACATAAAGTAATTGACGGTCTATCATTCTGCCGGTATCAATAGGACAGTGTTTATGGAGGCCTTTCATTGCTAGGGTCTTTGTGTTAAGCTTTGAATAGATGTTAATAAATTAAGGTAAAGATATTTGCTTTGACATTCCTTTCATAAAGGCAAGTATCGGATTCCAGTTATTTTAGCAAAGTGTTTTCAAGATACGTCGTTGTAAGGATAGTTTGGTCGTGAGTGTATGCAAGGTCGATATTAAAAACTGATCAAATGATAAAATGAACTGTAAATGTATTCATAGTTCTATGCTTTTGAAAACTTTATTTTTAAGATTGCAGATACTCACAATATAAACATGGACTTTGTACTTGGTTAAACTATGGCCTTTGATAAAAGTATCTATTGCCATAAATGACTATTTGAATATTCTATATAAATGCTACATAAGAATTTGCTGTATCCCTCATATATTTATGTCATCAGGACACATTTTTGGACATTCATTTATCATTATGCTTTGAACGGTTATATTAGCAGAATTTATAGAATAGATATTCATAGATATAAATTCGGGCCCATGATCTGAGGTTTGTGGGATCCATCCCCAACCAGGAGCATGTGTTGAGTTCTTGAGAAAGACACTTCATTTTTTAAGACTTAATGGCAGTTCCATCTAGGACGACTTTGATCATAATTAGTATATATTTCATAATCGATGTGTGTCAATATTACTTAAAGTGATTATATCAAGGAATAACGCTATAAATGTCTTAAAAATAAAATTATTTTAAAAATCGATAAAAAGCATCTAATTATCATAAAGAAGTAAAATCCAAATAGTTTGGTACGTCAAATCCACCAAAACATGACATAATTGATATTTAAAAAGCAGTGAAAAACTTGAAACAAAAAAAATAATAGACTTATATACTACTTAACGACCTTCACATCGTCATTCGGGCGCTTACTAACATGAAACAAGATAACTACGAGTAAACGGATCATATTGAAATCAAAATCTAATAACGTGAATTATTTAATACTTCGCAAATTATAATGCAATTTTAAGCGGAAAAAAATATATTTTAGTTTAACCTATGCGCGAAGTCCAAGTTAGAAAATCCCTTTTCAATATATTTGGCGATAAGGGGTCAGTAAATATATACAGAAATGATATATAAGAAAATTATGTTTAAGCCAATTTTAAAATTTTGAAAAATTCTGATATATTCCCTTTAACGTCTTTAAAAGCACAAGTTTTTTTTGACATTGAATATACTTTTGATCCCAATCATTTTTTTTCGGTTCATTAGTTACAAGATTTAAAACAAAGTCAGAAAGTTTTGTCTTGGTTTATAATTCGTATAATTTCTAGATTTGATACAATACCAATGTTTACGATTTAAATGTCTATAAGTATATAGGCATAGTCAAGCATTACTTATGTTATACGTACTGAGCAAGTATGTAATGTTGTGACCACATGTAAATGAGCAACGTTGGTGCATGTTCTAAATAGTTCGCATGTTTATTTATTCATGTCTCACCATATGTACAACAATATAGAACATAGTACATATACATAAAATTACATATATCATTCTAAAAAGAGTTGTAAGAGACAATCTACAGCTCAATAGTATTTCTAATTCATAAAATATTTTTTTCTAATCACATTAGTCATTACAAATATGATGTGAGTTTGTAGAACTCAAAGAGATTTTATCTTATCATCCAAATAAAAACAAATTTAAGAACAACAACAACAACAACAACAACAACAACAACAACAACAACAACAACAACAACAACAACAACAACAACAACAACAACAACAACAACAACAACAACAACAATAACAGCAACAATTAGATACAATACAATAATTTGATGACATAAAACAACAAATCTGTGGCAAAACAATAGATGTTCACTATGATTGAATTTATTCAACCTTGACTATAAATTCTTCACCTGGGAGCTGCAATGTTCTAATGTATTAGTGTTGTTTTTTTTTCATCTGCTACATAATATTTATTTAAGATTTACACCTAGCACTTGAAATATACAAAAAAAAACACATGTTTTGTAACGTATGCTGAATAAAAGTCAGGGACGTGCTCGTATTTCAACAATTATACAATACATATTTATGACAATTTACATTCGTGGCGTAAATACTTCTATAATGTATATATATTATTGCAATCTGATCACCTCGACCTTTATGCTACGCAATAGACGGAGGATACGGAAATACCCGATGTTTCACGATTGATATTATTGCTGTTTATTTTCATTCAACGTATATTAGCGAACGATCACTTGTAGCTCCGGGCTTATTTCGCCGATATAGCCGGGTTTCCGAGATGTTACTATAGATTATGACTTCAAATATATCTAATTAACCTCAATCAGCACAATGTGGTTGTTCAAGGGACAAGACTATAGCCGATGTATTGTTAACATAATCAAATATACAATATAAAACGATTGACTTGACTGAATTTATAGAAATTGACCCATTTTATTTCTGTTCACTATGCAAAAATGAAATTTTCCCGGCAAAACTTATAAAAATATTTTAAAAAAAAGGAAATTACTTTGGAGGTTTGAAGGGAACAGTTTTATAAATGTATACACGGTTTCTTTGAATATAATGAGTGTGATTTTGCTGGTTATTTGGTTTTGAAATATTTTCAAAATAGTTCATAGTGGTTGTGATTTCTTGCTGCAGATAAGTAGAGCATATATTGGCATAGCATATACTGCGATAAGACATCACTGGTTTTAAAAAGGTGACTTTTTAAATCTCAGGGTGTCACTGCACCCTCTTTAATGAAAAAAGAAGCTGGTAAAGTTACCAGTTATTGTGCATTGTTATAATGCTATGAAAAAAATACTTTAAAGTGTATAGTGAGACATTCAAACCATTATCCTCTTCTAAAAGAAAGTAACTTATGTCAACAATAAAAGTAATATGAAACCGTTAAATTCTATACAGTGAATTATTCATAAAGATTATGATTTGCTATACAACGAGTGGAAAACTACCAGCATTCACTGTAATGGTGCACGACGTGGTATCAGCAATGTGAAGCGGGATCAAGTTTCACTTGATTATTTTTGTTTGCATGACCTTAATTATTGTCAAGTCAAGACGACTTTTATCACAACGAAATCGGTTATCAAAACCGTATGAATGGAATTCTCCACATCAAAAAATTTTCTGAAAACTTTTCCATAGCATTTCTTTCAAACACATCTTATAGCTTGTATTCTATAATAAGAGTACAAACGTTTTTTTCTAAAATATCAATATCTAATTGTTATCAATTTTATTTGAAAATGAATTTATGTATAATTGTGTTTTTGTAATAATAATTGACTGATCTGCCTAATTAGGCAGGGTACCATATATCATAATAAAACTTGTTTTCCATTGTCTATGTCTGTATTATAATGAAATAATGCCTTGTCAAATAAACAAATACATAAATAATTAAATAATTAAATGAATAAATAAAAAGTATATGTAGTTTATGAATGAATTTAAATCTATATAGTGGATGCATATAATAAAACTGCATTTTTTATGCAGTAACACCTACAAAATTACCTCGGTATACCTCGGTATGACAATCAAGCCCTCTTAAAACCCTCTAACAACCATAATCCTAACCCAAAACGGAATGAATCCTATCCCTAACCCTAAATAATCTTAATTTTGACTCAAACCCTAACCCTAAAAATTGTCACCCATTTTTGCACCCCTAAAAATACCTCACAAGGTTAGGTAAACCAACTCACACACACACACACACACACACACACACACACACACACACACACACACGAATTCATACAGAATATGTGACAAAAGAGAGTCAGCATATATACAAATAGCATCTATTATACAAGCAAATCATTATAATTATTTGCAGAATCAAACAGTTTTAATGATTATTTGAATGTAAAAGGATCACCTTTCTTACCCATTAGTGCACATTTACAGGGTTTTACAAAAATGTCAGATTGCAGTTCGAGTCCGATTCTCCGACTCAAATTAGTGATGGATTTAGGCCCGGGTTAACGCCAGCATCGCGCTTTCCCGTTGTGACATTTTAAAAACTAGCAGAGCTCCACACAAGCTCAAATGTCATTTAAAATATTAGGTTTTAGGAAGTATTATTTGGGCGGTAATATATATTCATGTGATTATACATACGTGCATATGTTAAACAATTCTCGATTTCAATGTTACAAGATGTCGATTAATGGCTGATATTGGATGATGTCTTGCACGATTAGCAATATATTGATTATTCTGTCATGAGAATGTGTGTATGCAGAGTTGAACTTTCATTTCTAAAATAAGTCAAATAGTTTATACGTTAAGATCAAAAGCTAGTTCACGTTGATTACTGTCCTATTTTCAAACGCGAAATGCCGTTCTCTTTTGTCAACATTTCTATTTGCTTACGAAATACAATATACAAAATACTTGTTGAATTGTGAATCTGATACGCCATTGTTCAGTCAATCAGTTTACTAGTTGTCATCTTTGGTGGGGGAAGACACCGGTCAATTTTACGCATGTCGGAGTATTAAAGCAATCTTAACATTACGCCCAATTGGTGTAATAAGGTACAAAGTGAAATAAGATGTCACTTGGTACCTTTTCGAACCAATGGGGCGATCATTTAATAATTGGATTAATCACCAAATAATTATATCTGAAAGTATGTCATAACGAGGAATGTCATTGAACGGGTATTACATTTTCTTTACACATTTTGTCACAGATACGTTATAACAAATGTTCAAACAAGGAGGACCTTCAACTTTTTATTTGATAGAGGTTTCGAAAAAAAAAAGAAGTGAATCTAATAGTCGGTTTGTATATTGGTGTGTCTTGATATCAGGTTTACATAATATAGATATACATTTTTCAGAAATAAGTTAATGTTGCTATCTATCCCCTTAATTAATGTACAGAAATAAGAAAATATAATAGGAGTTTAACACCATTTTAACATATTTCATGTTATATATGGCATATCCAGTTTTACTGGTGGATGAAGGAAGACAAAAGAATGAATCTGAGTAAAACCACCGTCCTTCCGCAAGTAATTTGCAAACTTTCTCATTTAAAGTTCTTACAGCCTCCGCGGCGAGAGGTAAGTGATCTTGAGACGACGTCTTAGACCACTTAGCCACGGAGGACGCCTTGGTCAGAAAATATAAGAAAATACATCAACGATACCATACTGAAATACAAGATCGTACCAAACGTGACATCCTGTCTAACGTGGAAAATGTACAGATGTCTATGTTTCCATCCTTGGATATTCGGATTATTTCTAATTGGTCCTACGATGCATTGTAATTTTTACCAGGAATATCGCGTAGGTAATGTTAAGACACTCCTGTCCGATACATCGATTCAATATTTAACTGATATCTTTATAGCATTAAAAGCTATTTAAGTATGGTATATTGGAATATAAGTGTTTTCCCAATTCGATGTTATTAAAAAAAGAAAACGCACTCATTATCACTAATAGTGTCTTCAAACGGTGCTTCTAAACCCTGTAACCATTTCCACGAAACTACATACATTTAATCTAAATTCTTCATTAAACACAATTTCATAATAAGATTGTTGATAAGAATCGTGCTCCAGAAACCATACCAGTCAAGATGGTGTTAAAATATGTTGAGACTGCGATGTGCCCCAGTAAGATTAATACAGACACTAAACAGACCAGCTAATCCGCCATCTGACATTTTATGTATCTGACATTTTATGTATTTTCTCAAACAATTGCAGAGCAATTTCTTTGAAACTTGAACTTGAATAAGAAATAATAATACATACTTGTCTGCTAATGTCTATACAAACTCTATAGACGCTACACAATAGTTTAAGGAAGACTTTGTCTGCTAATGTCTATACAAACTCTATTGGCGCTACACAATAGTTTAAGGAAGACTTTGTCTGCTAATGTCTATACAAACTCTATTGGCGCTACACAATAGTTTAAGGAAGACTTTGTCTGCTAATGTCTATACAAACTCTATTGGCGCTACACAATAGTTTAAGGAAGACTTTGTCTGCTAATGTCTATACACACTCTATTGGCGCTACACAATATTTTAAGGAAGACTTTGTCTGCTAATGTCTATACAAACTCTATTGGCGCTACAAAATAGTTTAAGGAAGACTTTGTCTGCTAATGTCTATACAAACTCTGTAGACGCTACACAATAGTTTAAGGAAGACTTTGTCTGCTAATGTCTATACAAACTCTATTGGCGCTACACAATAGTTTAAGGAAGACTTTGTCTGCTAATGTCTATACACACTCTATTGGCGCTACACAATAGTTTAAGGAAGACTTTGTCTGCAAATGTCTATACAAACTCTATTGGCGCTACACAATAGTTTAAGGAAGACTTTGTCTGCTAATGTCTATACAAACTCTGTAGACGCTACACAATAGTTTAAGGAAGACTTTGTCTGCTAATGTTTATACAAACTCTATTGGCGCTACACAATAGTTTAAGGAAGACTTTGTCTGCTAATGTCTATACAAACTCTATTGGCGCTACACAATAGTTTAAGGAAGACTTTGTCTGCTAATGTCTATACAAACTCTATTGGCGCTACACAATAGTTTAAGGATGACTTTGTCTGCTAATGTCTATACAAACTCTGTAGACGCTACACAATAGTTTAAGGAAGACTTTGTCTGCTAATGTCTATACAAACTCTATTGGCGCTACACAATAGATTAAGGATGACTTTGTCTGCTAATGTCTATACAAACTATGTAGACGCTACACAATAGTTTAAGGAAGACTTTGTGTGCTAATGTCTATACAAACTCTATAGACGCTACACAATAGTTTAAGGAAGACTTTGTCTGCTAATGTCTATACAAACTCTATTGGCGCTACACAATAGTTTAAGGAAGACTTTGTCTGCTTATGTCTATACAAACTCTATTGGCGCTACACAATAGTTTAAGGATGACTTTGTCTGCTAATGTCTATACAAACTCTATTGGCGCTACACAATAGTTTAAGGATGACTTTGTCTGCTAATGTCTATACAAACTCTATTGGCGCTACACAATAGTTTAAGGAAGACTTTGTCTGCTTATGTCTATACAAACTCTATTGGCGCTACACAATAGTTTAAGGATGACTTTGTCTGCTAATGTCTATACAAACTCTATTGGCGCTACACAATAGTTTAAGGAAGACTTTGTCTGCTAATGTCTATACAAACTCTATTGGCGCTACACAATAGTTTAAGGAAGTCTTTGTCTGCTAATGTCTATACAAACTCTATTGGCGCTACACAATAGTTTAAGGAAGACTTTGTCTGCTAATGTCTATACAAACTCTATTGGCGCTACACAATAGTTTAAGGAGGACTTTGTCTGCTAATGTCTATACAAACTCTATAGACGCTACACAATAGTTTAAGGAAGACTTTGTCTGCTAATGTCTATACAAACCCTGTAGATGCTACACAATAGTTTAAGAAAGAAATTGGAAATTAACAACAATTAGCTGTTCAGTTTAATATAGAAACATTGACCTCAGCATATATACATGTAATTATGTACGGTTTGTTATTGGATGGCAAATCCTGACCCTCACAAACATGTTACAGATTGATTAAATGTCTCGCTTTTGAGTATTTAAAACTTAAAAAGGTAAATAAAGTACATCAACAAGATACGGTAGTTTTGAATAATTATTTAGGAGTACATAACGAGGTACAGAGTGTGTCTAATAACACAACAGTACAATATTGATATATAATCAAATATCAAAGGACATGCTACTCTTTCATTTATTATCAAATTGAAATGATTAAATAATCTGTCTTAATTTCAAATTAGGTTTATCCTGTCAATACGATGAATAGTAAAGCCTTCGTTGCGATGACAGCATAAACGTGCGAGAACTTATCAAGACATCAACTATCTAACCAGTTGAAAGAATTAACATTAAATATGCCTATATTTACAGCTGGCAATAAAGTAACAGTATAAAAAAAAACCTTACGTGTTTACGAGATATCAATACTATCGAATTTCCCTTGTTTGCACTCTAGCGCCGGTAGTTTTCAATGGATTCAAACAAAATGTACCCAGTAGTTAAATAAAAAACATATTTAAGTTGCATGTTAAGATTCATTTAGATTATATCTATCGGTTAAATATTGTGTAGCATAAAACACACGCACATTTTGTGTATATACTGAACGGAACAGCTAACCGACCACTTTTGTTTTTCGAATATCTTCGTCAAAATATTGAACAGCGTAATCAAACTGTGTGTACGACGTTAATAGACAATTATGCATTGGTTTTACATAGTAATGTCATTCTTTATTCAAGTTCAAATTTCAAGGAAATTGTTTTGATAGTTTTTAGAAAAAAATGAATGCCATGTACATACAATGTCAGGTGGCAGGTTAGCTGTTCCGTTCAGTATACGTAAAGCACAGGTGAATATATTTCTATTGATTTTATCAACACTCTCTCCTTTTAACATGTGATGACGGGTGTGAGCGAGATTATTGCAAGTGCAAATCAGGCTGATGTATACAATGGCGGTTTTACCATTGACCATTCCTGTGGATTGATCTCTGTTGTCAATTGTTCTGTGTGTATGTATTATATGTATATACGATTGTTTTATATTCTGAACGAAAAAGCTAACCCGCCACCTGACATTTTATATACTATACATTTTATGTGTTTTCTCAAAAATATCATATCATTTCATTGAAATCTAGACTTGGATAAGAAAGAATATTGAGGCAATGCTCAATCAGTACATACTTATCTGTTAATGCCGCATACAGATTTTGAACGCTACTTAAAATTTTGGGGAAGATATTGGAAATACAAAAGCGGCGGGTTAGCTGTTCAGTTCAGTAGATATTGGTAATGTCGGTGGTACTGTGATGGTTGTTTCTTTCGAAGACTACGTACTTTGATGTTTTGCCTTTTTTTCTTATTTCTGTTGTAAAAAGTATGTACGAGACATTTCAAATTTAAGTGATTAATCAATAGTTACCAAAGGAGATTGTCAATAAAATACAAAGCGACACGATGACACAGAATGGGTACTTTAAGACGAACGGACAATCAAATACAAAGCGACGACACACGATGGCACAGAATGGGTACTTTAGGACAAACGGGCAATCATTATACTAAGCAATGGCACACGATGACACAGAACGGTTAATTTAGGACAAACGGACAATAAAAATAAAAAGCGACGATACACGATGACATGGAGTGGTTAATTTAGGACAAGCTGACAATCAAAATACAAAACGACGATACACAATGGCACAGAATGGTTAATTTAGGGCAAATGGACAACCAAAATACAAAGCGACGATACACGATGACACAGAATGGTTAATTTAGGGCAAATGGACAACAAAAATACAAAGCGACGATACACGATGACACAGAATGGTTAATTTAGGGCAAATGGACAACCAAAATACAAAGCGACGATACACGATGACACGGAACGGTTTGTTTAGGGCAAACGGACAATCAGTATACTTAGCGACGACACACGATTACACGGAACGGGGTTAATTTACAATACACGATGGCACAGAATGGTTAATTTAGGGCAAATGGACAAGTAAAATATAGAGCAACCATACACGATAACATGGAACGGTTAATTTAGGTCAAACGGACATTCAGTATACAAAGCGACGACACACGATGACACGGAATGGTTAATTTAAGGCAAATGGACAGTCGATATACAAAGCGACGACACACGATGACACAGAACGGTTAATTTAGGACAAACGGACAGTCAAAATACAAAACGACGACACACGATCACACAGAACTGTTCATTTAGGGCAAACGAATAATCAATATACAAAGCGACGACACACGATGACACAGAACGATTAATTTAGGACAAACGGACAATCAATATACAAAGCGACGATACATGATGACACAGAACGGTTAATTTAGGACAAACGGACAATACAAACTGACAATCAGTATGCAAAGCGACGATACACGATGACACAGAACGGTTAATTTAGGGCAAACGGACAGTCAAAATACATAGCGACGATACACGGTGACACAGACCGGTTAATTTAGGACAAACGGACAGTAAGTATACAAAGCGATGACACACGATGGCACAGAACGGTTTATTTAGCACTAACGGACAATCAATATACAAAGCCTTGGACTATTTCAGACATTTCCCAAGAGTTATCCGATAATTGCCCCTGCGCATTTCGATGATATTGGAGATGACTCCAGTTACTTCCCTTAGACCGTAATAAAACATACAGGTATCGTTCCGCTCTGACACTAAGATCAAGTAGGCGTGACGTGTTATATGCCCTCGGGATATATCTATTCGTTTTGGTGATTTTGATGTGTAGTATAAAAAGAAATTAATGAATTTTACTTATTAATAAACGCTAAAATCATTTGATTAAATTTAATGTGCAAAATTATAACATAGATTAATGATTTTAATAACAAATTTCAATATACTTTGATAAAGTTTATTTTATTATCAGTCAACAGATAAAGATTGATTATTTTGTGTTACTGTTATTGATAAATTTAGTTTAAATTTATTTATTTTACTTCGATTGTGAAACAAGTTCTTTCAACTTAGGCAAATCACGCTCGAAGTCTTCCTGGTTAAAACCAGTTCTAAGCATATGCGGAAAAGTGTCTTGCTAAAGGACACCACACATAGCCTTGGCGGAGGATCGAACCCACGACCCTCCGATCATGGGTTCGATGCTCTACCACTGGACCTCGCGCTCAACAATAATTTATTACGGTTATTAGATTATATAAACTTATATTTGAAGAGACAGAATGACAATAAAACATAATGTCGTAAATCAATCATCACAGACTGGTGCCGTCCGGGATTCGAATTCACGACCCGAGGGTCGATAGTCGGACGCATTACTGTCTGAGTTAACGGGAGAAGTGCTATGATATTCAAACTTCATGTTGTTGTTTTTAAAATATAATTATTATGGTTGTTTGAAACAGACATCTTTATATTAGCGCATGCGTTTTTAATAAAGCCTAAAACGGTATTTGACCAAAATCCATTTTTAACAACTTCTTTAAAGTACCTCGTGTTACAATATCATAAGATTATATTGGTACAACAGTTTAATGTTTTTCGCATACCACTTTGATATACAGTAGAACTTCGTTGGCTATTTTGTTCAGTCCCGTCGGGTTCGATCCATCGAAGTTCTACTGTATTCATCTTTATATACTTGGAATAAGTTCTATCATTCCGATTTCAATCAGCCATTTACAAGAGTTATGCACTTTTTTTCAACACAGGAACAAAATTAGTCGTAACATATGCTATGGTAATGTACCTTTACATAATAAGTATATATATTTTTTCAGAAATAGTTTTAAGTGAAAATTGCAGCGTATTTTAGTAAGCTAATTAATGTGAATAGCTGATGTATTACGCAGCAGTTTTACAAATCTCTTTGCTTTGATTTGTAATACCGCAATTATCTAAAGCTTTATATCCCTTTTATTGTTTCATGTTTAACAAAGTAAACATTAAAACATTCACAAAATATTTCTTACAGATCATGTCATGGTAGTACTCTATTGAAACACGCGATATGTTTCAAAATCGATATTTAACAATACAATGTAAAAAGTCACTCATATCAATATCAAGACTTCCCTAACTGCAGTAAAGTACAAGGTTAATTTGACATACGCAGAAACGCTTTGCATAACAATACAATTTAATCTTTATTTCAGTCTCATCTATGTAAATCGCAATAACAATAACATTAATATCATACAGTATATGTACATAGCCATTCAAATATATGAATTACATGAGACTATCACACAGTGCAAAATACAATTATTTATTCACATAATAAGACTATGTGTAATGCTGCAAATCGATTTATTAAAAAAGTATTAAGATAAACAGCATTTTAAAATTCTGACAAGAAAAAAAGCACTAGTGCGCAATATAAAAACTATCTTAAAGTATCGATTATCCCCTCTGATCAGATCAGAAAAGAACGGATTTGCAGCATACACATAGGAGTTGATAAAAAGGTAACATTATACATATAAAACAAAAAATGCATTATTTACAGAGGTAAAATGCACGTCTTTGTAATATGTTAAAACAGGTTTTGGTACAAACACGAATCAAAGAAGATTGGGAAAATAAGAATACAATGTGTCCGGGAGGTGTTTTGTCCTTCACCTTGAAATATAATTACTCAATTACATTCTAGCAGATTATATTATAACCCCCAATAAAAGTACAAGTTTTGCCTCCGGGGCAGGGGTAGGGGGTAATTAAGTTCATAAATGACACTGGCTTATCGCAATGTTTGAAAATTGAAACACAGATAGGAAGGGGTGGGGGGGGGGGGGGGGCGATATTTGTACAAGGATTATTAGATTTGAATATTATTTCACTGATCTTAGGAAAACGTTAAAATTTGATATAATTTATATTGGATTAACTTGTTTTAAAAGTTAATTACACGATATCTATGCGATGACTGAAAAACAAACATAAGCATGCACTAAATGAAACATGTTTGCAGTTACAAATATTTATTTCGGATTATCAAAATTTAAGAAGTATTCTCAGTACCATTATATTTCTTTAAATAATTATATTTTCGTGCCGCAAAACACCATTCATTTCATTGGTATTATCTTTCTTTTCGTCTCATCTACACATCATATAACAAAACATAAATTTTACATGAACGTTTAAACTTACATAGCTTTTCTAAAAGAATTATAAGAGACATTTTAAAACATAAATTATGAATATCAATACAAAGCACATTTTTTGACATGATAAAACTCCATGTAAAATACTGCTAATCTTTATACTAAAATCTGCAATAAACTAAGTTTTTAATTAAAAAGATGAAGAAGAAAAAGAGCAGTATTGCACATATTTAAAAATATCTTTAAAAAAACGATTATCGTTTTTGATCAGATCATTTGAGAACTGATTAGCAATATGTTCATATACGTGGAGATTTTTTTTAAATTGAGTAATTCAAAACAATGATATGCTAATTATGCTGTATTAACATTATTATCAACCAATTACATTATTAAATCTCTTTATTCAATTAACATGCCTCGAGTAATGTATTAATGTTATCTAATCACTGGTTTTGATATTTATGAATCAAGTGATATAAATAAATTGAGTATTCCAATTATACATATTCTTTAATCATTTTTCTTTCTATGCCCACTAAATTATTTCATAACAAAGACATTAAAACATAAATTTGTGCGAAAAAAAATAAACCATTAAATAATGTTTTAGATTACAAAAGAAATGTACTTGAATTTGAAGCTTTTTTAAGGTTCTTTAGTTAAAATATGAAATTTAAAAAAATCTATGCTTTAGACTTTAAATAAAATACATGATAAACACACACACTTTAAACTACACATAACTTGCAATATCACCATGTGTTTATAAATATTTCGGGGCTGAAAAACATCTGCATTGCATATAGCCGGCTGATATAGCGACATACATGCTGTATTTAATTGGGTGCAATAATACGCTGTACATTAGGCACACAGAAAATAAATCCGAATTACATTTTATCTCATTTTCAAATCAAAATGGAAGCAAGATGCAATTATCATATTTTTTTATATCTATATATCATCGTAAAGAGAATTTTATTTGCAATAAACATATACGTTGTAATAGGTTGGCAAATAATCATAACTAAGGTTTATAAGACCTTAAAAATGACCGAAAACGTGTTTTGAGTAATTTTTATAAAGAACATATAAGGACCATATATGCTGTTATAAAACTAAAAAAGGAAGCAAGAAAACGTAAACATATTTTAATTTTTATTTTATCATAATAAAGGTTATATTTTTAACTAAATGACTAGATTGTAATAGGTTGGTAATTTAATATTGAAACAGTTATAACGATAAAATTAAATTTCTCATATATGTTTCTATGTAAACCAAATATCACGGTTTAGCCAGGTAAAGGATAAAAACGGTCGATATCAAGGGGGGTAACTTCTCTCGATAATCCAGTGAAATGTCTGAAAAGTCCCACATGGCGACGACTCACGACGACATGGAACGGTTAATTTAGGACAAACGCACAATCAATATACAAAGCGACGACACACGATAACACAGAAAGGTTAATTTAGGACAAACGTACATTCAATATTGAAAGCGACGAAACACGATGACACAGAACGGATAGTTTAGGACAAACGGACAGTCAAAATACATAGCGACAACACACGATAACACAAAACGGTTAATTTAGGACAAACGGACAATCAATATACAAAGCGACGATACACGATGACACAGAACGTTTAATTTAGGACAAACGGTTTAATAAGGACCGGTGGACACTCAACATACAAAAAACGATACAATACTAAAGCCGGCAAATAAAAAAGCTCAACATTTTTTACCTTTTTGACCTAAGACAAGATAAATTTATATATATATATATATATATAAATATATATAACGTAGTAAATAATACTAGACTTTTATGCAAGTCACGTCGTTTTGTGCAGCGACATGACAAGGGTATTAGTATTCGTGACATTATGACATACCAAAGCATGTCATCTGTCCCTTTCTGCACTTTTGATTAATTTGCATATCAAAACGCGTGTTAATAAAATGTTATCATGGTATAATTTAAACAAATGCAAATGTGAACCGTGTTATTTCGGGGAGGATATCCTGTTTGATAAAATCGGACAGATAGATTACGTTAAATATTTTGGGGAAAATTGTTCTATTTAGCATGTACTGAAAAGGCGTATTTGATATATGGGGAAATTATTCTATGTAAATATATAGCGGACAAATGAAATATTGAAGGAGTTGTCATATTTCACTACGATACCGTACAAATGAAACACATACAATATATGCATAGGCCCGACAAATAAAATGCGTTATATATCTGCGTAAGTCATTAGAGGAAATTGACCTAATTAACACTTTACTTCATATATACGCCTTTGGACACCTCTAATATAGACACCTATTGACACCTCTAATATAGAAGGCTTTTGAATTATTTGGTGAATTATGTTTATATCAACTGACAGAGTGGAAAACAGTGCACTGTTTTCAAAGGCCTTCTGTGATTGGTATCTATGGAGTAAAGGGTTAAATTAAAATATTAAAAAAAAATCAGACACATACTTATTGGGAGAAATTCTCATATTAGACTCTAAAGCAAAGAAATAAAACGCGTCCAACTTATCTTTCACAGCATGAAACATTTGTATCATCATGGTCAATTTTTTACTCATATTTTAATTGCTGTAGAGCTATTATGGTAAATTACAATAAAGAAAAGAAACTAGGTGCATTGTTCATACAGTGTTTATCGTCTGTTATGACTGAATACATTTACATTTTGAAATGCATGTGTGTGTTTAAGAAAAGAACCATTAATTATATCTAAACAAACTAAGTAACTTTTAAAATGTGTTTGGGTCATTAAGCGTCCTGCGACATAATTCAAATAAAACAGTTTTTTTCTATTTTTTTTAATTTCAAAAATTGGTTTAAAGAAATACTAAAAAAGAGAAAGTTAAATTATTACTTACCTCCCCCGTTTCTCATACACAGGTAAGGAAATCGCCAAAGATTGCCCAAGCCGACTGCATAGCCTAATAAGGAAAGGATAAAATCTAAACCCCTTGTCCATGTTTCGCGTTCAGGTTCCTCATTACTTTCCGTTAAACTCTCCAGATCTTTGCCTCCCTCACTTTCGCCATTGTATTTGTTAGTCGTATAACCCTTGGCATCGCTGTCAATATGACCATAGCTTAATCCAGTTTTAACATCTACCTTTCCGAAATTTGTCTTAGTTGCCTCGACCTCGTCCGTTGTCCAATTTAGATTGGAATCACTTTCACTACGAAGAGGTTTTAGTTCATATTCAAGTTCAATTCGTTTTTCATCCATAGTTGCAATCATCTAGATACTACCTTCTTTGTTATAATTCCGTCCTAAAATACTAATCCAATCTATTCCAATGATAGCCACACAAGGACCGTACTTCTTAACACGAACAGGTCGAATCTGAAAAGAAAGAACAGAGAGTTACGGTCTAGGTAAGACGTTATAAACTACTAGTTAGGTATTAAATAACAACGCTTTTATTTATTTTTCACTTCCCAACCGTTTTTTTATGTAAAAAGGCATTTTATTTAAATTTTGACATTATAGATTAGTTGCACATATCAATTACAAGGAAGTGAGAGATTTTTCATTTACCTGGAGATACTGCTTTTATCTGACTGAATAAAACGTATATTTTAGACTCAGTTCAATACGAGTTCACGCGAGGATTGTGGCTGCCGAAAGAATACAGACACGCATTGGATCGGAAGTATGGCGTACGATCAGGGTCAAAAGCACCGGTACCGGTGCACCGTTATTATATCGATGCATCGTTAAAATACAAATATGATAACAATTGTGAGATGCGTGTTATGAGATGATATTTGTTAGATAATAAGTAAATATTTTATTATAATGACATGTGCATGGCATACATGACAAAGAAACATGATACAAAAACAAAAATTGTCAAATGCGTGTTAGGAGAAGTCCTGCCTGCCTGCCTGCCTGCCTGCCTGTGTCTGTCTGTCTGTCTGTCTGTCTGTCTGTCTGTCTGTCTGTCTGTCTGTCTGTCTGTCTGTCTGTCTGTATGTCTGTCTGAGAAAAAATGCAAGAAATCAGGCTGTTTAAGGATTGGGACTTTGTTCATGTTAGTGGCAGAATACACATTTTGTAAATGGGATGTATGTGAGTTTTGCCAAAACGTAAGTGAATGCGTTTCTTTTTCCCTGTATTCGTCATTGTTACAATTTTTCAATTTAATATTTTATTCAGCATAAAGCATTTAATAAAACTATACGTATTAGAAATTTGCAAACATTTGACAATATTGTCCTTTAATAATTGCAACTTGTTATCAAAACGAAATTACACAACTGCGACAAGAGGTCATAAAGTCACAACTCCTCAGCTTAATGACCATAATTAATGCATATTATCAAGGAATTATATATCACATATAGGTCCTTGTTTCTCGTGAAAGAATGATTGATAGTTTTATTCAAACTTGGACGGTAGATGTGAAAACGAATAGAGTACTGAACCTGTTGTATAGTAATATAAAACGAACATATGGTTATAAAAGACATTTAGATTTGTTATGTACTAAACAACTACGCAGTGTTTTAGCTAAATTAAAACTATCTTCACATTCATTAAGAATTGAAACAGGGCGACATGGGGTAGAAAGAATAAAACGAAATGAAAGACTATGCCATATGATATTGAAGACGATTTTTTTAAATATGTTCTCACTACAAAGGAATTAGAAAGAAGTACATAAAGAAGTTTTATTGTACAAGACTAAATATGTTTCAGTTTATACCATTATTGCAAACTTCTGAATTTGAGCAAATTTATTTCCGAAGCTTTTGTAATAAGGCGATCAATTCCAAATATTATTTCTTAAAATGTGCATTAATATGTTCATTCTCATGATTTTGTTGATGACACAAATATTTATTACAATTCTTATAAAATGATTATAACATATTTCATTATAGAGATCAATTTAAAGTAAATAGCATACCTGTAATGTAATGAAATATTTGTTTATTTGCATAATATAATGATGATATATATGAGTACTGTATATAGTTTAAGTCAATAAAGTGTCTTATGTGTTATGTACAGTACGGAAAACAGTAATCATTATAAAATTTATTAACATATTTTTAATAAGCCAGAAGCTGGTGTTGAACATTTATTAGTATAACTGTGTGTATCAAATCCAAGGAAGTTTTATAGCGTTTAAACAGGAACGAATGCATAGAATTGGTTAATATTACTCATGTACAGTTATACATTTTTTAAAAAGAATACACAGTTTTGTGCTTTAACGACTTGGTATTCAATTCAGTTATTTCAAAGAGTAACTGATGGATGTCCGAGTCGGCCAGATTTCATTCGGTAAATTGTCATATCCAATTGATTTAAAACTGTATACTATCTAAATGTATGCTTACTTTTATAAAGTTATGCTTATTAAGAAGAAAAAAACTTGTATAATTGGTTTTGTAATAGTTTGAACCTCTGATCGGTTAATGTTTTAATTAAAAAAAAAATTGAGTAGTCTAACATTCGTGTAGTTAAAAAGACTTTGTTAAAACAATTCAGTACCATTTTTTTAACACTGACTTTATAAGTTTTCAATCTATTATATATTTGAAATCTGAGAAAAACATTTTATGATCGTTATTTAAACTTTTCAACAATTATATCGGCTTTACTGTGGTACTATAATTATTAAATTCAAACATCATATCGAAAATATATTGAAGAGATAGTAAGGTACCACCCTAAATTTCAGCTGTATGTATTGAATGGTTATTAGCCTCCTCCAATCTCTGTAATGATTTTGGAACGGGGCTTCTGATTGGCTTGTTCCAAAAACCCTAGTAAAGCGATGTGACGATAGCGGTGGACCGATACATTTTATTTAATGGTGCACCGCTATTAAATACCGATGTACCGATAAATAAGTAACTGTGTATCGGCAATAAATCACTGGTCCAGCGTTAAAATATATATCAATGATATATATATATATATATATATATAATATCAAAACATTAATACAAATATAGCGATGCATCGTTAAAATTTAGCGATGGACCGATAAAATATAGCGGTTCGCCGATATTATATAGCAGTGTACCGATATTATATAGCGGTGCACCGGTATATAACGGTGCATTGGTATATTATAACGGTGGACCGCCAATTTTAACGGTGCATCGATATATTTTAACGGTTCAGCGGTATATTTTATCGGTGCATCGTTAAAACAAAAATATTAATGCACCGATATAATAACGATGGACCGGTACCGGTGCTTTTGACACTGAGTGTACACCATACGTTTAAACACAAGTTATTTACACAGATGTTCGTGAATGCCCGATATATTGCCAATTAAGCAATACGTTGGTATTGGTTTATAAACGGAGCAGCGTTTAGCAAGTTTGCAGAAGTGAACTGAGCGACATGCTCGCCGTAAACGTTAGCTTACAGAACAAAAACCTCAGAGAGGACAGTTGTACCACTATTAACGTTCGGACACCGATACTCAATTCAAGGGTACACACGGAATAACTATAAGTACATGAACGAGATAAATACTTACGAACAATAACTCATGATGTTTGTTCGTGCACAGCGTGGTGGAAGATGAAATTAGTTGGGTATTCGATTTGCGTGTTTTGATATGATAATAATAATAATAATAATTATAATAATAATGATAATATTAATAAAAATAATGATGATGATGATGATGATGATGATGATGATGATGAATAAATGATGATGTTGAATAAAAATAATAGTAATAATAACAACAATAATAATAATAATAATAATAATAATAATAATAATAATAATAATAATAATAATAACAACAATAACAACAATAATAATAATAATGATAATAATAATAATAATAATAATAATAATAATAATAATAATAACAACAATAAAAATAATAATAAAAAAATAAAATTACACAAGAACTGCGTTAAACATTAATTATATAAAAACATATAAACATCAAATATACTATTTTTCAAAGACTGTATAGATAAGTATTAGTTTACATATGGCTGGATCCAGTTTCACTAAACATCTCAACTTGAGATTTTCCTCAGCCCAAACTGTTTAAGTACTAAAACTTCTATTATAGTGATCAGTTTGCACGTTAATAGTTGCCAGTGAGTAAAGCTTTAGAGTTTTAGTCATCATTTAGAGATATTGAGTTGTCTGAGTTAAGGAGAATCTCTGCTTGAGATGTTTGGTGAAGCCGGGCCCTGGTATGCTATGATCTGCTCAGTTGATGATATTTAATTTGGAACTAAAAACACTGACTGATTGTTTAATATAATCAGGGATGAACTTTTAAATTACATCTCCTGAGTATGACCAAGGAATTTAAAATACTAAAATTCCTTGGTATGACAAAGACGTTCTAAAGAAGTCACAGTTAACTTTGGGATAAACATTGTACAACAAATGTTCTGAAGTTTCTGGAATGTATTTCATGCATGTACTTTAATGAATCTCGAGCATAAAGGTGGTGAAATTTCATTCATTATTGTGTACATTATAAACTCTACCAGAAAATGCCATCCATTTTAGCGTTAATTAAAGATAGTTTGGTTAGTAATATTGTATTTTAAGTTTATAATTTCACAGGTATGAGATATGTTAACAAAAAAGGAAACTGCAATATCAGTGCTTTTTTTAAAGAAACACAAATGAGAAAAAAAACACAACAGAATTTATATCTAAACATTTATTTATATGCAACTAAAACGTATTTGGTTTGTTTAGTTTAGCTTATATGAACCGCTATCGAGTCCGCTTCTTGGATTGAACCATAAGGTAATGATATTTTATTATTAGAATCATCGGGTCTATCATCTGGGGATCGAACCCGCAGCCTCTCAGGCTGGCATGAGCGGCCAACACACTGTCCATAAGACTACCGCCCCACTTAAACCGCTTGGTTTAATGGGCATTTTTGTGTTTTTTGTTGTTTTTGTTGTTGTCGTTTTTTTTTTTTAATTTCGACAATGTTGGCTATCACAGTTTAGAAATAACAAGAAACCGGCATAACAGCTGTTTTGACAATATTATATAGAGAATTACGTTTAAATGATATCAACATTCAATTTCAGTTGTTTGTTGTTTAAAGGTGTACCTTATACATCCATTATTTCTGCCGTAACTAACTACTCTAATTGGTCAATTACGTCTTATATTTTTTTACTTAAATTTCAGCAAAGACCTTTAACAAATTTATTCAAAATGACGACACAACAGGTAACCATCATGATTTGCAACACATTGACACGAATTCCAAGCCATGAATGCATTAAAGAATATAAAAAAAATGTAATTAACTGTATCTGATTAAAGTGTCATTTTGAGGCATATGATCTACTTCAGTTATGAATCAATTATATTAGTGTATCTATTACATATTATGTTAATAGGTAATACATATGTTAAAGCATTAAAGTATTCAAAACTATGAATTCATTCTACCACATATGTTAAGGCCAAAATGATTTATTTACAATTCTATTTTGTACACTACCGACAGCGTAGCTACAATCACGGCGTAATCTTAGTATTGGAGTATGTTCCATGATTAATGCTTGATATTTTTACGGGGGTTGTGATTAAATGTGATTGTCACTTTTTGTGTTAAGGTATTTAAACTAAAAAAAATCCATAAATTTCAGGATTGGTTGGAAACGTTGCACTAAAAGTTGGTAACACATCCCACCTTTTGTCGTTGATGTTAAATACTAATGCCATAATATACATACATTTTACAAAGAACGAAACACTAATGATAATGTCGATTTTTCATAAATTCAAGGGCAATAACTCTATAAATCCTATTCTGAATTTACTCAATGAAACCAATTACACTCTTGGAATAAACAAAACTATCACATAATTTATGGTGCAGGATTGTAACAAACCCACGACCTATTTTCGATATTAACTCAGTGCAATTTCAAGGAAACAAGTTTCTGTCATAGATGGTGTTTAAAGACTGAAGATGTTCTTTCAAAGGAACATACTATTCCCAGCATCCAATATGGGCTGGGGAATAGGCAGTGGACATAATTGTGAAGCTAGTACAGTAACTGGACTTAAGTCTGGACATCCGATGTCGGGTGGTGAATAGGCAGTGGACATAATTATGAAGCTAGTACAGTAACTGGACTTAAGTCTGGACATCCGATGTCGGGTGCTGAATAGGCAGTGGACATAATTATGAAACTAGTACAGTAACTGGACTTAAGTCTGGACATCTGATGTCGGGTGGTGAATAGGCAGTGTGGACATAATTATGAAACTAGTACAGTAACTGGACTTAAGTCTGGACATCCGATGTCGGATGGTGAATAGGCAGTGGACATAATTATGAAGCTAGTACAGTAACTGGACTTAAGTCTGGACATCCGATGTCGGGTGGTGAATAGGCAGTGGACATAATTATGAAGCTAGTACAGTAACTGGACTTAAGTCTGGGCATCCGATGTCGGGTGGTGAATAGGCAGTGGACATAATTATGAAGCTAGTACAGTAACTGGACTTAAGTCTGGACATCCGATGTCGGGTGGTGAATAGGCAGTGGACATAATTATGAAACTTGTACAGTTACTGGACTTAAGTTTGGACATCAGATGTCAGGTGGTGAATAGGCAGTGGATATTATAATGAAACTAGTACAGTAACTGGACTTAAGTCTGGGCATCCGATGTCGGGTGGTGAATAGGCAGTGGACATAATTATGAAGCTAGTACAGTAACTGGACTTAAGTCTGGGCATCCGATGTCGGGTGCTGAATAGGCAGTGGACATAATTATGAAGCTAGTACAGTAACTGGACTTAAGTCTGGACATCCGATGTCGGGTGGTGAATAGGCAGTGGACATAATTATGAAACTTGTACAGTTACTGGACTTAAGTTTGGACATCCGATGTCAGGTGGTGAATAGGCAGTGGATATTATTATGAAGCTAATACAGTAACTGGACTTAAGTCTGGGCATCCGATGTCGGGTGGTGAATAGGCAGTGGACATAATTATGAAGCTAGTACAGTAACTGGACTTAAGTCTGGACATCCGATGTCGGGTGGTGAATAGGCAGTGGACATAATTATGAAACTAGTACAGTAACTGGACTTAAGTCTGGACATCCGATGTCGGGTGGTGAATAGGCAGTGGACATAATTATGAAGCTAGTACAGTAACTGGACTTAAGTCTGGACATCCGATGTCGGGTGGTGAATAGGCAGTGGACATAATTATGAAGCTAGTACAGTAACTGGACTTAAGTCTGGGCATCCGATGTCGGGTGGTGAATAGGCAGTGGACATAATTATGAAGCTAGTACAGTAACTGGACTTAAGTCTGGGCATCCGATGTCGGGTGGTGAATAGGCAGTGGACATAATTATGAAGCTAGTACAGTAACTGGACTTAAGTCTGGACATCCGATGTCGGGTGGTGAATAGGCAGTGGACATAATTATGAAGCTAGTACAGTAACTGGACTTAAGTCTGGGCATCCGATGTCGGGTGCTGAATAGGCAGTGGACATAATTGTGAAGCTAGTACAGTAACTGGACTTAAGTCTGGACATCCGATGTCAGGTGGTGAATAGGCAGTGGACATAATTATGTAGCTAATACAGTAACTGGACTTAAGTCTGGGCATCCGATGTCAGGTGGTGAATAGGCAGTGGACATAATTATGAAGCTAATACAGTAACTGGACTTAAATCTGGACATCCGATGTCGGGTGCTGAATAGGCAGTGGACATAATTATGAAGCTAGTACAGTAACTGGACTTAAGTCTGGACATCCGATGTCGGGTGGTGAATAGGCAGTGGACATAATTATGAAGCTAGTACAATAACTGGACTTAAGTCTGGGCATTCGATGTCAGGTGGTGAATAGGCAGTGGACATAATTATTAAGCTAGTACAGTAACTGGACTTAAGTCTGGGCATGTCAGGAGGTGAATAGGCAGTGGACATAATTATGAAGCTAATACAGTAACTGGACATAAGTCTGGACATCCGATGTCAGGTGGTGAATAGGCAGTGGACATAATTATGAAGCTAATACAGTAACAGGACTTAAGTCTGGACATCCGATGTCAGGTGGTAAATAGGCAGTGGACATAATTATGAAGCTAATACAGTAACAGGACTTAAGCATGGAAATCCGATGTCGGGTGGTAAAAAGGCAGTGGACATAATTATGAAACTAGTACAGTAACTGGACTTAAGTCTCGACATCCGATGTCGGGTGGTGAATAGGCAGTGGACATAATTGTGAAGCTAGTACAGTAACTGGACTTAAGTCTGGATATCCGATGTCAGGTGGTGAATAGGCAGTGGACATAATTATGAAGCTAGTACAGTAACTGGACTTAAGTCTGGGCATTCGATGTCAGGTGGTGAATAGGCAGTGGACATAATTATTAAGCTAGTACAGTAACTGGACTTAAGTCTGGGCATGTCAGGAGGTGAATAGGCAGTGGACATAATTATGAAGCTAATACAGTAACTGGACATAAGTCTGGACATCCGATGTCGGGTGGTGAATAGGCAGTGGACATAACTATGAAGCTAATACAGTAAAAGGACTTAAGTCTGGGCATTCGATGTCAGGTGGTGAATAGGCAGTGGACATAATTATGAAGCTAGTACAGTAACTGGACTTAAGTCTGGGCATCCGATGTCGGGTGGTGAATAGGCAGTGGACATAATTATGAAGCTAGTACAGTAACTGGACTTAAGTCTGGACATCCGATGTCGGGTGGTGAATAGGCAGTGGACATTATTATGAAGCTAGTACAGTAACTGGACTTAAGTCTGGACATCCGATGTCGGGTGGTGAATAGGCAGTGGACATAATTATGAAACTAGTACAGTAACTGGACTTAAGTCTGGACATCCGATGTCGGGTGGTGAATAGGCAGTGGACATAATTATGAAGCTAGTACAGTAACTGGACTTAAGTCTGAACATCCGATGTCGGGTGGTGAATAGGCAGTGGACATAATTATGAAGCTAGTACAGTAACTGGACTTAAGTCTGGGCATCCGATGTCGGGTGGTGAATAGGCAGTGGACATAATTATGAAGCTAGTACAGTAACTGGACTTAAGTCTGGGCATCCGATGTCGGGTGGTGAATAGGCAGTGGACATAATTATGAAGCTAGTACAGTAACTGGACTTAAGTCTGGACATCCGATGTCGGGTGGTGAATAGGCAGTGGACATAATTATGAAGCTAGTACAGTAACTGGACTTAAGTCTGGGCATCCGATGTCGGGTGCTGAATAGGCAGTGGACATAATTGTGAAGCTAGTACAGTAACTGGACTTAAGTCTGGACATCCGATGTCAGGTGGTGAATAGGCAGTGGACATAATTATGTAGCTAATACAGTAACTGGACTTAAGTCTGGGCATCCGATGTCAGGTGGTGAATAGGCAGTGGACATAATTATGAAGCTAATACAGTAACTGGACTTAAATCTGGACATCCGATGTCGGGTGCTGAATAGGCAGTGGACATAATTATGAAGCTAGTACAGTAACTGGACTTAAGTCTGGACATCCGATGTCGGGTGGTGAATAGGCAGTGGACATAATTATGAAGCTAGTACAATAACTGGACTTAAGTCTGGGCATTCGATGTCAGGTGGTGAATAGGCAGTGGACATAATTATTAAGCTAGTACAGTAACTGGACTTAAGTCTGGGCATGTCAGGAGGTGAATAGGCAGTGGACATAATTATGAAGCTAATACAGTAACTGGACATAAGTCTGGACATCCGATGTCAGGTGGTGAATAGGCAGTGGACATAATTATGAAGCTAATACAGTAACAGGACTTAAGTCTGGACATCCGATGTCAGGTGGTAAATAGGCAGTGGACATAATTATGAAGCTAATACAGTAACAGGACTTAAGCATGGACATCCGATGTCGGGTGGTAAAAAGGCAGTGGACATAATTATGAAACTAGTACAGTAACTGGACTTAAGTCTCGACATCCGATGTCGGGTGGTGAATAGGCAGTGGACATAATTGTGAAGCTAGTACAGTAACTGGACTTAAGTCTGGATATCCGATGTCAGGTGGTGAATAGGCAGTGGACATAATTATGAAGCTAGTACAGTAACTGGACTTAAGTCTGGGCATTCGATGTCAGGTGGTGAATAGGCAGTGGACATAATTATTAAGCTAGTACAGTAACTGGACTTAAGTCTGGGCATGTCAGGAGGTGAATAGGCAGTGGACATAATTATGAAGCTAATACAGTAACTGGACATAAGTCTGGACATCCGATGTCGGGTGGTGAATAGGCAGTGGACATAACTATGAAGCTAATACAGTAAAAGGACTTAAGTCTGGACATCCGATGTCAGGTGGTAAATATGCAGTGGACATAGTTATGAAGCTAATACAGTAACAGGACTTAAGCATGGACATCCGATGTCGGGTGGTGAATAGGCAGTGGACATAACTATGAAGCTAATACAGTAAAAGGACTTAAGTCTGGACATCCGATGTCAGGTGGTAAATATGCAGTGGACATAGTTATGAAGCTAATACAGTAACAGGACTTAAGCATGGACATCCGATGTCGGGTGGTGAATAGGCAGTGGACATAATTATGAAACTAGTACAGTAACTGGATTCAAGTCTGGACATCCGATATCGGGTGGTGAATAGGCAGTGGACATAATTATGAAGCTAGTACAGTAACTGGACTTAAGTCTGGACATCCGATATCGGGTGGTGAATAGGCAGTGGACATAATTATTAAGCTAGTACAGTAACTGGACTTAAGTCTGGGCATTCGATGCCGGGTGGTGAGTAGGCAGTGGACATAATTATGAAGCTAATACAGTAACTGGACTTATGTCTGGACATCCGATGTCGGGTTCTAGATGATAAGTGACAGTAGACGTTAGTTATTTTGTTGGTGCGGATATTTCTGCTGCATAACTAATATAAATAATAACTGCTGTGAATACATGACATTCATTTGTTGACAATAAACATCCTAACGCTTTCTCTTTTTACTAAAAAATTTTAGTTTTTTAGGGCGAAGATATTTTCTTTCGTAGTTTTAAAAGACTTGGTGAATGTTATGGCATTTGCTAGCTGATTATATGTTTAATAACGTTACCGAGTTAACGTATACGCCAGTAAAAAGGATACAGAATATCTCTGACAAGATAACACAGTCAATGAACTCTGGAATAATGTTTAATTGTAATCAATTGCTATAAAACATTGTGTTATCGAAAGCCGGAAATTTGAACAAGGGAGACAACTCCCGTAACAATATATCAATAGTACAACCAGCAGTTACTGCATACTGGCGTGATTTCTTCTTCTTTTTTCCTTCTTTTTATTTAAAGAAAACACTAAGTTAACTGATTATTTTACCTATTGAAAACAATATAAGATAATAGTATACACCTGTTAATTATAACTGAAATTAAAATACAGTCTTATACAAGTTATGAATCAGATATTATACTGCAGTATAGCAAAGACTAACAATGTAAAACTTATGTTTAGCAAGAAAGCACATTAGACAAATAATTGAAACAATTCAAACTTGCAATTTAGTGTATAACTATACGTGTGAACAGAGTTTGACAAAACCATAATTGTTAATTGTTAAGTAAACAAGTAGTAAGTTACTATAAGACGTTAAGAATATCCTTAAAATTGTCTTTTTCATTAAACTACAACAACAGTCTGTATTGACAACCTATATTACGAATCTTTCACATTTAAGCTATGTCTCATAGTCTTGTAAGTACTTTGGAGGTTTACGATTACGTTTTGGTCTATCACATTGCATTAAATCACTGCCGTTAGGAAGCTGTTCTGAATCACTGGCAATGTTGCGGTCAAACTGAACTGAACTATTAGTGTTGTCATTGTCACTTATAAACTATCCCAGGAGAATCGGATAGTCGTCTTGGTTTGAATGTAAAAATTGTGTATCAATAGTCTCAGCGGGTAGAGACAATTTGACTGGTATATCAACTGGAGCAGGTGGATGATAATCAATTGGTGCGCGAATGTCATTTTCATCGTCACTATCGTTTAATTCGATGTTTTGAGTTTGTAAAGAAGGCATGTCACCTGGGACTCGAAAACATTCAGAAGTTTTTATTTTATATGACGTAGCGCGTAGCTGGTTGCCCGAAAACTTTTTTTATGAAACACCATTCCCCATCAACTGAGACTACTAAATAGCGGCTACGAGCCTTGGATTTGTCGCGATCAGAATACACATATACTAAGTCACCAACCGTAATATGAGACTGTTTAAGGGACATGTCACTTTTGGCTTTAGAGAGCTCACTCTTTGGGTGATTCTTTATTCTCTGTCTATGTTGGTTAATGATTATGTCTCTATCGGACACTGGAAGCTGATCATGGGTGAATTGACTTCGTTGTGTCCACAATTCTCTGGTGGACAATCCCCCTTTACGGATACGCGAGTTTAAGCGCGCGATAGCAATTGCCAATTGAAGGACTAAGACTGGTCCTCCTCCGGGTTCTTGGCGGAGAATCTCTTCTCCAAGTTCTCTAATGGCTTTTTCAGCAACAGGATTTTTGTTAATGTTTTTTACACGGCCAATCTCAATAGAAATACGAAGATTTTTTTAGCAAGTCATCATCTCTTAAGCTCATAAAGCCCGGTGCTGGGTCGACTCTGATTAAAGTCCGCAGCAAAGGAAACGCCGACCATTTCGGGAGGATCTTCTGATGACTGTTTGATTAAGGTTTTCGGAAACTTTTGTAATGACGCACAAATGTGACACGATTCGCTTACTCTACTTATTACTCTATTCATATCAAGTCCATAAAAGTGTCGTTTCATTACCAACTGAAGTTGATGATTGGTTGGGTGGTCTAATTTAATATGAAGTGCTGTTGCAAGACCATCGAGCACGGGTCGCGGAACCACAATAGCCTCTGAAGACTGTAAAAGCGGATCATTACGGCGCACAATTAAACGCCGTCTTTGGCAATGGAAACAACGTTCAGATATCTCTTTACATCTTTGATGTTGGTAAGTTTCTTTGATGGCCGAGTGCCTTGTATAAGGTGGGCATGTGTGCGACGAAGACCTGGGCAATCTGACTGAATGTCGGTCCATGCAGATCTAGTAGTAAATGGTAGACGTGTCATATTATCAACGACATCTTGGACATGTATTGACCTTACAACTGAGTATTCGGTTTGTATAATAAAACAACAGATCTGACATCGTGGTTCATTGCAATCTGGTGCATTTCGACTAGAGAAATCTGACGGAACATTTGCAGAGCCTGCAAGATGTCTAACATTTACTAGATATCTACTGACAGTGGATAAGAATGACGTGACACGTGGACTGGCTGAGAACTCTCCGCGACACAGCTTTTCTATGGATTGAACACATGGCTGGAGAAGTTAGAACACATGCTTGGAGTTTTTATTGAATGATGAATGGACTAAAATGTTTTACTGCGGCTGCGATACACAATGCCTCTATCTCGCAAGGTAGCCAAGTCACCTGATGCTTTCTCAATTTGGCACTGAAAAACCCAGCTAGCTGTAACTTATCTTTCCGCGTTACATATAAAGTCGCCCCGATTCCATGTTTGGTGACAGAGCCATCAGCGACTATCCACAATTGGTCTGAAGGTCTTGGAAGAACAATAGATTTGTGAGTAGCCAGGGCCATTTGTGCATCGGAGAAATGTTTGTACAAGTTATCAGTCCAAACTACTTTGTCATTCGACTGCTGGCCAGCTATCGCGTTGTCTAATGGAGATAATAACTGCGAACATCTCTGTAAAACACGGCCAAGTACTTTGTAAGAGCCTATAAAGGACCTCAAACCACGTACAGTATCTGGAGGAGAACAATTTGATAACACCGCAATCCTGTGAGGGCTGGCAGTTAGACTTCCTTGTGACCAAATCCATCCAAGGATAGTTGTCGATTTTGGACAGATAACAGTCTTGGTGGGTGACAATCGTAGACTAGCTTGTTTTAATGCTCGAAGTACGCGTTTCCAATTTGTCAGCAGCTGTTCAGGTGAGTCAGCACCACAATATAAATCATCTGCTAGCTTTGCTACGATACCGTCTTGAAGGTAATCACCAAGCACCCTACACATGAGTTCTTCAAGGGCGGTTTCTGATCCCGGCATTCCCATAGCACATCTTGAATAAACTCTTACTCCGCGAAACGGTGTTGCTACCCCACAATACTTCATTGAGGACTTCGCAAGCGGTATTTGGTAAAACGCGCTGGTAAGATCTGATACAATGGTGTATTTCCACTGTGCGATGCTTCATAGTGTCGAGTCCACATCGGGCATCAATGAAGGCTGAGGTTTGCTATACCGCCCAACATCCGCAAATGCAGTCACAAGTCGAAAACCGCCTTTAGGTTTCTTCACAAGGAATGATGGGTTAAGGTATTCTGCTGTAATACCGATATCCTCTGGTCGTTGAAACACTCCTTGACTTTCAAGCTCATCAAATTTCTGTTGTAATTCGACAAGCTTGTCTCTAGCATATTGAGGTACCCTGCCCTTTCTTTTGGGGGGGGGGGGGGGGGGGGGGGGGGTGGGGTTGCATTGTGCCCATGTTGATATTTGCTTCGAAGGGGCCCGTAGCGCCGTTATAACCCTTTATGGTTGTATCAAAAACTTCGTCAAACTCGCGCAATGTGTTATTAAATTCTTTTCTCACATTATCAGTTAATACATTGTCTGGGTCGAGTAATACAGTGTCTGAATTCAACGTGAACTTGTCTGGTTTAATGACCTTTTGGGAGATTGGGATCTGCAAATCTATTTTCAAATCTGGCTGAACGGTGTAGCGCACCTGGCAAAAATGTTCATTTTTCTTGAGAACTTGAGGTTCTTGAGTGTCATTTATTAATCTTACTTTACCACCAATTACCTCGGTGATGTGTGGATGTGGCCAGTTTTGGGATAGTTTTGTATAATCTTTGCGTGGCTCTATGGCGAGAGTAGTTTCTGGGTCAATTTCATTATCAACATCAATTTCTATGTAGTTCCCAGGCCAAACCGTGGAAGAAGTTCCTGATCTTAAGACATAAGCCTGAGTACGCCGAACACTATTACCTGTAGAATCGGATACAGTTGGGCCATTGTAAATATGCACAGATTCGCCGATGATGATTTGGTGTTTAGCAGGTCTAACAGATATGTCATTAGTCATCATAAATGGAATTCCAGCGAGAATGTCAACATCCATCTCGTTGACAACGAGTGCTTCGAGCTGCAGCTCCATGTTGTCTCTCGATAAGGTAAGACGCGTCTCTCCAACTATACTTAGTGGCGTTAACCCATCTGCATGGAGCGCACTTTGGTCACTTTTCTTAATTATAGCTCCAATATATTCTGCTACAGAAGTTCTGATCATGCTTATTTCAGCTCCTGTGTCCAATGTTACTTGTAAAGGAAAATGTTTATAAAATACCTTCATCTGAGGTGACTTTTTTGTACTAACGCGACGAGAAGTAACGATAGGGTATTCATTGTCAGTTTTATCATTTCCTAAATCGTGGAGTTGGTTCATGGAGTTGTCATATTCATTTTCATTATCGTTTTCAACATTTCCATCAAAGCTTTGACGTACTCGAGTCATAAACATTCTGTCTTCCTCTGGTAGGAATTTGCATGAACTGAGAAAGTGTGGAACATTTGGACGCCCAGCTTGTTTGTACAAGGCACATATTTTGGATTGACGTCTTGAGTTGGAGTAACGTGTGGATCGTTGAGAGGTCTTGTAAGCAGTTCTTAATATTTTGGCATCTGCTGACGAATGTATCTCATCCAGGAGACTGTCCAATGCCTGGGATATTTCAGGTTTTAAAGAGGAGAGAGTTTGCGATCTTAGTTCGTTTCCGTACCTTTGTTTAACCAAATTCGGAAGATCGTTATGTATTAAGCGAAGCCATGTTAAGACTATGAAATTTTCAAGGGACGGAGACATTTCTTCATCGGTTTCTGGTATCTCGCCTAATGGCGTATGTTGCCGTCTGATTTTAGGAGGTTGTCTTCAATAAAGCTGTTCAGCCTTTGGTAAAGATCCTCATGACGCTCTCCCTGTTCGATGCGTATGTTGTTGAAGTCTATGAAGTGAGCGCCAGTGGATTGGAACCCAAAATGTAATCTAACAGATTGCCATATACCGGATAGAGATGTTGAGTTTTTGACAATAGTATTTCTAGAGATGATTGGGCAGTAGTTGGCAATCTGCCCAAGCATCAACTCTAGGTGAGTAACTTTCTGGTCTGCAGTTCGTCGTTGAGCCTCTGGAACTGTCTCATCATCGTCCACTAAACCGCGTCGAGGGTTGGCGTGAGATTTTTTTTGCCAAACAAAACCGTCAACGATAAATGGAGCGAAATTCCGGTCCAGAGATAAAGTATACTGGAGATTTTGTCTCCAAGCTTCGAAAGACGTTATATTTTCGGTTTTGGTTAAGGACCATTGTTTCGGTGCCCGAATGTTCGCCATTATACAAAAGAAATGTCAATTCCACGCCTGTGTCGTTAAACAGTTACTGTAAAAACTGCCTTGTCCGAATACCGTTCCTGGTCGAAAACGTATCCACTTTACACTGAAGTTTAAAAGTACGAATGTTTATGCACTTGATTTAGTCCGTAAATCCCACCGCTGCCACCACGCCAGTAAAAAGGATACAGAATATCTCTGACAAGATAACACAGTCAATGAACTCTGGAATAATGTTTAATTGTAATCAATTGCTATAATTAGCGAACACAAAACATTGTCATATCGAAAGCCGGAAATAGGAACAAGGGAGACAACTCCCGTAACAATATATCAATAGTACAACCAGCAGTTACTGCATACTGGCGATAGATATATTTTTGCAGTTAACTTTAAATATTTGTATTTATTTTCCTAACCAGCTATGACAACTGTCCATGTCAACAAATAGGTATATAAATATTCATCTGAGATATGTTGATCGACAAACAGTTCGTATTATTTATGATTACATGCATATAAATACACGGATTTGACATAAATATTACAAAACAAAACATTAAAATGTACATACCGGTATTTGCATACGTCCCTCCTTTTTCATTTAACACATTTTTATTACATGTTTAAGGTAAGAATATGATATATTGAGATAATTTGAAAAGACAAGATGACTATGATAGGATGGGTGTTAAAGAAGGACTTGAGGGTTTGATTAATCTAACTGTGTAGAGGGATGAAAGCGAAAAATGTCTAAGTGCATATAAATAAAGAAGCACTTTTTTCGTTTTCAGCCTTCGAACTACGCTACATAACGTATATCATGGACTTATATAGAAAGACTGGAAACTCACATCTCCTTACTCAATCAATGATGCCAATGATTACTTATTTGGCAAATTAATCATTCAGAATTCACAATTTAGTTGATGTTAATTAGTATAAAATAGAATATGAAATAAATAGTGAAATTGTTTTAAAGTTGATGTCCATTTTATCACATCCAAAATGAATCACGCTTCGGTATTTGATTAGATAGTGTAAACAGTGTCAGCGTCATTTGCATATCGTGTGTTGCTTCCCAATTAATATCAAAATAATTCATTATTCTATTTCACATCGTTCATAAATTAAGTTTGTTGTTCGTTTTTGTCTTTCTGTATCGAAGTAATTTAACTCTTCTAATTTGGAGATTATAAGGTAAGGTTTAGTGCTCATTTCAAGCTGAATAGTAGGAGACGAAACATTTTGAACATAAAACGGTTAAATAGAATAGAACAATTTCAAAATTGGAAATTTCAACTCAGTTGTTTACCGCAGCGGTGGTCTAGTGGTGGTAGAGCGTCTGCCTAGCATGCGGAAAGAGGTGGGTTCGATCCCCGTCCGTGTCATATCGAATACCATACTTGAAAAAAGATCGATCCAGCAAAACATTTTGAACCTAAACAATTAGATAGAACAATTTTAAAAATTGAAAATTTGAACTCACACATGATGAGATATGACAAATATGTACATATTTTTTGCGAACTGTAAGCAAATAAAGTATCAAGTTAACTACCGTGACACGTGTTTTATATCCATTTTTATAAATACTCTGACACTATTTACACTCGAGACAAGTATTTCCTTGTCCTCGTCCTTGGCTATAGAGCGTTGTTATCATAAAAGAATTATCATTATTTATATTTCTTCGAATATGGAGTCATTACTATATTATCACATGAAGCTCTATATCTATTTTCGATGTTGGCCCAGTTATTTTGTTCAGTAGTGGTAAAGAGTAATTGGTGAACCGTGAACTATGTCCCTCCCTCGTGTACATTAACGGAAGTGAAGTTCAGAAACATGTTATACCTCAAGTGCAATATTTCTATTTGTCTCAGGTGCTGTTTTTCAAATGTGTTTTATTTTTTTCATTGCTTTTTCAAAGCATAGGAATATCAAACACGAAAATTCGGCCTCATTGTTAAAATCGGAATTTCCAGGTTGAAAAATGTATTGATGGAAGGACATGACGTCATGTCATTTGCATACGTAAAATTCGCGCGTTTGCCATGCAAAGATTTCCGTCATCTTGGTTTCAGCTGCCGATGGTTTGAGACGCTGTATTTTGGATATTTTAATTTATCTAAGTAGCAAAAGGTAGGTATAATTATTGATTAGCTAAGTTGCATAATAATGATTTATAACAATCAAAACTAATTCGAACTATTGTTTTGCGATGTGCCAAGTTTTCCAAAGGAAGGCCGTGCGATGTCGTTTGTTTACTTTGTTTTCGGCTGATTGGAATTGTGTTTTTCATTTTTGTTGTGTTGCGTGAAAGGGTTATTTTGTTGTGTATTTTTTTAATGGGAATCATACTATGCATGTGTGTTTTGTGCATTGTTTTTTTCTTACGTTCTTTCCCATCTGATTCCATGGCTTGATGCATCCTTGTATCGTGCGCCGTCATGGGCTGCACACATGCTATAAATGTCAAGGTCACAATTGTTTATATGTAATTCTTGGTTTTAAACTGCGCATGTCAGTCTGCATGAAGCGGTATGACTAAACACCGGAAAGGGGCTTTTCTACACGGAAGGGGCCTACTAAACACACTTTTATCGCGCAAAGCACATGAAATCGACTTTTAATCGTTTAAAAACTAATTATTACTAAGCTGTACAAAAAGAGCTTTTTTACTTCACGGAAAGGGTCTATAAAACACACTACCCTAGACATTACGACTTTGTAGAATATGTTTGTTATCATCCGTAAGTATGTAAACCAAAAATATTTAATATTTTGTAAATAAATTAATATTATAATAAATCAATATATTGTTTCATTTATGCTGGATAAAGTTCAATCACTAATTATATGATGTTTGTTGATTATTAAAGTACTGAGAGGGATTAACTCTCTGTATCCTGTTGATTGGTTGTGGCAATATATAATAAAAGGCCCTGTTCCTTTAAAATAGTTTAACCATGTCCTTTTCACACCTTGTGTTTTTTGTCATTATCCTCTTCTTTTTTTTTGTTTATTGGATTATCGAACCTGGTTTATCGGCATGCAATTAACCACAGGGATCCGTCACATGCTATGATAGAGGGGATTAAAAAAATTTAATATTTTTTTTTTGTTTTTTTGTTTTTTATGAAATTCAAGTACTTATATGTAAAAAAATATATATACACACATAAACCATATATAGAGACAAGGGGAAGAACATAAGGAATTCAAATTTTTGACCCCAACGTTCTTGTACCCCATGCTATCGCGCCACATTTTTATAATATCCGACTCATAACTACTCAACTACATGAGCAAAGAATAAAACTTACAGAAAATGTATACTTTTACCGCATTAAAATGTATCACAAACTCGTAAATTATGATTTTCTATATACCGAAACGGTTGTGTTCGCAGTCAGACACGATCGCGTAAAGCATTGACACGGTGGTGTCCAAGAGTAAACGGCAATTAATAGTGGGAGAACTTGCTGAAACAGGTTATAATTAATAAGAATGTTAATAAATACACTAACTGCAAACAATTACCAAGCTCGGAAAGCTCTATCGGCGAAGAATACGTTTATTTTTTAATAACTGACAAGCATTTCTCCTTTTCCAGCCATGATCATATCATAGGTCAAATGATCAAATTTTTTATCAGTCATCCAATCAGAATATTGGTTCCATCCGCAGTGTCACGTGATCTAACATGGAGTGAAAATGTAAGAACGAATAGCGAGAAAGACAAAATACGCGTATTCTTAGCCGATAGAGCTTTCCAAGGTTGGTAATTTGCAGTTAGTGTATTTATTAACATTCTTATTAATTATAACCTGTTTCAGCAAGTTCTCCCGCTATTTATTGCCGTTTACTCTTGGACACCACCGTGTCAATGCTTTACGCGATCGTATCTGACTTGCAAACACAACCGTTTCTGTATATAGAAAATCATAATTTACGAGTTTGTGATACATTTTAATGTGGTAAAAGAATACATTTTCTGTTAGTATTATTCTTTGCTCATGTAGTTGAGTAGTTATGAGTCGGATATTATGAAAATGTGGCGCGATAGCATGGGGTACAAGAACGTTGGGGTCAAAATTGAAATTCTCCATGTTCTTCCCCTTGTCTCTGTATATGGTTTATGTGTGTATATTTTTTTTTTACATATAAGTACTTGAATTTCACAAAAAAAAAAAACGTTTAAAAAAAAATAAATTATTATTTAAAAATTTATTTATTTTTTTTATTTTTTTTTTTTATTTTTTTTTTTATTATTAAAAAAAAAAATCCCCTCTATCTCAGCATGTGACGGATCCCTGTGCAATTAACCACAGGCACTGGTCACAAACTCTTTTTTAGTCGAGTCAAAATTTTATTAGCATAAACATATACATGTTCATCGCCATATGTATGGCTATCATGACAGTACAATAATAAATATAAGTATATATGGTCATATTGTATCTATATTGTACTACAATATATATATACTATATGACCATAAATACTAAAAAAAGAGTTTGTGACCAGAATTTTTTTAAACTACACTAATGTCTTATGAAAGTTAGAACTTAGTTACGTAATATATTTTATCGCATACGGTAATAACATAGATTATATATTTTGATCATAACCTAGTATAGTACACGCTGGTTGAAGTCTTTATGTACAAAATCATCTTGTGGGTAACAGCTTGTAAATATACAATGATATGATAATACAATAATGATATACAGATGGGTAAATATAAGAGAAAAATATGAATTATATATATATATATATATATATATCAGGCCTTCTAAAATTCCAAAATGCAAATCGGTCCAGGTTTTTTACTACCGTAAGAATCGCACTTATTTTAAAAAAATCACTAAAATTGCCTTACATTATGCCATTACATGTATGCATACCCCACCCACCATGTCAGCTGCATCGTGTATTTCTCTGTTTATTTATTAATAGGAAACGATTTCAAGTTTATTTGTGTATTATTTAAAACATACTTTATCACAATGTGTACATTTTAATGACTGACATTATGTTTCCGCTTTACTGAATAATTTTCATCATATTAAAAATGTTTGATCGAACCAAAAGTGATGCAAGTTCCGGAAGCTGCGTGAAATAATCACTGTGGAAACCAATGTAACGGTTCAACCACCAAAATAAATCATTCAGAACCTGTCCCACATCAAAAACAAAATCGGTCCGGCTTTTATCACTTTAATTAATTAATGTCATTAATTTTATAATTAAAATTATTTGTTTAAAAAATGAAACAAACAAGTAACACCGCACGTTTTATCAAATATTGTAATGACGCAAACAATATTCGGTCCGACCGTCCCGGCTTTGGCTAGCGGTATATCAAAGAAATATACGAACGCAAACACAGTCTTTTGATGAACCGACAGAACGCTATGGGTCACTGATCACACATCGAAGACGTGCTACATAGCGATAGACTCTTCCGATAAACTCCCCTAATACCGTCAATGGTTTAGTCGAAATTGACATCATTTCGCACAGCAGGTGACAAAACAAACGGATTATTGGGTCAAATTATATTGCCGCAAGGCGTATTTCGCAGGTCAGTATGGCATGGTAAGAGCAATTTATGAGATTTTATACGACCGATAGAAAATATCTGGACCGATTTTTTATTGAACTTTGAAAATATCTGGACCGATTTTTTATTAAACTTTGAAACGAAAACCGGTTTTGAACTTCAGAAATCGGTCCAAAAACCGAAAAAAAACGGCAATTTTAGAAGGCCTGATATATATATATATGGAGATAATTATTTGTGAATAACCAAGAAATAAATGTACAGACCAGACTACGGTGAGTGCGCCTAGCTACAATGCAAACCATAGATACAATATCAAGGCCTCTGCAAAACCAATAAATTTGGTGTTGACCATGACTTATATACTATGGAATTACATGCAACACATCTGGACAGGGTGGACAAATTTACATACATGAAGTGATAGCTTTATATGAGTAGGATCCAGTTATTCATGACTACTCACATGCTATATAAAGGACAGATTTATAAACCCGTTGGATCATATAGATACAGTGAATTCATATATATTTAATTTCATAAAGGGAGATAATTAAATTCACAACAACGGAATTTACGATTTTTGGGATCTTTTCAGATGCCCATTCACAATGCATGATATATATATGGAAATAATTATTTGTGAATAACCAATATATCGAGGGCTTGGCACAACACTATTGTAACTAGGTTTTGCAAATTGTTCAGGAGGAGGAAAAAACTGTTTTTTATTTTCTTCTATAAATATTTTTGCTAATATTTTCCAAAATTCAAATGAAAACTGCATTACTTACAATACAAACAAGTGTTATCAACTAAAGCTTTAATATAACTTGATTTAATTGTAAAAGTTTGAGTTACAATAGTGTTGCATTGAAAATTCAATAAATCTGAATTTATATTTGGTGCAAAACTGGTGTAACTCAAGTTACAATAGTTTTGCACCAAGTTTTATGAGATAAATAATTAATTTCTTAGTTTAAAGATATTGTAACTCAATATAAAACTGATTAAAATTATGTTGTTATTACTCCAAAACTAATTTTAATTCTATTAAAGGTTAACACAAACATATAAGAAGTATTGGAAATAAAGAAAAACATATACAAAAGTATATTAAACTGTATTATTTATGTTTTAGCCTATAAATACAATAATTTTGGTAGTTTTCGTGTTAACAATCAATTAACCTATGTCATTAACAATGTAAAGCATAATATTTCAGTTATGAAAGTATTAAAATATGTTTATATAAGTTAATATATATAATAATATTTCCAAATTCATATTTAGAAATTGATATTGTGTAAATTTATATAGTATGCAGATACTTTCTGGACCACAGCATAATATTAACTAACTGTCATGTTTAAGAATGTGACATTTTGATATTAATATACCATTATATATCAAACAAGATTTTAAAACTGTTGTTTTCAGTCTTATAAATTTATTGACGAATTTTTACCTGGGGTACAATAAGCAGTTGAGATCAAATTGCATACTACATGATTATTTTGGTTAAAACCTTGTTTTTAGACAAATAAACAAAATGATACCTCTGTTTTATTTAGTTAAAAATTTGGAAAAATTTATCGTTAAATTTAAACAAGTGGTCAGTGGGTACTGTGCCCCATGGGCCCCACTATACCAACACCACTAACAACTGTACCATCTACATTCATCATACTAACTCCAATTCCAACTGCACCTTCAAAATCCATCCTACCAAATTAATTAAACACCTTTCAGTCTTCATACATGTACCAACTCCACCACCATGGTACTGTACCCTTTACACCCACCAAACTAACATCATTATACCCACTGTACCCTATACAACCACCTTACCAACATCATCACTTCTACACTCTTCATCGTGTATACTAGCACCATTTTCAACTACATCCGTAACATCCGCCAAACCAAATCCATAAGACACTGATCCTTTATATTCATTACATGTATTGACTCTGTCACCATACCAACTCAACTATCCACAGTGACTGTACCTTCAACATCCACCATACCAACCTCACTACCCATTGCATCCATTACATCCATCATACTGACCTAATTAACAACTGAACCATTACAATCACCAATCCAGTACCATTATCCGCTGTAACATCTACATTCACTCCAATGCTTCCTCTACATTACTCCATTATATTGGTACTATTTTCTCTCTACCAACCATTATCTATAATACCAACCAGAACCCCATTACTTACTGTACCATCTACACCCACCATTTAGATTCAACTACACTGTACGTTCTACATCAACAACACCAACAGCACTACCTGTGGCCTAAACATCTACCATACCAACTTCATTACTCACAATCCACATTATATCAACATCACTACCCACTTTACACACTGCATTCACCATACCAACATCACTACCATCTGTTTCATGGACACTACAATCATCCACCATACCATCTCAACTCTTCACTGTTCCTTCTACATCCTCTATAATTCTTTACTAATTTCACTACTCACTACCCCCTTAATATCAACATCACTACCAGTTGCATTCATTATATTCAATATACCAACACAACTACTCAATGTCCACTCTGTATCCACTATACCATTATAACTACTCACTGTACTTACTACATTCAATATATCATATCAACCATATTAATCACTCATTGTTCCCTATAATACCAACTATACTACCAGCTGTACCCTATACAACCACCATACCAACTACACTGCAAGCTGTACCCTTTATTCTCACATTACCAACTACACTACCAGCTGTACCCTTTATACTCACAATACCAACTACGCTACCAGCTGTACCCGATATACTCACATTAACATCTACACTATTAGCTGTACCCTCTACATCCAGAATACAAACTGCACTACCAGCTATACCCTCCATACTCACAATACAAACTACACTACAAGCTTATTCACCAACCATACCAACTATGCTACCAGTCTACCCTCTATACTCACCATACCACCTATACTACCAGCTGTACTGTTTATGCCCACAATATCATCTACACAACCAGGTGTACCCTCTTCACCCACAATATCAACTTCACTACCAGTTGTACCCTCAACACCCACCATACCAACTACACTACCAGCTGTACTTTTTATGACCATGATATCATCTACACAATTAGATGTACCCTCTTCACCCACAATACCAGCTACATTACCAGTTGTACCATCTACACCCACTATATAAACTATGTTATCAGTCATACCCTCTACACCCACCATACCAACTAGGCTACCAGCCAAACACTCTACACTCACTGTACCAACAACATTACCAGCTGTACCCTCTACATCCACAATAACAACTACGTTTAAAACCAGTCGTATACTCTACACCCACTATACCAACAACACTACCTGCTGTACCCTCAACACCCACAGTACCAAATACATTACCAGTTGTACCATCTACACTCACAACACCAATAACGCTACAAGCTGTAACCTTTACTAACATTATACCAACAACACTACCAGTTGTACCCTCTACACCCACCATATCAACTATACTACCAGCTGTACTGTATATACAACTACAATACCATCTACACTACCAGCTGTACTTTCTTTACCCACCTTAACAACCAGCTGTACCCTCAACACCCACCATAACAACTATGCTTCCAGTTGTACCATCAACACCCGCATACCATCTGTGCTACTCACCATACATGTACCAACTACACTACCAGCTGTACCCCCTTCGTTCACAATAGCAACTGCACTACCTGCTGTACCTTCTACACTCACAACACCAACAACGCTACCAGCTGTACCCTCTACACCCAGCATACCAACTATACTACCTACTGTAACCTCTACACCCACTATACCAACAACGCTACCAGCTGTACCCTCTACACCTACCATATCGCCTACACTACCAGCTGTACTGTCTACACCCATGATACCATCTACACTACCAGCTGTACTCTCTTCACCTATCATACCAACTACACTACCAGCTGTACCCTCAACACCCACATACCAACTACATTACCAGCTCTACCTTCAACACCCACCATACCAACTATGCTACCAGTTGTACCATCCACACCCACCATACCAACTATGTTACCTGTCATACCCTCTTCACCCACCATACCAACTACACTACCAGCTGTCCCCTCAACACCCACCATACCAACTATACTACCAGTTGTGCTATCCGCACCCACTATACAAACTATGTTACGAGCCATACCCTCTACACCCATCATACCAACTATGTTACCAGCTGTACCTTCTACACCCACTATACCAACTATGCTACCAGCCACACCCTATACACCCACCATACCAACTATGTTACCTGTCATACCCTCTTCACCTACCATACCAACTACATTATCAGCTGTACCCTCAACACCCACCATACCAACTATGCTACCTGGGTTGTACCCTCAACACCAACCATACCAACTTTGCTACCAGTTGTACCCTCTACACCCATTATACCCACTATACTACAAGCTGTACCTTCTACACCCACAATACTAACTACAGTACCAGCTGTACCCTCTGCATCCATCATACCAACTACAGCATCCTGATATACCCTCCTCATCCATCATACCAACTACACTACCAGCAGCTGCTGTACCCTCTACATCCACTTCACAATCTCAACTATCTGCTGTACACTCTGTTTCCACCATACCCCATACCAACCCCACTACCCACATTGTGCTTTATTCATTTGGTATAATACAAAGGTAACTCTGAGAAACCAAGGTTTAATCAATATCTAAAATATATTGTTTTGGTTCTAAGTTAACAACCATTTTAAAATAATTAGATACTGTTGACTTCTAGTACTCATTCTGGAAGTATTCAAAAGGGATAAATTGGTTTAGTGAAGTTATAATTGGTAAAAATTAAAAGTGTGTTGAGTAATATTGTGAGATTGGATGGCCTTTTTATTAAAAAAAAAATGCAAACCTAAAAATTTACTGCAAATTTAATAATCAGATTTTTTAACAAAATATCAACAAATGGTTCTTTTATAGCACAATAACTATATTAATCATACATTTTATTGTCACTTATGTCCAAATCAATAAAACATTTAACATACTCATCTGACTAAATTTACTTTTTTATCAAATTATAATGTTTTTAAAAATTTATTAAAAAAAAAAAAAAAAAATTCTCTATACCTGTATTTCTTCAAAATCTTGAAAGATTTTCCTGAACTATCATTTGAAACTTGTATTGCAATATTCTTGGACTAAATTAAAGTGTGGTTATACAGGATAACTGGGTTTAATGAAATTAAAATTAAAGTTACAATAGTTTTACACCGATATAAATAAAGGTTTCCAAGATATTTTTTGGTGCAAAACTATTGTAACTCAAGTTAAACTAGTTTTGCGCTAAAGAATTAGTGTATTTGAGGTACAATATTTTCACCGAAAGTGAACATTTTCAAAATTATTTAAAATATCTGGACCAAATTTTAACACAAGATGCACATTGTAAAACTATAGTTATTTATGCAAAAAAAACGAGTTACAATAGTGTTGCGCTGAGCCCTCGATACAAGAGATTTTTTTCTGCCCAGTGTTCTCACCAGTGTACACACACTGAGCAGAAAAAAAATCTCTTATATGACACATGACCCCTACTTTTCTCATATTTTGATATTGCAGAGGTTGACAAACAGTAAAATGTAGGTTTCACTTCTTTCATTTGGGACTCTCTATGAATGTCAAGCTTTCAAACTTTTATTATTTACTATAGAATAAAGAACAAAAATCAATGGTGGGGTTACACCTATATAACTCCAAACAATCAATTGCAGATTATGACTGTGAAGTGCTGTGGGGGAAGTCACCGAACAGCAAAATAAATAATAGGAGATGATTCATTGCTAAAAAATAGCAGATCTATTCATAAATTTTAAAATATCTACCGTGATTACTAATATTAAAAACATGTGGCTTGTTTAGAATTTTACTGTGGCCAGACCACCTGTAGTCTCATTTAATTGACGTAATATAGGGGCAAGACTAGTAGAGGACGATCAAATAAAAAAATATCAAATTGTTCAAAAATGTGCTTTGATAAGCACTAAGACCAGCTGTAAACTGATTTTAATATAACTTGGGAGGCTATATAAATATGTATCTAGCTGCTGTCCTCTGAACTCTTTCTAGTTTGTATGTTTGTGTCATACTGTATGTGCTAGGCTTACTGTTTCTGTTGACATCTTTTTGTCATGATTTACATACATATAAAAGTTTAGTCTTATTAGTTGGTCATGACATTGAGAACATTTTTGATAGACAATGTTTGACGATAAAAATATCAGACTATAAACGTTTGCTCCATAAGCATTTTCATGGACTCTTCTTAATTGAAAGCATTGATTCACCACTTATCAATAATGGGAATATTATGTTTAAATTTACTGACAGAGTGGAAAACAGCTCAGGAATACCTACTCTGTTTTCAAATGTCTTCTGTATTGGGTGCAAATGCAGTATCATTGAGAAAGATTATTTCATTTTAGGTTGTATTCTCCAAGTTTCTGGTTGAAAATAACCTGCCGCTGTCTGTCGCTGACACTGCTGGAAAGATGCTAAGGAATATGTTTCCCGATTCGAACATTGCGAAAAAGTATTCATGTGGCAGGACAAAAACAACAGCAATTGTTAGATCACTGGCATCGCACGATGATTTGGAAATGACAAAACACATGTCAAGTGCACCGTTTAGTATTGCCACTGACGGTTCTAATGATTATGGAGACATTAAACTGTACCCTCTTATCACCAAATACTTTGACTGTGACTTGGGAAAGATTGTGACAACAATGCTTACAATGCCCGAGTGCAAGGAAAGGAGCACTGGAGAAAACATTTTCAAGTAAATATTTTTTGAGCTGTTTCATAGTTTTATCAGACAATCATTGTTTTTGTTGTTAATAGTTGTGTTTGTATTAGATGCATAATCTCACACTGCTGTTTCTTAATGTTACCATTCAATCATAGTTGTTTTTGTTGATAGTTCTGTTACATATATAATTATATTGCTTGTATTTTCGGTTGTTATGATTATATATAGGCATTGATAATTACATCATTACTTTATTGAATTTGTTGTTAAATTAAGCCTTTACTCCATCTGCATTTGAAGTGATCTTCAAAATTCAAACACCATAAAATATTTCTTCATGAATGGGTCTTTTTTACTATTTGATTTATTCTGGAGTGGGAGGAGGTGGGAGATAGTAACAAACTGTTACGCAAAATCTTCAGAAATGAATGGAGTAAAGGGTTAAATGGTTGCATGTAGTTATATACTGATTAATTGCTGTTGCAGTTTATTGTTACCCAGTTCTTGTTACATTTCAGTTCCATATTTGCAGAAAATACGTTATAATGGTAGGTCTGTTTACCTCAGCTAGTTTAAATCTTAAAAATAAATTCAAGTTTCAATGACATTATAGTTATTTTCTATTGACTATAACTATGACAAGAATATAAATATAATATAATTATCTTCATAAAATTTTTGAGACAATGTTGGTTGGTTAAGATATTTTAGCACCAATACCTTGAGTGTTTTATAATTGATAGAGACAAATTAAAGTAACCATAGTAAAATTAAGTAAAACAACATTTTCTCTCTTAATAAACTTTTCCCAGAGTATGTAGGATAAATAAGACTACATTTTAATTTCAGACTGATGGATGAAGAACTTCGTAAAAGGCAGATACCATGGTCCAACTGTGTGAGCTTTGCTGCCGACAATGCGTCAGTGATGAGTGGTGTACACAAAGGTGTGGTTTCTTTTGTGAAGAAAGAAAATCAAGATATTTTCTTCATGGGTATGCAACTATTAGCAAGATTTGATTACTTTTATAAATTGAATCAATTATTTAAAACTTATTTTTTGAAGAAGAAAAAAGGTGTATATAGCCTTTTGGTTCAGCTGTCAATATTTCTAGTTTTGTCAATTGCTTCAATAGTTTATATCTGAACCATTTGAAACTTAGTACATAGCATAAACAGCAAATGCGATACTGCATACAGTGTTTTCTCCAGGCCCAATTAAAAATCTGGGGGTCATTTTCAAAATCTGGGGGTCATCAGTTGACTAGTTTTAAACTTAATCCACTTGAATAAATGGTGGTAAAAAATACATAATTTACTAAAACAGTTTAACTTTCTGTTTCACACAAATTTCTCAATCAAAGCTGCAATATAAGTTAATAACTTCAAAACAATTTTAACTTCAAACGACTGTTTCACTTTTGGCAACAAATAACACCAACTAGAAACTAGTTGTATTAATGATCTGTTGAAATAATTTTAGTGTACGGACCACAGGCCATGAACTTTTCAAATGCCATGGCCTCAGCCTGATCACCATGGCCCTAACTATTTATAATGAAAAACACTAAAATTATTTCAACAGCTTGTATTTCAGCTGAGCTTCATGTTTACCATTACTAAGCATTATACTCTTTGGAAAACAAAACTTTGTTGTTGTTAACTTTTCCCAAAACAATTTCACTTCTGGTGCATAGCTAGACTCATTTTAGAGTACTGTAACCTTAATATTATAACAGTTTAATGGTAACTTAACAAAAATAAGTTTCTGAAATTATAAAATAATTTTTCAAAATGAATATAATTTCTAAAAATTTATATCCTTTTTTCCATAACCTTTAAAATGTCCGTTAAAGAAACAACAGCTCTGGGAATACCGCCGTAAAACATGGACAGGCCTATGTTTAAACTGGTATTAAAATGTCGCACATGCACGTCTCGAATAAAAAGATTTTCAGATAGAGTAACGTCCATACATTTCAAACAACTTTTTTGAAAAGTTTCACGATTTCCACATTTCATCTTAATATACAAACAACCTAAAACTGGGTATATATCAGTGCTATTGTTGCAGCATACGTTTGTTTTCACAGATGTTGTCTTCAAACTATAATATTGCTTCGCGGAAAATTATGTATGTGATCATAATCGTCTATGCGGTTGCATCATTATAGCGTTAATAACCAATTAGAGCGTTTACGTAACTTAGTAGAACCGCGTGACCGGGGTTTCCCTGAATCAGACCACATGATCTGCCAAAACAGCTAAGCATTGTAAACTCTGAAAACCAGCTTGCCAAAACAAATATGCGTAATTTGAATTTCTGTATTTTTAAGGTTGCGTCATAGTGGACGCACTGAACACACTTGATTGCGTCAAATGATATTTAATTGCGTCAAGAAACGCACTCTGGAGACAAAACTGCGCATATTGTCGCAGTATTATTTTTGAGTTACACCCCCATTTGAACTGAACATAGATATTACATCATAACCACTGTAGTTGTATAGATTATCATTTGAAAACCTTGATACAGCGAGAGCTACAGCACATACTGTCTCACTGATCACATTCAGAAGGGCCATAACTCACCATGAGATAACCAATATTAATGTTATTTCATGTTAAATTTTAGTTAATTAGTATGTGTCCATATATTTTCAGGATGTCCTTGTCACCTGATACACTTGGCAGCAGAAAAAGGGGCTAGTAAATTACCTGTTTCTGTCGAAGATCAACTTGTAGGAGTATACTACTATCTGGATAAAAGCTCAAAGAGACAGAAAGAACTGAAAAAGTTTCAAGTTCTGCACGATGTTGCCACAAGAAAGATATTAAAGCATGTGTCCACCAGATGGTTGTTACTTGGAGTATGTCTTGATAGAATGCTCTCACAATGGTTGCCTCTTCTGGATTTTTTCAAGGAAGAAACCAAAAATCTTCGCAGTCCAAATACAAACGAGAAATCCTTGAAGAACAGCTCTGCAAAAGTTGATAGTCATGTCAGCAAAAATGGTGACACCCATGATGAAAAGAAGTCCTCAACACAATCTCCCCTGTCTCGTAAAACTACTGGAAATATGGATGGACAGAAGTCATCTACAAAATCTCCCCTGTCTCCTAAGACAACCGGAAAGAAAGATGAACAGAAGTCCTCTAAATCTCTCTTGTCTCCTAAGACTACTGGAAAAAAGGATGGACATCATTCTTTTACACAGTCTCTCCTGTCTCATAGGACTACTGGAAAGAAGACCTCTCCAATGGCTCCTTCTGTAAGTGGGGAAAGAAAAGAAAAGACAACTGAACAGACTCTCTCTAGTGGAAAGAAGGAAATGATAAAGAAGACTGTTACTGCTGGAGAGAAGAAGGCTGAGCGTATTTATGAAAACTTCCGCAGTCGTAATTTTAAGTTGTATTGCTTGTTCCTGAAGAGTGTACTGCCTGTATTTGACATCTCCAATAAACTTTTGCAAAATGAGAAACCATGCATTCACATTCTCCATGATGTGTTGGACCGGCTTTTGAAGAGCATTCTAACTAAATTTGTGAAGCCTTCTGTAATTGTAAATGCAACAACCTCAACAGCAGTGCATTATAAGGACAGAGACAACCAGAAAGACGACTCCCATCTATCACTTGGCAATGATGTTAAACAATATATAAAGGAACACCAGGATTGCCTGAACATGTCACATTTCTACTCAAATGTCAGAGTGTACTTCTGCACAGTGGCAGATTATATGTGCAAGAACTTTCCTTATGGGAACGAAGTCTTATTGAATGCTGCAGTGGCTGACATTTCCAAGAGACATGAACTTGACTTTTCTGCAGTGTCATTTTTCATTGAACGTTTCACTGGAATTGAAAAACAGCTCGAAGCCAGTACCATTGATGATGTAGAAGTGCAGTTCCTCCAGTACCAGATCGAGACGCTAAGTGTGGAAATAGTGGATGCAGAAAGGGCCGATGTAGCATGGCACCTCATTGGGCAAATTAAAGACCCTGCCTCTGGTGGGAAGAAGTTTGGACTGTTATCAAAAGTCATGCTTGGTATTTTGGTAATATTCCATTCAAACACAGACTGTGAAAGGATCTTCAGCTTTGTTACGAAAACGAAAACAAAGTTCAGACCTAATATGACCACTTCCACACTTAGTGCTCTTGTGACACACAAGGTGGCAATGACAAGCAGAGGTGAAACTGCATCATCAACACAACCAAATAAAAACATTCTGAAGGATGCAAAGAGTGCTACGTACAAAATGTTGATGAGTGACTGACAATGAGTGGGGTGAAATTTCGATATAATAACTCATAGTTTGAGTAAATAGTGATTGTTAGTGAAATTTTATTCACTACAGATTGTCCTCTTTTAATTTTGATAGTAAAATAACGAAATGTTTGTTTTGGTCTAAAAAAAGAGTTATGGATATGTGTTGTATATTCTCGGGCAATCAGGAACATTTTGTGCTGAATGCGTTTTGTTATCAATAAATCATAACTATTGAACTGGAGATATTAAAATTGACTGGAGTTGTACATCACTACTCAATTCTTTCGATTTTGGAGAAACATCAGAATATGAAGGTTTGCTTGTTTAGCTTTGGTATAGGTTGTTCATGTTGATAACATTTATGTGGAGATGTGGAAAGGAATCCTGGACCACCACGTTACCAGTTTACAAAATGTCCTGAAATGGATATTTTCACCAGGGTCATCAAATATTCAGTCAATTTTCACACGGAAGACGGTGTGTACCATGGTGTTTGCATTTTTTCAAACCGTTTGATAGCTACTGTTGGAAAAGTATTGATATGGACTCTGTATTGTATGCAGGAGATTATTTATACAGATACACAAAAGAAATATTAAACACACCACATTCTTTTCTAAATCCCAATAAATTGCCTTTTAACATACCAGAAATCTAAGTTTTCCAATTTTTCGAACCTACATTTTCGAATTAACACAAGCAGCGAGCCTTCCCTCAGGCCCTTCAGGCCTTTGATTTAATTTATTCTATTAAACACAAGCACTCAATTCTCTTTTTCATCAGGTATTATATGGAATATTTCTTAATGAATACATGACATTTTCAATGAAAAGTGCTGAAATGCCATCTAAGAGCATCTACAAATTTAAAATTTTATGGGGGAGGACCCCCAGACCCCCCGCCATTTCTAACACACTCCTATTTTCAGTATTTGAGAGTTGGCATCTCTGGTAGGAGACTGTTCGATCTGAAATTCAAGATGCCCGACGTTACTAAATAAAATTCAAAACTTAAAAAACCTTCTTTTCATGAACGGCCTAATAGATTTTCAAAATGTTTATGTAGAAATGATGACCACCTATAGTTTTGTTAGATTTGTTCAAATGGTTTCCCTAGGATTAAAAATGACTCCGCCCCGAGGGTTCAATTAGGGGACACATGTCTAATAATATATATTTTTTAAATGGAAATGATTTTGCCTGTATCTTCAAAGAAGCATTGTTTGGTTAAGGAGGTTCAGATTTGCAAAAATGACTGGGTTCCACTTTCTTAAGGGTAAAAATTGGGAATTACTAAAATCGTTTACTTAGAACCGGTATGTCAGATTTGTTCATATTTGGCATAAATTATCCCTATGTGTAGAGGTTTGATTGCAGATAAGAATTAAGGGGCTAAAATTTATAGGGGCCCTGTAAGGGGACTTAGAATTTTACATAGGGATATTATGGGAAAACAGAAAATTCTCTTTTTCTTTCATCTTTTCTGAAACCACTAGGCTAATTAAACTGAAACTTCACATGGATGTTTCTATTGCATAGGAGACTTTACAGAAGATTTTTTTTATATCTAAAATTCAAGATGCCCGCCATTACTAAAAATAGTCCAAAACTTAAAAAATCTTCTTCTCATGAACGGCCTAACAGATTTTCAAAATGTTTATGTAGTAATGATGACCAACTATAGTTTTGTTAGATTTGTTCAAATGGTGTCCCTAGGGTTAACAATGACCCCGCCCCGATGTTTCTATTGCATAGGAAAATTTCAAAAAGTGCTATGGCCACTATAAGTCAGTAGAGCCTCTTCAGGCCTTCTTGGGCCTCTTGTTTTCTTTCTGACCATGTCTCCATAAAACTATCATTACTATTCATTCAAATCATATGTAAAAGTATTAACACAACAAACATGTCAAATACACTTTATTTTTATCACAAATTATGAAATTGTCATTTTCAACATTAGATATTGCATACAAAATTTAAAAACGCAGTATAGATCTATACAATCTCTAAATTTTACACCTTTGAAATACTCGTATCAAATATAATTTATTTTGTTCATTGTATCTACGATATTCTCAATTCATCAAATAGCTAGTTATTTACATCACACTATTACAATTTTAAATTAGTTTTTCAACATAAAACACTTATATATTAACGTAGGTTCATACTCAAATTGTAAACATTTGCGCAGTAAGGTTTAGTTGTGTCCCATAGCAATTTGAATCGTAAGCATTTACATACACAAACCACGTAACTGTCTGCTGAACTTTGAACTGTCTACTGAATTTTGAACAGAGAGCTATTTTGTTATTCACGATATGGGCGACATGGAAATTACCCGAAAACTATATGAAAATGTGATATTTGAGAAGACATCTTAAATATCATAATGACAGAATGAATAAATTAAAATACTACAATACATTTGTAGTGAATGAATGCAAAATCTTTTATATTGGTTAAGATGTTGATTTTGCTATTCACTAAAATTAACTGCATACTACCGTGTTACAGTTTCCTAAAGAATATATAGATATATTTTAAACTTATTTATTTTACTTCGATTGTGAAACAAGCTCTTACAACTTAAATAAATCACGCTCGAAGTCTTCCTGGGTAGAACCAGTACAAAGCATAATGCTTTGACATGTTTTTTCCTTTCAATATTTCTTATATAACGATTCTGCAGATATGCTGCAGTAACCTGGAGTAATATTCAGTTACCAAAGACAAAGAAGGGTAACCAGGTAATCAGAAATAGTAGAGACATGTTTTTACTCAATATTTCTTATATAATGATTTTGTAGATTTTCTGCAGTAACCTTGAGTAACTTTCAGTTACCAAAGACAAAGAAGGGTAACCAAGTAACCAGAAATAGAGACATGTGTTTTTTTTCTAAATTTCTTAAGTTATTTTGTAGATTTGCTGCAGTACCAAGTAACCAGAAAAAGATGCATGTTTTTTTTTCAAAATTTCTTAAGTATGATTTTATAGATTAGCTGCAGTAACCTGGAGTAACCTTGAGTTACCAAAGACAAATAAGGGTAACTAAGTAACCAGAAAGAGGGACATGTTTTTTTCCACTAATTCTTAAATATGATTTCGTAGATTTGCTGTAGTAGCCTAGAGTAAGCTTTACTTACCAAAGACAAAGAAGGATAACGAAGTAACCAGAGATAGGGACATGTTTATTTCTAATTTTAACTACAATATGTGTAGCATTAATGTTTTTTCTGGGTTATCAAAGACATATAACAAGTAACCTCAGTTACCAAAGGTATAAATTGGGTTACAAATGGACTAAATTGTGCAGAAGTGCACATTTTGTGCCATATCTATTTCTGTATAATGGACCTGTACATTGTCTCTTGTAATTATCTTGTAATATTGATTGTTCGGATTTTTAGCATCATTTTTAGGAGGGGGCTAACACAAAAGTTAGTTAACCTAATCACTGTTTCCTGGGGTGTGGGAGGTTAACCAGTACTCCATTACATCCCCCTCTCTGCAAGTATTCAACTGATAAATTTTCTATTTGAATCAGCGATGAGAGACATATGCTTAGACTCAATATCGTATATCAAACATCACAGAAATTGTGGCCAGGCGGTGATTCAAACCTACTGCCCCTGGATTGATAGTCAGAATAATTCTTATATATGATAGCATAATAAGTTGTATCATATTATTTGTTTTACAAACTGTATTGTTTAATTGCACTTATGATGTGATCTTAATATCTATTTTATATATAAATCTGGTAAATTATTATTAAAGATATTTTACATTTGCAGGGTTTCAACACATTTCAGATTATATATTGCATATCCAGTTTTACTGGTGGAGGAAGACCTCAGACTGAGAAGAACCACGGTCCTTCTGCAAGTAACTGGAAACTTGTTTGTATAAATACGAAGATGCCACAGAATGGGAAAACATTAAATATGGGTATTTGTGAAATACAATTATTATATATAACCTAATGTTCAAAAGTAAAAGTATTCTTGAATATCAAAGGACAAAATACAAATAAATGTGTTTTTTTTTATGATTTGCAGTCTGACTTGAGATGTGACAGGTTTATCAGCAGATGAGGACTTTGATGATGATGAGTATGCCTCTGACTATGAGCAAAGTTTTGCAGTGACTGCTATATAATAAAAAAAGTATATTGTAAGTTGCTTTTAAAGATCTATATATTGTTAACGGAAAAAAGTTGATATGACATTAGGTCATCCTTAAAAACTTTATGTTTGCTATACTCTGACCTATTGTTTATTAAGTGGGTAGGTAGGTAGCTAATTTATTTTTTTGCCAGATTTTGATTTTGCATAGTCATTTAAAAAAATGACAAAATTAAATGCCTAGGAAGCAATAAAACGTTTTGGAAGCTGAAATTGTAAGTGAATATATAGGAGCATGGCATTTTTTTTTAAAATACAGTTATTTAACTAAATATTGAGATAACCACCATTGTTGTTTCCAAACCTAACAAGCCTAGTGTCAGTATAATCTGACTAGTTTGGGACTAACTGGGAATGACAAGCCTAGTGTCAGTATAATCTGACTAGTTTGGGTCAAACTGGGAATGACAAGCCTAGTGTCAGTATAATGTGACTAGTTTTGGTCAAACTGGGAATGACACGTCTAGTGTAAGAATAATGTGACTAGTGGGAATGATGAGTCTCGTGTCAGTATAATCAGAATATTCAGGTCAAACTGGGAATGAACTGTCTAGTGTCAGTATAATCAGACTAGTTTGGGTCAAACTGGGAATGAACTGTCTAGTGTCAGTATAATCTGACTAGTTTGGGTCAAACTTGGAATGAACAGTCTAGTGTCAGTATAATCAGACTAGCTCAGGTCAAACTGGAGATGAACTGTCTAGTGTCAGTATAAACAGACTAGTTCAGGTCAAACTGGAAATGACAATCCAAGTGTCGGTATAATCTGACTAGTTTGGGACAACCCGTGAATGGCAAGTATAATTGGAAATGACAATCCAAGTGTCAGTATAATTGACTAGGTCAAAATGGGAATGATGAGTCTAGTGTCAGTATAAACAGACTAGTTTAGGTCAAACTGGAAATGACACGTGTCAGCATAAACAGACTAGTTTACGTCGAACTGGAAATGATAAGCCAAGTGTCAGTTTAAACGGACTTGTTTAGGCCGAATTGGGAATGACCACCCATATGTCGGTATAATCTGACTAGTTTGGGTCAAACTGGGATTGAACAGTCTAGTTTCAGTATAAACAGACTAGTTTGGGTCAAACTGGGAATGACAAGCCTAGTGTCAGTATAAACACACTAGTTTTGGTCAAACTAGGAATGACAAGTATAGTGTCAGTATAATTTGACAAGTTTGGGTCAAACACAGAATGAACAGTCTAGTGTCAGTATGAACAGACTAGTTCAGGTCAAACTGGGAATGACGTGTCTTATGTCAGTATGATGTGATTAGTTTGGGTAAAATTGGGAATGAGTGTTCTACTGTCAGTATAATGTGACTTGTTTGGGTAATATTGGGAATGAATGTACTTCTGTCAGTATAATGTGACTAGTTTGGGTAAAATTGGGAATGAGTATACTTCTGTCAGTATAATGTGACTAGTTTGGGTTAAACCCAGAATGAGCGGTCTACTGTCAGTATAATGTGACTAGTTTAGGTTAAACTCGGAATGAGTGGTCTACTGTCAGTATAATGGGACTAGTTTGGGTTAAACTAGAAAAGAGTGATATACTGTCAGTATAATGTTACTAGTTTGGGTTTAACTCAGAATGAGTGGTCTACTGTCAGTATAATGTGACAAGTTTGGGTTAAACTCGGAATGAGTGATATACTGTCAGTATAATGTGACTAGTTTGGGTTAAACTAGAAAAGAATGGTATACTGTCAGTATTATGTGACTAGTTTGGGTTAAACTCAGAATGAGTGGTCTACTGTCAGTATAATGAGACTTGTTTAGATAAAACTCGGAATGAGTGGTCTACTGTCAGTATAAATAGACTTGTTTAGATGAAACTCGGAATGAGTGGTCTACTGTCAGTATAATGTGACTTGTTTAGATGGAACTCGGAATGAGTGGTCTACTGTCAGTATAATGAGACTTGTTTAGATGAAACTCGGAATGAGTTGTCTACTGTCAGTAAAATGAGACTTGTTTAGATGAAACTCGGAATGAGTGGTCTACTGTCAGTATAATGAGACTTGTTAAGATGAAACTCGGAATGAGTGGTCTACTGTCAGTATAATGAGACTTGTTTAGATGAAACTCGGAATGAGTTGTCTACTGTCAGTATAATGAGACTTGTTTAGATGAAACTCGGAATGAGTTGTCTACTGTCAGTATAATGAGACTTGTTTAGATAAAACTCGGAATGAGTGGTCTACTGTCAGTATAATGAGACTAGTTTGGGTTAAACTAGGAATAAGCACTCTACTGTCAGTATAATGTGAATAGTTAAGGTTAAACTAGGAATAAGCGCTCTACTGTCAGTATAATGTGCATAGTTTGAGTTAAACTAGGAATAAGCGCTCTACTGTCAGTATAATGTGAATAGTTAAGGTTAAACTAGGAATAAGCGCTCTACTGTCAGTATAATGTGACTGTATTTGTTCAATCTAGAAGTGATCACACTAGTACTAAAGTCAGGATATTGTGTCTATTTTTTTAATTTTTTTAACAAGGAATGTCAGTATAATTTGACTTGATGGACAGGGGATGGGGTCTGTTAGCCAAGCAACTATAAAACTGATATGATACAATAATGTAGACAAATACAGATACTTATTATTTTCATGTCTTATCAAGTGCCATATTTCACATTGAATTTACATATTTTAGGTAGGATGCTGTTAACTTGAAAATTGAGGAATTGTCCTGTAAAGAAATCAAATTTGGGATGAATACCGCTGTTGATACCGGTGGAGGTGAAAATGTTGATATTCAGGAAGATGTTAAGACAAATAGATCCTGTGAAATCCGAAAAAGATTGTGAAAAAATAACAGACGATGCTCTATTGCACAAATAAACAATTGGCAAAGATTCATGCAACCCAGTGTGGGAGCAGAGATGTTTATTACACCACAACTTGCAAGATATGACATTAGAACACAGTTTTGTCTATTGCAATAAAACATGCAACATGTTGCATTACAACACAGTTTTATATATTACAATAAGCTTGCAACACATTGCATTACTAGTTTTGTCGGTTGCAATACAGCTTGCAACAGGTTGCATTACATCACAGTTTTGTCTATTGCAATACAGCTTGCAACAGGTTGTATTACAACACAGATTTATCTATTGCAATACAGCATGCAACAGGTTGCATTACAACACAGATTTATCTATTGCAATACAGCATGTAACAGGTTGCATTACTACACAGTTTTGTCTATTGCGATACAGCATGCAACAGGTTGCATTACAATAGTTTTGTCTATTGCAAAACAGATTGCAACACATTGCATTACATCACAGTTTTGTCTATTGCAATACAGCTTGCAAATGATTGTATTACAACACAGTTTTGTCTATTGCAATACAGCATGTAGTTGGTTGCATAACAACACAATTTTGCCTATTGCAATATAGTATGCAACATGCATTACAACACAGTTTTGTCTATTGCAATACAGCTAGCAACATAAAGCATTACATCACAATTTTGTCTGTTGCAATACAGCGTGCAACATATTGTATGACATCACAATTTTGTCTATTGCAATACAACTTGCAACATATTGTATAAATCACAGTTTTGTCTGTTGCAATACAGCTTGCAACATATTGTATTACATTACACTTTTGGTTTTTGCAATACAGCTTGCATCATGTTGCATTACATCACAGTTGTGTATATTGCAATACAGCTTGCAACAGGTTGCATTACATCACAGTTGTGTCTTACAATACAGCTTGCAACAGATTGTATTTTAATTTCCGACCTTAATTTTAGAATTTGCTAAAACATTTCTTTTCCAATTTGTCCAGCTTGCATATAATTATTGAACTCTTATTGCTTTTTAAACAGATGGTGATGTCTGGTTATTGATTGTGGAGTGGGATTATGGATTTATCCTGATGTAGGATTATTGACCGTTACATAGAATTATTTATCATTAACTGTGATGTAATATTATTGATCTTGATGTAGGATTGTTAATCATTGGCTGTATTGTGGGACTATTGATGATTGATGTGATGTAGAATTATTGATCATTGACCGTGATGTAGAAGTATTGATCCTAATACTAGTATGTGATTATTTATCACTGACCGTGATGTGGGATCATTGATCCTGATGTAGGATAATTGACCATTGGCTGTATTGTGGGACTATTGATGATTGATGTGATGTAGAATTATTGATCATTGACCGTGATGTAGAAGTATTGATCCTGATACTAGTATGTGATTATTTATCACTGACCGTGATGTGGGATCATTGATCCTGATGTAGGATTATTAACCATTGGCTGTATTGTGGGACTATTGATGATTGATGTGATGTAGAATTATTGATCATTGACCGTGATGTAGAAGTATTGATCCTGATACTAGTATGTGATTATTTATCACTGACCGTGATGTGGGATTATTGTTCCTGATGTAGGATTATTGACCATTGGCTGTATTGTGGGACTATTGATGATTGATGTGATGTAGAATTATTGATCATTGACCGTGATGTAGAAGTATTGATCCTAATACTAGTATGTGATTATTCATCACTGACCGTGATGTGGGATCATTGATCCTGATGTAGGATTATTAACCATTGGCTGTATTGTGGGACTATTGATGATTGATGTGATGTAGAATTATTGATCATTGACCGTGATGTAGAAGTATTGATCCTAATTCTAGTATGTGATTATTTATCACTGACCGTGATGTGGGATTATTGATCCTGATGTAAGATTATTGACCATTGAGCAAGATTTGACTATTGATCATTTACTGTTATGTCCGATTATTGATCTTGATGTAGAATTGATATTTGCCAGTGTTGTATGATTATGACTGCAATAAAGGATGCATATAAAGGTCATTTCAGAGGTTGTGAGTACAAATCCCTATCTGGCTAAAGTTTTATTTTGTAACAAAGAATTGCAAGACAAATTTGGCTACATATTTATCACACAAATATATTGAAATGGAAAACCTGGTTTTCATGGACGTTCCATTTTAGTAAAACCAATGCAATTGAAATGTTATCTATTGTCTTGTTTCCACAGATTTAAACTTCCATGCACTTCAGATATTAATGATAAGGATTTTTTTATTTTATTTTAAAGATGCTTCAGTTTTTGCATAGTTATAGTCTTATATGATGATCAGTATGACAAATAATTCATCAATTTCAATCTGTATTACAGAGGGCATTCCAAGAAAACATGAACTTGTAATTTTAACAATTTATCATATTTATAAAAAAATAACTTCACTATTTTCAATCAGAAAATTAATAATTTCTCAAATATACAGTTACAGATTGTTATACTTGAAAATTAATTTTGTTATATAGGTATATGTGACACGATTTTTATAATGCATGCACAATAGTTGTAACTAGATGTCAACATTTGCCAAGTGTTTCTTTCATCTTAATTTCATATACCATACTAATGTATAATCAATAATCTATGTCCTGGTAACCTTGTAATATTTGTTTAAATTGTGACACACTTATGAAATGAATAAAAAATATGTTGAATTACAATTTGATTTTTTTATTGTATTTCACAAATACATTCAAAATACATAAATATGTATATATAAACATGTATATTTATGCAGTAGAGTTTTGGATGTATTGCAATACATCTACTTTGCAAAAGTACATTAGAATACATTTCAAATAAATATTTCAAAATATTGAAATACAATGCCATTATTTGTTTATCTTCACAATGACTAGTATGTAAAGTGTTTATTTATTATAGTGTCACCCCTATTGAAAGGGCCAGCCACACTGGGCTTATGAGACACCTTTATGTTGCACACAGTTACTTCCAGAAAGCTATCATTGCCAAGCGTCAGGCTGTTAGACATTCGGTACCCCTTAATTTAACTAGTTGCAGGGTGAGCAACCGGCTGCATCATAAAAAAACAAATGCTTCCATCTGAATTCAAACCTTTGACCTCCCGCTTCCAAGGCGGACGCCTTAACCACCAGATCACCGAAGACAATGTATGTGTTCATCCATGATGCCATAAAACTGCCGGTTGCACAACAGAGCAAGGCATCCTGTCTCTGCATTCTGGTCAGTGCCAGGGCTGCCTCATCCAAAATTGGAACAGAAAAGTCTTGATTTCTTTTTTGCATCCAACTCATTTACCTATAATAGTTGATATTTAGGATTTCCACTTTTTACTGGTGATGGAAAACCACAGCTAAATTTGAGTAGAACCGTCCATCGTCTTTTCGAATGTAATTGACAAACATTGTCTAGCGACCTGAGCGAGGGCCATTATGTGGTCATTTGTGATGGCGCTTTGATAGACCACCTTTTCAGGGACCCTGTTCATATATTAATTCGGCGACTGTTTCTCATACAGTTCTACATTTAAATAAAATTCCACTGTTTTACAATTTATTGGTAACCGGCATTACACTCTTGAAAATTGATATTTAATTCTCATGATCAACTGCTTCTGTACAAACAATTGCAGTATGGGAGCTTTACAAAGATGAAGACATGTCCAAACTACAACTTCTGTTTCCAAATACTGGTCAGGAACTTGTTAAACTTATGATAATACACACTTTCATGTCACCCACATTGGTGGTGTAGTATTAGGCAGAGCAAGTCTCTCATAAAGAAGATATGCTGCTGGCCATTTACACTTTCCATGCCTCTTTGAGGTTTTTGCTTTATCTATGTCTATATTACTCAATACTAAAAAACAGAAAACAAAAATGGTATGCATCCAGTAAAAGAACATCTATGACTAGATAACACTGCCATTTAAAAAAAATATTGGGCAAATATCAATCTTCACAATCACATGTATATAACCAAATGCACGGTGCATGGTAACTTGATACACACCATCTTGCATGTATCCCGAGTATATAAACATAGGCCGCACTAGTCGCAGGGCTTTTATTCTGTTGTAGTTTCAAATAAACATACACGTATTTACAGTAACTGACACGGTGTAGTTTATTTGGAATAAATGAATAATGCTGTTCAATGAACTATTGTGTTTTAATTAAATAAAACAAAATTATATATATATATAAATGGCACATTACGAAGTGAATCCTCCGGAAAATTTAAATTTTAAAAGGCCGGAAGGCTTTGACAAATGGATTGTGAGATTTGAACGTTTCAAAGTGGCATCGGGACTAAGTGCGAAGGAAGAGGAACAGCAAGTAAACACTCTCATTTATTGTTTGAGTAATGATGCGGACGAAATATTTAATTCATTTAATTTAATTGAGAAACAATAAAAAAAAATACAAAGATGTATGTGACAAATTCAAAAGTTACTTTGTGATTTAAAAAAATGTCACATTTGAACGTGCCAAATTCAATATGAGGTGCCAGGAGGAGGGCGAGAATGTCGATGCATTTGTGACAGCCCTACATTATTTGACGGAATGCTGCAATTACGGTACATAAAAAGACGAATTAAAACGAGACAGAGTAGTTGTTGGATTAAGAGATGCCAGCATTTCTGAGAAACTGCAGTTGGACGCCGAATTAACACTCGGTAGGTCATTAAACACTGCAATGCAAAAAGAGGCAGTTCGAAAACAGCAATTAGTTTTCAGAAATCATGCAATTGAAAATACGATGGACTATGTTAAACAAACACAACGCAGACCGAGGTTTGAGCAGAGTAAGCCACCAGTGAAGCCTAGAAGTCGGTGCTCAAGATGCGGAGCAGTACCGGAACACACAATAAGTACATGCCTAGCAACGCATTCAAAGTACAGAGGGTACGGCCGGATGGGTCACTGGGTTAAATGTCTGTCAGCCACGAAAGTTGACGAAGTACCGGATCGAGCCTTCCTTGGAACTAGTGGCTGTGATGAGAAAGCCTGGACAATCAATTTAAAGGTGAGACAATCGTTTATCAGATTCAAAATTGATACAGGGGCAGATGAAACTACTATTTCTGAAAATGTGTATAAAACACTTAGTTCACTTCCTTTAATTAAAAGCAAGAAAAACCTTTTTGGGCAAGGCAATAAACCATTGCAATGCTTGGGTTAAATCACAAAAACTGTTTCTAGTGATAAATCATCAGCGGTCGAAGAGATATATGCGTGGAAAGTTTAGAACGATTTTTACTGGGCCGATCAGCTATTATAAAGCTTTACCTTTTTGAGTTAAAATGCATGGAAGAGGTAATTTCGTAAAATTGAGTCATCCCAAGTTATTTGGGTAATTAGGCATGCTGAGCGGCGAATACCATATTTCAATTATTGACGGTGCTAAGCCATACGGGTTAACGGTTCCTCGACGCGTACCTATCTCGTTACTCCCCAAGGTCAAAAATGAATTAGACAACATTGAGAAAAATCATGAGATTTTTCGTGTTGATCATCCGACCGAATGGTGTGCAGGCATGGTTGTCGTATCAAAGCCTGGAGACAGTATCTGTGTCGACCTGACAAAACAAAATTACAGGCATTCCCACTTCCGATCATTGATCAAAGTAAAGGGCTTCTTGCAGGGGCAAACTATTTCACAAAACTTGACTGCAACTCAAGTTTTTCGCAAGTAAAAATGTCCGAAGAAAGCAAGCTACTTACTACATTTATAACGCCTTCCGACAGATATGCTTTCAATAAACTTCCGTTCGGAATTAGCTCTGCTAGCGAATACTTCCAGGAAAGAATGTTTCAAATTCTGGAAGGTATCGTATTATGTCAGACGGACGATGTTTTAATTTCTGCAAATACAGAACTCGAACATGACGAACGACTGAAAAGTGGTTCTGACTAAAATGGAAAACGCGAACCTGACTCTTAACCAAGATAAATGTGAGTTTAAGAAGTCATCAGTAAAATTTGTAGGTCACATTGTAGGATCCAAAGGGATATCAGCTGATCCCGACAAGGTCAAGGCAATAACTGACATGAAACCTCCTTTAAACGTGCACGAAGTCCGTAGATTTCTAGGAATGGTTAACCAGTTAAGCAAATTTACACCATTGCTAGCTGAGAATTAAAAGAATTAAAGACTTTTTGAGTACACAAAACCAGTTTTACTGGAGCCCGGACCAACAATGTGCCTTTGATAAGATCAAACGTATAATGACAAGTGCACCCGTCCTTGCATTGTATGATCCCAACAACCACACTGTTTTAATGACATATGCTAGCAACCATGGATTAGGTGCTGCATTGTTCCAAAAACAGGACAATGGTGACTTAAAACCCGTTTCATTTTCACCCAGAGCGCTCACATCTACAGAAAAACGGTACTCAACAATTGAGAAAGAGGCTGTAGGGGCAACATATGGATGTCGCAAACATAAGGATTTTCTTGTTGGAAAGAAGTTTTATATTGTGACAGATCATAAACCTCTGGTAGCTTTGCTAGGACAGAAAGATTTAAGTGAATTGCCTCTCAGAATACAGCGTTTTCGACTCATGTTAATGCAGTTCTCATACTCAATATCACATAAGCCAGGCAAACAATTAGTCATACCAGACCTACTGAGCAGACACATTGTATCCTCCAGTATATCACATGATGACATACAGCTCTGTAATGAAACAGATATCTATGTTGACTCAGTCGTAGGGCAGCTGCCAGCGACAGATTCTAGGTTATAGGAAATAAGACAGAGACAAGGTCGCGACCTTGCTTGCCAAACTTTGATAACGTTGTGTCAAAATGGGTGGCCTAACCAGAAACACCTAGCGTTTGAAACAGGTAAACGTTACTGGTCAATCAGGGGTGAAATATCTGTTAACAAGGGATTGTTAATAAAAGGTGACAGGTTAATTATACCCATAGATATGAGACAAGACATACTTTCCAAGATTCATAAATCTCACCAAGGGATTACTAAATGCAAAAAAGGGCAAAAAAATCCGTGTGTTGTTTTGGAATAAATGGGGGCATTGACCGACTTGTTAAAAACTGTGACATTTGCGCAAAATTGCGAAATGATCATGCCGAACCAATGATAAACACACCATTTCCAACTCGTCCATAGGAGAAACTAGGTTCTGACCTATTTTTCTGGAAAGGGCACATATATCTTCTAGTAGTCGACTACAACTCTAGATATATCGAGTTAGCAAAATTAGGTTCGACATCTTCTTTGGATGTCATAAATCATCTGAAGTCTATATTACGCCGTCACGGTCTTTGTGACATTTTCATAAGCGATAACGGCCTTCAATAAAGTTCAGATGTTTTTGAAGAATTCTTGAATACCAAATAACTCATGTAACAAGTAGTCCAAGATACCCGCTTGGAAAGTCGGAGGCGGAGCGCGCTGTTCAGACTGTCAAACGATTACTGGACAAAAATGATGATCCATATATCGCTCTATTGAACTATCGCGCAACGCCTTGAGCAAGTGGACTTAGTCCGTCAGAGCTACTGTTTGGCAGTAAACTTAAAACTAAACTTCCGCATATGACTAAAAAGCTAATACCGATTGCTGTTGACATGGATAAAGTCATACAAAGAGAAAACGAAGCGCGTGAATATTCTAAACAAAATCATGATTTAAAAAAGCGAGCGCGTTCCTTTAAACCGCTTGAAGAAGGTGACACGGTCATTAATAAAGATTCTCAAGTTAATGGACAAGTTATTACGGAAGCTGACCGTCCTAGATCTTACGTCGTGGAAACACCCCGTGGTACTGTATCACGAAACAGGGTACACCTTATAAAATTAAACCAAACAGAAGCGAATGAACCCAATGATTTTAAAAAGGGGGTTAGTATGAATGTTATCAAAACATTAGGTGAACCATCTTTAGAATTTGACAAAACTCAAAATGTCTCAATGCATCAAGAATCTGGTGCACAATTGTCTCAGAGTGATAAAACAAGCTTTAATGTATCAGACAGTGATAACACATTTGTAACATGATCAGGGAGAGTGTCTAAACCTCCAGAAAGACTGGATTTATAGATAGTATTATCATCAAATAACAGGACAACTAACCGGGCAAGAAAACAAACTGAAGATGATATCGGATAAATAGCTTTTGTCAACCGAATTCCTGAGTACTGTGTAATTATTTGATAATGTGATAATTTAAAGATAGTTAATTCATAAAAGTTGGGATAAAATGTTTTCAACCATAATAATAATATAGTTATGGCTTTGAAAGGGGGGGTGGGGTGTATATAACTAAATGCACTCTGCATGGTAACTTGGTACACACTATCTTGCATGTATCCTGAGTATATAAGCATATGCCGCTCTGGTTGCAGGGCTTTTATTCTGTTGTAGTCTCAAATTAACATCTACGTATTTACAGAAACTGACTTTTGATTTATTCAGAACAATACATATTACAACAGTATATGATTAATTTCTCATCAAAACGATTTTTTAACAAAACGATATATTCGAGATTCAGTATCCCAAAGGGGTCCAGTCCAACCCTTCTGAATTCGCCAGTGATTAATGTCTAAAAGGCATGCAGCTTGAAAAAAGGTATCCTTTTTGCATATACAGAACCCGTGTTAATATAACACAAAAGTTTGCACCATGTCTCATTAAATCGCCGTAATACGGGTGAAACTAGCGGATCATTGAATATAGAAATCAAAGCACTGTAGTGCTGAGGGGGGCGGAGCTTATAAGATGTAAAATGTCGCTATTGTTTTAGACAAACAGGTCAGTTTGCATACGTTGAAGTAGAATAATCCCGATTACCTTTGATTCTTATACATGGTACAGAATCATGTTCTATGCTTAACGTTGACTCTTTTCTCGAATATGTCAGAAACGTAACTGAATTGTTTGCCTTTGAAAGTGTATTTCTGCTATAGTAAGAATATTAACTCTCAAATTTGGCAAATGTCCAACTTCAAAATATTAGTTCATCTCAATGATATGAATTTGTATCTTCAATTCAACTTGTGATATTTTCAGAGATACCAAGTTTTATATCATAAACAGTATATATACAATATCAAAGTACTCTGAATCTAGCACGATGAATTCCACTTTGAGTATATTCATTTACTATTTTCTTTATTGATTTCTCTAGCGCAACAGTGAAACAATTCGTTTAAAAGACGAAAAGTAGAAATGTGTATGTCGACATTAATAATTGATTCTTACTTTTCTAAGGCCCTGTATCACCCAGTAAGCGGAACCGCACTAACCAAAATGTTATGGCGCCGATTTTTAGACACATCTGGATGTTTGCGTTAACTCTTATATGTTTAAGTAGAAATAATCTACCGTTTCAGTTATTGGAAATATGTGAAATATTTACTAAATAATAAAAAAAACAGCACTGACATTATTCATAACTCGATTAATCTTTTTAGGAATACAAGTATATTTTTAAACATTTGGGAGAAACCGCACGTCACATGATCGACATTAGCATATCTCTTTTTTTAGAACGAGTATCGATTGTTTATTGACATAAGCAAGGAGTATAGTTCCTTGGCATAAGGGACAGATCTAGAAAAGTTTCGTCACCGTACACATTTTTAAAATGATAGAAAAAAAGCGAAATCAAACTCCCGAATCAAGTACTTATCATCTGAAGTCCTTGCCGAAATATACGAATCTTTCAATGTGCATGTTGGCGATATAGTTCGTGACCTTGAATTTGATTTACAAGATGGCGTAATCGTTTGTCACGTGATCATATTTCAGCGCGTCTGTATTCATGCGCTTTAATTCTTTTGTGCTGATTAATAGCACTGAATATAAACTTGGGATGTATACGATACGTAATTGTTTATAGGTATAAATCGTTGCTGTATGTTATGATATTAATATTTTCGTTGAAATAGGCGAATCTACTGTTTATAGTGAGTTCGAGCGCTTATCAGGTGGAACTATTTGATAAGTGGTTGTTAGGTTTGCATTAACACGAAACACGGTTGTAGATTTGCGGTATTGAAAATAAAATCATGTTAGCTCTGAGAGCGGCTGCTAAAGCACCGCCCCCAAAAATCAAATCGCCCGACAACGTGCTTTGATATGCATTAGTCTGTACCCACATAGAACTCGATTCATTTCAAAATATCTCTTGACAATAAACGTGAAATTTACTACAGACATACTACACACATTTCCAATATCTGTTTCTTGACTTTCGCGTACAGTTAAAACAAAATTTGGAGTAAATCGGGCTTACTTACCAATGCATTGCTATTGCGCAATTGTTTTGCTGACTGGGGTAACTGGATGTTTACGTCCGAAAACGAGATCGGTAACGAGTCTTCACAATGTTATACGATGATTGATCGGAAGGTCAGAAATGGCGACTGTAAACAGAAACCCGCTGCTTGCAATGAAGATGTTATATAATTAGACGCGTATATCTCTAAGTTATAAGTAAATCTTCATGCTGGGCGTGTGTATTGACGGTAATATGCAAATATAATCACTTTAAAAGCTTCCTTATTTTTACACGTGCCACTCGCTAAATACAAACAGTCAATTACAAGGAGCACGATATATATTAACATGACTTTTCTATTTGGTGAATTCACTTTATATCGTTTGACTAGTACTCTGCCGTCAGTCATCAGAACATCTCATAGATTGTGTCCATTTAGCTTTTTATAAAAGTTATAGATATTCAATCATTGTTCCAATATTAAATTATTATAATAATTTTATAAAAAAAACACACAATAATTTATGAGTGACTTAATCATAATTCTAATATGCGAATTAGCTTTTTTTTCTATTGAAAATTATCGTACAGTTTTTCCGATGATATTCGTGCATGCGCCTGTCGGTAGTAAATTGCATTTTTAATCGAAGAGGCCTCGAATTTCCGCATGTCTACGGATATAGTCGAAATCGGATACACTTAACCTGCTAGGGTTATTCCACGGTTCAGGTCTAATTCAAACATCGGCGATGTAAGCGAGTTTATATACATGTTTTGACGATGCACAGTAATATTTTGAATTAGATTTGATCCAGATATTATACTTAATATGACAATTATCAAATATTTTTTCAGCATTGAAATAATATAACGTACAGACTATGATTTTTAACCTTATCATTAAAATTGTATTCAAGCTTTAATTAGTTATAATAATGCAAAGTTGAAATTTCTGGGGGAGCCCCTTGGACCCCATACAGTACATATCTCTTCAAAGCTGTCAAGTTTAATATATGTAGTACTTTCTTTCAAATTTGATCATAGCGCACAATCTACCTCTCACAGTTTATCGGGTAACATGTATCGGTCCATATAGAGTAAGGGCTGTTTTCACTAATGAATTGATAACTAAAGTTCTATTTATCCGATAACATTTTTGCAACACTTTTGGAAAGCCTAATTTATTACGGTTGTTCACATTTTTTCATTTTTTATGTTTATAGGAACATGGTCTTTTTTTTCAGTTCCAATACGGCACCATAAAATCATAGTTTTCCCTATATGTCCAATGTAAAGTTTGAAACATTATGAGAAGTAGTGTGTATTTAAAGCTGTTAACGTGTCTTTAATATATAATGACGTATTTTTTGCAATTAATTTCAAAATTTAAAGATGCTTTTCTTTCCAACGGTATATTTTTAAATTGTTTAATCAGTTGGGAACATGATATGTATAGTAGTAGTAGTAGTAGTAGTAGTAGTAGTAGTAGAAGTTGTAGCTTATTTAGTCATTAGGCTAAAAGCCCATAGGGATACATAAACAAGCATATTTCAAGACGAACAGTAAAAGTAATACTTTTGTATATACAAGTGTTATTAATTTCCACATAATGTTTGATTTATATATGAAAATATTGCTAATTCATAGATATACACCAAAAACTAGCTACACATATGTACACACATAATGTTTGATTTATATACGGGAATGTATGTAATTCATAAATATACACCAAAAACTAGCTACACATATGTATACACATAATTTTGAAGAAGGTATCACAATAGTATGATGCACAGAATTACATCTTTACAATAAATCAAATACGTGAATTGAATTTGAAAAGTACAAAACAAAAACAGTTAGACTGTTTTAGTGCATCGTTAAGTCATACAGATGTTTTTTCATGTAAACGTACTTTAGTCATGGAGATCAATTAATATTATATTTTTTTGTATAATATCACCATCATTCCATTAGCTGAAAGTCAAATGATAGATTTTATTATTTTGCAATTGAAATAATATTTCCTAAACTGCTATCGACCTTTCCTCAGTGAAAGGTCAACAATCTGGTTATTCATATGAAAATAATTTGCAGGAATATAAAATGTAAAAAAATGTAAAATGTAAAATCATATATACATATGATAATGTTATATAAAATATGCACATTGAATAAATCGAGTGATGTAATTATTAGTGAGCAGGTATACTTGTAAGTGTTTTTATGTCTGCATGCATTAATTCTATTTTGATAGATAATAATATTATATTATTCAATATTGTGACATGTGCATACATTAATTACGTTATACATATATGCAATAGACACAATTATATGGCACCCTGTCTGTTGGGCCTAATGTCACCAGATTAATCAAGAGAAAAATTATATACACAATTCCTAAATACTGCTATTATATACATAGGTTAACTATGAAGTACAAAATCCTGACAAAATATTAGCAAAACATTCCCTATATATTTGACATTTTCAGTATGGATGTGTAAATGTTGTATAATGTTAACGAACAGTTTCTGAGATGTTCCCTTTTATATCTGCAATAAAGAGTGGCCAGAGAAATCTGTACTTGTTGAATACTGGTCATTCAGAGGTGAAATCACGGTTCAGGAAGGGTTAATTATACAATGGGATCGCCTGTTAATTCTTGAGGTTATGCAATCTCACAAACTTGAGAGAATTCACGAAGGCCGCCAAGGGATAACACGATGCAGAGAACGTGCCAAAGCTTCAGTATGGTGGTAAGGTCTTAGTTCAATACTAGAAACGCTTGTCAAATCCTGTCAAATCCTGTCAAAATTGCAGTGAGCATACCAATGATCATGCGGAGCCAATGGTATCTTTTGAATTCCCAAGTCGGCCTTTCCAGCGCATAGCATCCAATCTTTTCGAACTTAAACGTCAGACGTATTTATTAATTGTTGACTACTTTTCCAGGCACATTGAACTTGCCAAACTAAGCAGTTCAGGCTCCACTGCTGTGATCAATAATTTGAAATCAATATTTGCGCGGCACGGTATACCGGAAATCCTAGTTTCTGATAATGGGGATTGTTACAGTTCAGCGGCTTTCGAAGAGTTCGCATCAAATTACGAGGTTTCAAACATGTAACCAGTTCTTCTAAATATGCCAAAAGCAATGGGCTTGCGGAACGCTCAGTACAAACAATTAAAAACATGCTTAAAAGGCGGATGACGCATATTTATAGAACGACACTGCTTCATAACGGTTTTAGTCCTGCAGTATTGTAAATGGGCAGAAAAATTACAATCTGCAATTCCAGTGAGTCCGGAATATTTGGTACCAAAATGGCCAAACTTCAATAAGGTTAAGCAATATGAATTGCATAACAAGGAAAATCAAACGAAAAACTATAATTCATGTCATCGCACCCGTAATATGCCGAATCTCGTACAAAAAGAAAGAGTTTGGATTATACACTCAAGATGCGAACAACCGCGGTCATACAATGTAGAAACTGACGAGGTAGTCATGCGTAGAAATATGAGACATTTAGTAAAAATACCATTAAAGGATGGTTCTTTCAATGAAAATCTGCATAATGACCAAGAGTGTTGCTCTGAAAAGAATTCAGATACAGTACTTTTAAATAATGAATACTAGGAAGATGCAAAACAATGTCAAATATATTAAATACCAAGATCAGACCGTTTGTCTGAACCACCAGATAAATAAGGCCTGTAAAGTGCTGTTAAATAAGTGTTTAGTTACACTTTACAAAATGATAGCATCTCATTAACATTGGTGGTGTAAATTGCCTACCTTGAGATTAAGAATAAATAATTAGCTTTGTAGGGGAAGTGTTGTATCATGTTAACTAACTGTTTCTGAGACGCTCCCTATTATGTACAATGAGGTCAATTGGTCACATCTCATTAGTTGGTCACACTAACACACAGACCAACTTACTGATATAAACTGTATCTATTAATAGCTATTAGAGAGGCATTCGAAACTTATCACTGTTCAAGTATACACATTATAAAAGTAGCAATCTAGAATATATTGTGCCTTATATTGTATCATGCATCCAGCCTAATAATATAATAACATAACAGTAATCATATTTATATAATATTAAAATAAAAAAACACAATAAGAATACAAGCAATAGAGAATACATCAACTATTAAGTCTGACATAATAGTTTACAATATTAAGATCTTTTTTTCGCTTTAGAAAGGATAGACGAGAAATTTTGCAAATTATTTTGGAAGCGCTGATAAGATATGTCGCTGGTTTATATGCATGAATACATCCCTCAATTGTATATGAGCAATAGAATATGTTTAGCTTAAGACTTACACAGATCCAATTAGTAATCCACGTGTGATATCGTTCCTGTCTACCGAACTACTGCCTAATAATGGTTACAGTGACCTCAACAGCAAAATCCTCTACTAATTTAAAGCTATGTACTCGTCGTTTGCATGCAAAATGCCTTGCCGTGGTGTATACGTACACGTGAGTATTCTCAACCAATTTCGTTATCCCGTATGTTGTGCAGATAAACACACCGATTGGTGGATATTACTGTGTTGTCGGCGAAGAACATAACAGAAATACTACATTATTTAACATCCCTAATATCACTAAAACCGTGTGAAACATTTATTTTTATTTATTTAAGAACAGTTTAACAAAGGTATAAAGAACAATATATAAAGCTATGACACGTTTGTAATGTAGCATACAACATATATTTTACGTGAATAATACACTTTGATTCGTTCTTAAAAAAACTTATACTTTTCTCCAAAATTAAGTTCACGATTACACTGAAACATAAACAAGTTACAAAAACGTGCACCGATTAAAGCGACCTAATGGAACTTAGTGTAACACCAAAGGCGGATTTGACAAACCTGCCCGGTGCATGACAACGATATAAATATAACGCGGAACTTATGTCCAACGGCCTTTTAAATGACAAAGATGAAGAAACACATGCACATACTTACTTTCGTGGTTTGGACAGAAGGGACGAAATATCCATAAATCATGGAATTTAAATGCAGAGGACAATAAGAAGCTGGGCACATTATTCAAGAAATTTGGAAAATATTTACAACCCAAACTTAACTCACGGTTTAAATGTTTTCAGTTTAATAACATATGCCAATGAAAATTGTCTATTGAAGATTTCATCACCAAACTATAGCCAATAACTGCAAATTTGATCAATGCGATGATTCGAGACAGATTACTATTTGGAGTCATATCAAACAAATCATGGACAAATTAACCATGGACAAAGCTATTTAAATGACACAAATTCATCATGGACAAAGCTTTTTAAATGACACAAATTAACCATGGAAAAAGCTGTTTAAATGACACAAATTAACGATGGAAAAAGCTGTTTAAATGACACTAGTTAACCATGAACAAAGCCATTTAAATGACACAAATTAACCATGGACAAAGCCATTTAAATGACACAAATTAACCATGGACAAAGCTGTTTAAATGACACAAATTAACCATGGACAAAGCTATTTAAATGACACAAAATTATTCATGTACAAAGCTATTTGAATGACACAAACTAACCATGGACAAAGTAACCTTGGACATAGCTGTTTAAATGACACAAAATTAATCATGTACAAAGCTATTTGAATGACACAAACTAACCATGGACAAAGTAACCTTGGATATAGCTGTTTAAATGACACAAATTAACCATGGACAAACTATTAAATATGACACAAATTAACCATGGACAAAGCTGTTTAAATGACAAATTAACCATGGACCAAGCTTTTTAAATGACACAAATAAACCATGGACAAAGCTATTTAAAAGACACAAAGTAACCATGGACAGAGCTATTTAGTGACACAAACATACGAGTATTCCCAGTCACAATTAAAGTGAATGGATGGACAAAATGACGTCAGTGACATCAAGCAGCCAAACCGGGAGGGGAACCAGTGTAACACCAAACATCGGAATTCTACCAGCATTTCAGGACACTATTATAAAAAAGAACTTAACAATGGCAAATGAGGATATTGTGACACATCCAGTATGTCTTACCAAAGGCAAACAGTGCTTATTTTGCAAGAAATGGAACAATTTTCAAACTGTGTGCCGTGTCATAAAGGAACGTCGTACTCATGACATTAGGGACAACGGTGAGTATAACGACAATGACAGTAACAATATTCATGGAAACCCACATTTGTGATAGAAAAAAACACAACACTCGTATATATACCTGTATAATTGTAACCATAAGTTAGGATTGTTCATATTCATGAGTATAATTATAGACCCGTCCGCTAATGATAACATAGCTAGTGTATGAATGAACTGTTGGAGTTAGTATAAGAGTAGAAGTCAGAGCCTAGCGCTTGAGTGAATTTTTTACATTCCATCTTTAAAGCTTGGCAATTGCTCTTGTTGCCAATAATCATTTCGTCAGAGACATGTTATCCTATAATGCACTACGCCTTAATTTAGAAAATACACAGCCTTGTAAGAGGGGTACAAGTTTCAATGAAAGCAGAAATGCACAAGTTTACCAGCAACATGCAAAAAACGCAAACAAACTTTGAATTACAGACACCATTCAAATCACGTAATAAATGCAGGAATTGTAGAGGACAATATCCTCAAAGAAATAGATGCCTTGCGTATGGCAAATCATGTCATTATTGTAATAAGAAGAACCACTTTAAAGCGCAATATTTGAAAAAGAAACAAACTGATGTAAGAAGTGTTAACGGAAACAATAGCGACTATAATGAATATTCTTTTGGAATACAATCAGATGTAAAACATATCAATAAAAAATCACCAAAAACAGAAATTAACATCAATGGACACAGGCAGTTCAATAAATATTCTAAATGAACGTGAGTTATCAAAAATGAGAAAACGACCAAAAATCCCGAAAAAAGGTATATGCGTATTGTCAAAACAATGGACAATTCACAACTACGATTGAAACAAAATTGCAACAGGTACATTTTACAATATGTCTGGTAAATGTGAATCTCTGTTGAGTTATGGCACTGCAGTGGAATTTAATATCATACCAGTTGTAAAATCAGTAAAATCAAGTACAGGGGTATATGAAAATTACCCAGACTTGGAAAATTGAAAGATAGAAGAATTAAGTTGCATATTTGATGAAAATGTAGCTCCCGTTGCTCATCTACACCGACGAAACCTGTTTCATGTAAGAAAACAAGTCGATGAGGACTAGGAAGACTTGAAGAATTGGACATAATTGAACACGTAGACGGCCCAACACCCTGGGTGTCTTCTAAAGTCGTAGTACCAAAATCAAACAACGGAATAAGATTATGTGTGGTTATGAGGCAATCAAGCGTGAAAAGCACATTTTGATGATGTTTTACTACAGCTAAATGGAGGTAAAGTATTCTCTAAGATCGCTCTCAACAATGGGTTTCCTCAACTCGAGTTCAGCCCAATTCAAGGTATATCACCACGTTTTCAATTCACGAAGGTTTACGACGGTACAAGCGTTGGAATTTTGGAGTAAATTCAACTCCTGAAATATTAATAAACGAAATACGTCAACCGTTGCAAGGTTTACATGGAGTATTTAACATATCCGACGACATTATTGTACATGGCAAAAGCCAAGGGGAGCATGACACAAACTAAGATAACTTGTTTAGAAAAACAAGTGAAAACTCTCAATAAAACAAAATGTCAATTCAGCAAGAAGAAATTAGAATTGTTTGGATACATATTTTCTGAGGAAGGTTTGTCCCAAGATCCAAAGAAAGTTAATGCATTAAGGATGCTGATCCACTAAAGAATCCATCGGAAACAAAGAGTTTTCTTGGAATGACGTCATTTGTAAGTAGTTTTATACCAAATTATTCAACTCTTACAGAACCATTAAGAAAAGTGACACGTGATAATGAAAAATATAAAAGAAAAAGAGAGAGGGACACGCAAAATAAAAGCAAAAACAAACGGTATGCCGATTCAAAATGAAATGCAGAAACATCAAAGTTAACACCAGGAGATTATGTTCTGATTAAACAGCCGAAACAAAATAGACAATCAACACCATTTGATCCAAAACCAGCCGTTAAAATAGAAAGGAGGTTTTCATGGTTAAAGTTTGACAAGGAAACAGGACAGTGACACGAGACGCATCGCATTTTAAACTTATTCCGAGTTCATCTCAGAGTTATACCAAAGGTACCACGGATAGAAACGAAACACAAACACCGCATGTGATTCACAAATATTAAAACCACGTATGTCAGAGAGAGAGAGAGAGAGAGAGAGAGAGAATAAAACAAAACCATATCAGGATTATACTGGGTAAGAGAGTGTAAAAAGCGCAGGCCATTCTAAAGCCTGAATATGTCTGATTCTAAGACGGAATGCAACAGGCTTACTATCACACATTAACAAAAACAGCAGCGGACATTATGAGGACTGAGGGTCAAATCACAGCCTCTGCCATGAACTGAAATTACTTGATATCACTCAGGCGTGTTTATTAATAACAGTGCTATTTACAGTGTCATGTACGTGTTAATTGTTTCTTCTTGAAGGATGTAAATTGTTATGTTTATCATAATATATTTATTGTCAAGTTCAATAAAAGGTGAACATTTATTTGTTAACATTTATATTTGACATTTTTGGTATAAACCATATATCATAAACGAAATAATTAAAATGTTAAGTTATATCAATATGTTCTACAGTCACAATACGACTGTGAGAATAAAAGGAGGGATGTAGGATTGTAACCATACACTTCATATTCATGAGTATAAGCATAGCCCCGCCCACCAATTATAACATAGCTTGTGTATGAACGAACTATTAGAGTTAATATAAGAGTAAAAGTTAGAGGTTGGCGCTTGAATGAATAAAACACAAAGTCTTGTGCATATAATTTATTATATTTCCCAATGTCAGAGAGAACATTACAATACCGTACGTTCATCTGAAGGCGGCCAGAACTGTAGGAACAGGCGTCATTTACTTAAAACAATTTAATTATCAAATTCCTCATCACCATACCCCAGCCACCTTCAGCAGAACCAAATTAGACTCACAGGTTGGAACACGCGTTGGATTAATTATTTTGATAGTAATTAGCAATGTGATACGCAAAGAATTTTATTCACAAGAAAATTAATGTTCGTCCATTTTTTTATAAAAAAAGAGGTGTTGTATTATCATCTATACATGTTTCATAACTCATGATAACTCTTTAGCATATTCTATGGCATAGTTACTTCCCTTTATTTAGAACTTGGGAAGATTCTTATAATTTGCCAATCGGAACATCGCTCGGTCATTTCCGCCTCGTACGAGCGATGTTCCGATTGGTAATTTGCCTCTATAATTACATACGTTTGTATGCCATGATTCCATTTGTTACTCTGACACCGAGAATTAAACATGTTAGTTAGTGCATAGGTTTTGTGTCGTTTATTTTAGATCCATTTGTGCAATAAATAAGTGTGTGCTTCTGTGTTCCTGTGTATACCAAAAACACAAAAGTAAAAGAAAATCACGAGATCATAGCCGCAGCACCTGAATACTCGGTCTTCAAGAAAAAGAAAACGGCAAAAACAAAGAAACAAAGAAACAAACAAACTATGTTAATAAATATGTGAATGAATTTGTGAATGAATAAATACATATGGAACAAGCAAACGACCGTACGAGCGGACATACATATGAACGAACGAATGGGCGGACAAATGGATGGATTAATGACCGAATGAAATTATAAGAAGGTTTGAAAGAACGAATAAATGAAAACATAACAATAATATCAGTTTTCAAGATTCAAACCAGTTGGACAGGGGCAGGTGAAGGTGTTGTCAAGAGGCAGATGAAGGTGTTGTCAAGGGGCAGATGAAGGTGTTGTCATGGTGTAAGCCCATCGTTGAGTGTTTGTTCTTTATTCAGTAGTAAAAAATAAAAATTTGAAGGCTTGTCATTCATAGAATGAAAATTACATGTTACTGTTTGTCAACATCTGCTCTACCAAAATATGATGAGAAAAGTAGTTTAAACAACTATTAAATGATATTTTCTACCAAAAACAAATAAATACTCATTGCCTTCCTCATTCACGTTAATCACGCTGACCCCATTATACTCCCAACAAAACGGCGGCACCAGGGGTCGTATTCACCAACCATTCTTGAGAATATTCTTAGACTTGTGCTTGAAAATTCAAATTTCAACCTTAGACATCTAGTTTACCACGACATAAATAATGTTAATGAGAGCTGATTCGACTTTATATTAGGTGTCCCTGTATGCTTGCAAATTTTGGCCTAAAAAATGGTCTCTAAATGTGTTTTTCAAAACGCATTCTTGAGTTCAAGTCTAAAAATATTCTTGAGAATGGTTGGTGAATACCCCCCCTGATTTCGATCACGTGACTGGATGACGCACTGTGTCAAACTTAAATGACATGAGGTTGCAAAAGTGCAAATAAAAGAAAGCAGATAAAACTGCACTTACCTTTCACATTAATAAATATTTTTCAATGGGTCAATAAACCTAGATTTTAAAACAAGTATATCTTTTTTGTTATTTTATACGTATTAATGCATCTTTATATATCAACCTCTTCTTATCCATTTCTTATAACGAACATTTTCAACTATTTACATATTTCTATTCTACATTTAACATGTGTGGTCCTGTGCTAATTAAAAACTCATTTTTTTAAAAAATCAAGTCATGATCGAAAACAGGATATGGCGCTATACTAGATCGATTTCTTTCTGTTTCATTTACCCATTGTTTATCAATTAAACATCCTTGATATTGTTTCATAAATACCTTTTTGTTTCTTCTGTACGTGCGCAAGTCTATCTGTGCACGTGGGCAGGTCTGGTTATAGTAATATCAGAACTGTCCCCGTGCCTATATTATAGAGTACATTTTAGGCCATTTTGGGGTAATACTTTTTCTTCAAATTTCTTCAATTTTTCTAAATAAAACCTTAATAAATTTATATTTTTGCTTAAATTAAACAAAGAAATATGGAAGTTAATAAAATAAAATAAAATAAATATTTAAGTTTTAACATTTTTGATATATATTAGTAAGATATTATCTTCTCGGACTTTGAAATGTCTAATTGATACCTGTGACAACTAGCTTAATTGATTGTTAAGCATTGAATCTACTTAGTGACAAGTCATAAAGGGATACTTATCATCCTATCTTTTTAAGCTGGTTAAAGGTTCGCAATTTTCTTTATTCACTAAATTTTTGGAAAAACACACGCTTGGCTCAAATTCTTCTGGCTAAGTCTGCGTAAAACCCATGCGCACCAAGTTTGTTAAACCCTTAAAATATTCTTATTCCGGGGCCACCTGGTTTTCTCGATTTTGATTGGTTAATACATCACGCCGAGGATAGAGTACAAAACTCCAAAGTTTCCCTTGTACGGCAGTCTGTTTTTAACATCTGTCTGTGCAAGGAGTAAATAAAGTTTAAGATATATAAATATAAACTTGGAGTTCATTATATGTCATCTCTATCCTCAGGTAAGTGATATTTTTACTCACTATGTATATTTGGTTTCTTTGGAAATTGATCTTGTATTTTATCATGTATTTCTGTATTTCATTTTCTTCATATTTTTATGTAAAGTTTTCATAACCAGACTATTGAGATATAATTAACATCATTTAAACTTAACTTTTCGATTACCAGCGAGTCTGAAAAAAATCTTTACTTTGACTCGAATTGGTGCTCCTTTAAAATAGAATTTCTTCATTTGTCTATAGTTATTTCCCCTGAATTACTCTTCAGTTAAAGAAGTCTCGCGGCAGAGGGAAACTATTATCCTAAGAATACAATTGAAAACTAATCCATTTTGGACTCAAAATTCATGAGCTTCATGCACCAAAATATAAGACAACGAATCATGTAAGTTGTGGGAATGACTGGATCTTAGAAATAATTTATCAGTTTTAAAATTCATTGTTTTTAAAAATATCCGAATATTGTATACTATCCGAATTACAGCGGATATGAAAACTATTTAAATAAAATCTGTTTGATTCTAAAGTCTAAAACAAGTAGGAATCTTTTATAGTTGGTATTTTGGAAACTGATTGATATCATGTTTGATATATGGAGTGTATCGTGATGAATGTATGTGTGATTTAACTGAATGATTTAATGGTACAAGAACCTATATATTAAAGGGACACATTTATGTATATTTTAAATAACCCAAGACAACATCTGAAATATGTTATAGTTACATGTAGATTAAATTATTAATAGTGACCGGTCAACATTGTTCGTTACCACGAACATGCTATATACACCTATTCGGCTTATTATAGATTGTTGTAAAGCCGTTACTATTTACACTTTTTTTTGAATATTTGATGTTCCGCTTGTTGCATTTTATAGTTTAAAATAATGGATTGACCGACTACCGATTGACGGTCACTAGCAATACAAACAGTTTTATTGTCTGATTTTACATTTTTTTCAACAGTAGATATATGTGTTAAGAACGTAAGAAGTAAGAAGTAAAATGCGGAGTTAATCTATTACTCTGTCATTAGTATCTTCCAATGCTTATATATTCTCATTGATATCGTCTATGACCTGTGTGTGGAGAGTGAATCTAGAATGTTTGTTTTTATTACTAGTATAACTTTTGATTTTGATAGGCCGTAAAACCTCAATGTTTATTATCAGATATAATGACTGCTGATTCTATTTACTCGATGTCTGATTTAATTTGTATGTTTATTGATGATTTGTTTTGTAGGTTGAACATGTCTGGACCTTGAATTATTTGTTTAGATATTTCAAAATAATAAATTGCCTTTGGTTAAATTGATATGAGAACATACTCTTGTTTGGATTTTGAAAAAAAAAAGTATTAAACTGAATGAGAAAAAGACATGTTCAACATTATGTATTTTTAGTATGAGTCTGTTTTTAACATCTGTCTGTGCAAGGAGTAAATAAAGTTTAAGATATATAAATATAAACTTGGAGTTCATTATATGTCATCTCTATCCTCAGGTCCAACAAAGAGGAGAGTCCCCCCCACCCCCCCCCCCCCACCCCCCCATTTTTATACCCCGTAATACCTATAATACCTTCTCACGAGTTTTTTTTGTTTTTGTTTTTGATAGAGGCCTTTCCGATATACATACACCGATGTTAAACAAAAGAGTTGGTGTGTACTAATAAACTGTTATGTATAGAAAATCAGAAGTCGATGATAACCCATATAATGCACGGTGGATACGTTACAGCGCCTGCTGCAGTAAACGCCGTTACCAGATCCTGGCTTTTCAATAAAACGGACTCTGGTTGAAAATCTACCGCATAAAAATGAAGGAACCGATAGTTCGTCAGCTCGGTCTTGAATATCGATGTCAGATCTGACATCGATATTCGAATCTGCTGAAATGAAAAGAAAATGAATATCAATCTGAGACATGGGTCGAAATTAGCTAGCTCGATACTGAATGTCGATATCAGATCTCCGATCTCAGAGAGCTATGGATGCTGCAGATATCGACATACATGCGAAGATAAACGAAGTGCCAATGTACTAACAAAACGTATCGGGACAACACCATACGTTTTGTTAGTACATTGGTATTTCGCCTGTCTTCAATGTACCATGGAGATGCTTTTAAATTTAAAAACACTGTGTTCCAGTCAGTTGCACGATAAACAGGTCATCTGTGCAGTTTCGGGTATGTACCGATTGCTGTGTACATAAAAACAGATTAAAAACGCACAGTCATGATGAATAAACTGTTGAAGCAAAGTAAATTACATACTAGTATACAATCAAGTTCATTATACCTTGACAATATAATACATACCAGAATTTATGGCGTCTCATTATCAATACAGGGATCGTTCGTTCAAATCCCCGACCTATAATGAAGAATTTGTACTCCCATAGAATATGTACTCTCCAGTCCGTATTCTACATAGAATTTGGACTCCCAGCCCGTAGAATATGGACTCCCCCTGATAAAATAAATGTTTTATGTATGTGTTTGAATCTCAACATCAGTTTTTTCCAGGTAGGTGCTAATGAACATTTGTAGTCCTACAGAGTAGTTCGGCTCGGAAACTATCTAGTGAGTTGCTGAACGTGTATTGAACTATCTAATGAATTGCTGAACGTGTATTGAACTATCTAGTGAGTTGCTGAACGTGTATTGAACTATCTAGTGAGTTGCTGAACGTGTATTGAACTATCTAGTGAGTTGCTGAACGTGTATTGATTCAAGTTGCTAAACGTGTATTGATTCAAATTGCTGGTTCAATACACGTTCAGCAACTCACTAGATAGTTTCCCAGCCGAATTGTTATAGATATATTGTCGTTATTTATTGAGGCTGCCTAGTTGAAGTTATCCAAACTTTCCCTGGGACCTCAGTAATGGACCTATACTTAACCAACAGTAAATAAAAATCATTATCCCTGTACACACAAGAAATCCCATATACCGTAGGCAAAACAATTTTGTGTATTAAAGCTTTCATACTTAATATATGGACACGTATACAACTTGAACATAAAATTAGATTCAGTAAACAATAGTAAATAGTTTAACTATTAACTAGAACAGGTGGGCTTCTTTTTTATATGCTGTATATATTTTATTTTGATAGGTAGGTAGGTAGGTAAGTAGGTTTTTGGATGGATGGATGGACGGACGAATATATATATATATATATAGAGAGAGAGAGAGAGAGAGAGAGAGAGAGAGGAGCCAAATGCAGTCAAATAAACAGCCGTAAGAAGTCGACTCAAGTGTTTTTTGTGAGAGCCGAGGCGATATTGTTTTTGTTGTATGTTTTTTTTTTGTTGTTGTTGTTGTTATTTTATTGTAGTTTTTAGCAGGTGTGTTTGCACAGCTGCTAAAGAATTTGTACGACGCGCAATTTAAGAGCACTCAGATGCCAATCTGCTGATACCAAACAACTCACGTAAACATGTACATGAAAGAATTAGCTCTGCTGACATGGATACGCATTTGGGAGAAATGAGGGTTTCTTACTCAGACAACTACTTGGCATTCGTGATCTAAACATAACTTACACAGTTTGCATAGTGAAATATTTTGATTACACTGGAAATAATGCCAGTCAGACATTATGTATTTCTACGCCGATAAACTTAACCCTATTCATTCACTGTGTGTAGATAATATGATTGTGTTTTACCTGTAGGCAGACCAGTTGCCTCGTTGACGTAGAGGTTAAGTCAGTTGCTTTACAATCAATCGCGGTGTTACCGCGGTATTTCGAATCTCATCCGCTTTGATCATTTTTTTCTAACGTTTTTTTTACTTTCACCATAGTTTAATACTTACTCAGCTGTAAATCAGTAGACTTAATTAGTATTGCATATATTTTGTGTATGATTTCATACACATTGTTGTTAAATTGCTATTGTAAAGTCAAGGAACGACTTTATCTTAAAATATATATTGGCAAGCATAGCTATTTGAGATCGGTGGAGTCCTCGAATGGAGAGAAAAGGTGATTGAGGAGAGAAATGTTGGCTTTTGAGAGAGAGAAACTGGAGTGAATAAACTAATGATGTGATAAATCAACATTATTTTTATCAAAAGTTTCACAAGAAATTATTTAATGTAACGGGCATTTTGATTGGGCCGCCAGAAGACTGATAAGTCCAAAACCAATTTCACAAACTCTGTACAAAACACGACACCACACAATCAAAAACACACCTGCTACTAGTACTTTGACTTTGGTTGCTTTGATTATTTTTTGGGATTTACCACACGCTCACTCATTTCATTATATGAAAAGAACAATACGGAATGAACATTAATTTAGAACGTTTTTATTCAAACAAGCTGAATACCACATACTTTTAGCCGTCAATGTATAAGTAGGAACACAAATGTAACGTTACAATGAGGCTACCTATGAGACAAGAAGTCAAAATGATTAATTAAACAATAAATATGTTTTGATTCTAATCTCTAACTGAAAACGACTAATGATTATCACCTGAATAATCATACACCAGTTTTACAGGTCCAATCACTGGTTTAGTAATTACTGTAGCACTTCAGTTAGTCTTCTAGGTTTTCCCAGTCACAAAGGAAGTTCAACACTTTGGGTCCATCTTCGTGACTTTTCTTGGAAGACCTTTCAAGAAATATGGGACGTCTTTAAAGTGCTGTACAAATACTGTTTGAATTCCTTTCTCTTCTAGGAATTTTTCGTCCTCGGGATTGTCAACAAGTGCCCCATTGAACATCTCGTCAGTAATGTATTGCCAGAATGTTTGAGGGACGAAGTCTCAGATACATTTGTATGGGGATCTGGACAACTGTACGTCCTGCACATCAAACACTGGCTCAAAGTGTCCGTTTTTATTTTCAAAGTAGATTGCCGACTCAGACGATGTGGAGCTAATATAGGTTCATGCGCTGACCCCAACCACCTTTCTTTTCCATTTTCTGACCCGTAAATGCTGTAGATATAGACAGTGGTCTGTGTGACTGTGCCGAAGGCAAAGATTTCAAGTTCTGTTCCCCATGTTCCAAGTTGTTGCATTCGACCAAGGTATTTATGCTGTTGTTTGCGTTTTATTTACTTCAGCAATCATTTATTTTCCCTGATAAATGCCACAACTTGATCTCTAACGGACTCGTAGTTAGACTGTACGCCAAATACAATGTAACTGAATGTCCGAAACAAACAGTTACCATCCCCTCTCATTCCTACAGCTTCGATGGTTTTGAATTTCGTTTCATCTTGCGAGTACTCGCTTTATTGCAATGTTCATTCCGGACGCAGTGACGAACAGCAATGATTTCTCTGCTTGCCAATTGATATCTACTGGCTTAAAGTTCATGAGACATTGGCTTTGGGCTTCTTCACACTCGGTGATTACTACTTCAGCTTCTTGCACTAATTTTCTCTTCTTGAAGGGTAGTTCTTTTTCAAAGTTGTTGTCACTGGATCGTTTGCAATCGGTGTGTTCGTTTTCATTGCCACGAATCTGGTACAGTTTCAACCTACTGCCATTGACAACCTTAATCGGTAAATCGAGAGCGTTTGTTCCATTGCTATTCACTTCCGTGACAGAGTAAGGCCCCGTCCATCTTGCTCCCAGTTTACCACCTTTCCTGGCAAGTCTTCTTGTATTATGCAAAAGAACCTTTTCTCCAATAGCAACAATGTGGTGATTAGCTTTTGCATCATGATGTTTTTTCTGCTTCTTCTGCGCAACTTTGATATGATGCTTGCTTCCTCTCTGCTGCAACTCAATTGCACAAAGGCATTGCACCTAACTGACAAATTGTCCAACGTGTCCACAGCTGATGTGAATGCTGCTGACAGTTCTAGCTCTACTGGAAGCCGTGCTTGTCTGCCATGAACGAGATGAAAGGGAGTCACCCTGGTCGATGAATGTTCCGCTGTTCTGCATGCAAATAAAACGTACGGCAACTTATCTTCCCAGTCCGTTTGCTTATCATTCACACAGGCAGAGAGCACGGTAGATAGTGTTCTGTAATATGTACTTATTACCTGCAAGATAATAGGTACAAACAGAATCGTTCGTATAAACCATAAAATGCATGTGTTTGTGTGTCTGTATATGTATGTGTGTGTGTATTTATGTATGTACGTATGTACGTACATTTGTATGTTGATATGTATGCATGCATGCACGAATGTACGTACGTACGTACGTACGATGTATGTATTTCTTTTTATGTATGTGTTAATATATGTATGAATGCGTTTGTGAGTATGTATATATGAGTGAGTATGTGAAGTATAACCAGTACTCAATCACACACTCTCCACCAGTAAATGATAACATTTCCACGTGTAGGGAGACGAATGTCTTCATTCTCCCACAAATGTCCATTTTTTAGATCAACAACATAAAGCACATTTAATCGACCATTTTCTTTGTATTTGATGTATTGACCAAGTTGAAATTATACATAGATCTACAAAATCTAAATTATGTGTGACAGATTGATGAGCAGATAGTCATGTAAAAAATAAAACGTAGTATCCTCGGTTAACCGGACTATGACATAACACAGGGATGAAAACGATTTTTGTTTCCATTTTTTTCGTTCAAATTCTTCTTTAAGGCATTGTATTACTATGCGGAATGTAATTGATTCTAATGTATGTAAAATATTAAACAGAGGTAAAATACATTAATGGTTTTAATAACTGACCAGTTTCAATATATACACACCGTTTGCTGTTTCTTCCAATGGTCGAACTAAATCCATCCCGATTTGCTGGAATGCGGTTGATGATACTGCTATCGGTCTTAGTGGTTTCTTGGCCTTCTGAAGAGACCAGTTTCTCTGGCATTTGTCGCACTTTTCTATAGAGCGTTTCACATCTTCAAACGAACCCTTCAAATTATATTGTTCCCGGATTTTCTTCCATCTGTAAAACACAGAAACGATTTTGCGATATCATAAAGTATACCAATTATACGTACAGATGAACGAAATGTTAACGAAATGATTATTATCTGCCTGAAGTTTGGACAGCCTTAGCCATATGAATAAATTAGTTTTATTTTATCACCTTTTCCACTAGAAGACATGTTTTTCCTATCGAATTAATATAGTAAAACGCTCTTGATTACGAACACCAACCGCCAAAAGGATTTTCGTTTGACAAAATGTTCATTGATAGATGGACAGAACTTGAGAAAGACAGAACTACAGAGACAAAAATTCAGCCAGCCAGACTGAGAGAGAGAGAGAGAGAGAGAGAGATAGTGAGAGAGAGAGGTCATTTGTACACGCCTATGCACATCACATGTCAACGTTAAGGAAGGACGAAGGATATGAAGGGTTGGGTGGTTGGTTGGTTGCGTGCGTGCGTGGGTGTCGGTGTCGATGGGTGAATGGATGGGATGTGAGAAGGAAGGAGCGTGGGTTTGTGGGAGCGTGGATGGGTAGGAAGGAGGATGGGGAGAGGGAGAGAGGAAGACAGGGTGAGAAAGAGGGAGGATGGATAGGTGGAGGGAGGGAGGGTGGATAGGTGGAAGGAGGGAACATGGATGGGAGGGAAGGTAATTGGATTGGTGGAAGGGATGGTGGATGGTAGGGCTGAGGGTGTGACGGAGGAGGGAGTGTGAGCTAGAAGTGATAGGATGGATGGGAGGGGGAGAGAGGGAGAGAGGAATGGAGGGATAGAGGTTGGGAAAGAATGGGGAGAGTAGGTGGGTGGATATGAAAGGTCAGACGGACGGAAGGAGGGTGGGAAGAAGAGAGGGCATTGGTACATACCTTATTCACATCTCTCACATCTCCTTTTTGGAGGGAGGAAGAAGGAAGCGTGGGTCGTTGGGTGGGAAATAGGGATGAAGAGAGGGGGTGGATGAGAGAGAGAGAGAGAAAGAGATATATAGAGACGGACGTACGGACGGACGGTGGGAGGGTGCGAAGGAGAGAAGGCGTTTGTATGCACCTTATGCACATCACCAGTCTTTTTAGGAGGGAGGAGGGGGAATAGTAGATGGAAGGGAGGAAAGTGATGGAGGGAGGGCAGGGTGTGAGGGGAGGGAGGGAGGGAGGGAGGGAGAGTGGGAAAGAGGGATGAAGAGAGGGAGGGTGGATTGTGGGAGAGAGAGCGACGGACGGTGGGATGGTGGGAATGAGTGAAGGCATTTGTACACACCTTATGCACATTTACGAGGGAGGGAGATTGGTTGGGACGGAATTCCCACTTCTTATTCTTGCTCAAAACCGCAATTTTGTTGAACGTGTTCTTGAGTGGCATTTGTAAAATATGTATATCTTTATATGATAAAAGCAGCGCGATATACAATTTAGAGACAATTTTGTTATAATTATTTAACTTACGTTGTATATTCTCTATTGTCTGTTGGGGCTCCATCCGTCCATTTTTCTCTCCCTCCCTCCCTCCCACTCCCACCCGCTCATGAGCAATCCCTTTCACCCATCTACTCACCTTCCCTCCTACCCCTGCTCCATCCCTCTCTCCCACTCTATCTCTCACCTTCCCTCTCTTCCTCTTAGCCACCATCTTTCCACCCATTAACCTTCTGTCCAGCTCACCATCACTTCCTCCCTATCACCCATCCACCCATCTTCTTTCCAACTCCCTTCTTTCTTCTCCCACCATATCGCGCTCCAACAAACCAACCCACCCACCGACCCACGCTTCCTTCTTCCTCCCTCCAAAATGGAGATGTGAATAAGGTGTGTACAGATGCCCTCTCTTCCTCCAACCCTCCTTCCGTCCATCCGACCCTACTTATCCACCCACCTACTTCCCCCTTCTTTCCCAACCTCTATCCCTCCATTCTTCTCTCCCTCCTCTCTCCCGCTCCCATCCATCCTACCTTTCAAAAACCCATCCTCCCTCTACGTCCCACCCTAAGTCCCTCCCACCCAACCACTTACAATCTCTTCCACCAATCCACTTACCTTCTCTTCCATTCATGTTTCCTCCCTCCCTCCACCTATTCACCATCCCTCCCTGCACCTATCCACCCTCCCTCTTTCTGACCCTGCATTCCTCTCTCCCTCTCCCTACCTTCCTTCCTACTCATCCACGCTCCCGCAAACCCACGCTCCTTCCTTCTCACATCCCACCACCGACACACACACCACCACGCACGTACACACCAACCAACCCACTAACCCTTCCTATCATTCGTCCCTCCTAAACGTAAACTGATGATGTGCATAGGCGTGTACAAATGCCCCCCCCCCCTCTCTCTCTCTCTCTCTCTCTCTCTCTCTCTCTCTCTGTCTGGTTGGCTGACTTTTTTTCTCTGTCTCTATCTTCTCAAGTTCCGTCTATCTATCAATGAACATTTTGGTGATAAAATAAAATTAATTAATTCATATGGCTAAGGCTTTCCAAACTTCAGGCAGATAATAATCATTTCGTACACATTTCGTTCATCTGTACGTACGATTGGTATACTTTATGATATCGCAAAATCGTTTCTGTGTTTTACAGATGGAAGAAAATCCGGGAACAATATAATTGGAAAGGTTCGTTTGAAGATGTGAAACGCTCTATAGAATAGTGCGACAAATGCCAGAGAAACGGGTCTCTTCATAAGGCCAAGAAACCACTAAGGCCGGTAGCAGTCTCATGGACGGCATTCCAGCAAATCGTGATGGATTTAGTTCGACCATTGGAAGAAACAGCAAACGGTATGTATATATAGCAACTGGTAAGTTATTAAAACCAGTTATGTGTTTTACCACTGTTTGACATATTACATACATTAGAATCAATTACATTCCGCATAGTAATACAATGCCTTAAAGAAGAATTTGAACGAAAAAAAAAATGGAAACAAAAATCGTTTTCATCCCTGTGTTATGTCATAGTCTGGTTAATCGAGGATACTACGTTTTATTTTGTACATGACTATTTGCTCATCGATCTGTCTGACATAATTTAGAATTTGTAGATCTATGTATAATTTCAACTTGGTCAATACATCAAATACAAAGAAAATGGTCGATTAAATGTGCTCTATATGGTCAATTTTTCTTTTTAATTATCATATCTAAAAAATGAACATTTTTGGGAGAATGAGGTCATTCGTCTCCCTACACGAGGAAATGTGATCATTTACTGGTGGAGGGTGTGTGATTGAGTATTGGTTAGGCTTCACATACTCACTAATATTTACATACATCCATTCACAAACGCATTCATACATACATTAACACATGTATAAAAAGAAATACATACATCTTACGTGCATACATGCATACATAGATATACATACAAATGTACGTGCATACGTACATACGTAAATAGACACACACAAACATACATATACAGATACATAAACACATGCATTTTATGGTTTATACGAACGATTCTGTTCGGACCTTTTATCTTGCAGGTAACAAGTACATATAACAGAACACTATGTACCGTGCTCTCTGCCTATGTGAATGATAAGCAAACGGACTGGGAAGATAAGTTGCCGTACGTTTTATTTGCATACAGAACAGCGAAACATTCATCGACCAAAGCGACTCCTTTTCATCTCGTTTATGAAAGACAAGCACGGCTTCCGATAGAGTTAGAATTGTCAGCAGCACCCACATCAGCTGTGGACACGTTGGACAATTTGTCAGTTAGGTGCAATACCTTCGTGCAACTGAGTTGCAGAAGAGGGAAAACACTCATCAATATCAAAGCTGCGCAGAAGAAGCAGAAAATAACATCATGATGCAAAAGCTAATCCCCATATTTTTGCTATTGTGGAAAAGGTTCTTTTGCATATTACAAGACTTGCCAGGAAAGGTGGTAAACTGGGAGCAAGATGGACGGGGCCTTACTCTGTCACGGAAGTGAACAGCAATGGAACAAACGCTCTCGATGGACCGATTAAGGTTGTCAATGGCAGTAGGTTGAAACTGTACCAGATTCGTGGCAATGAAAACGAACACACCGATTGCAAACGGTCCAGTGACAACAACTTTGAAAAAGAAACTGCCCTTCAAGAAGAGACAGTTAGTACAAGAAGCTGAAGTAGTGATCACTGAGTGTGAAGAAGCCCAAAGCCAAATGTCTTGTGAACTTTAAGCCAGTAGATAGCAATTGGCAAACAGGGAAACCATTGCTGTTCGGTCACAGCGTCCGGAATGAACATTGTAATAAAGCCAGTACTCGCAAGATGAAACGAAATTCAAAACCATCGAAGACTGTGGGAATGAGAGGGGATGGCAACTGTTTGTTTCGGACATTCAGTTACATTCTATTTGGCGTACAGTCTAACCACGAGTCCGTTAGAGATCAAGTTGTGGCATTTATCAGGAAAAATGAATGATTTCTGAAGTAAATAAAAAACCTTGGTCGAATGCAACAACTTGAAACATGGGGAACAGAACTTGAAATCTTTGCCTTCGCCACTATTACACAGAACACTGCCTATATCTACAGCATTTACAGGTCAGAAAACGGAAAAGAAAGGTGGTTGTGGTCAGCACATGAACCAAGGACACGTACAAATATTAACCCCACACCGTTTGAGTCGGCAATCTACATTGAAAAAAAACGGACATTTTGAGCCAGTGTTTGATGTGCATGACGTACAGTTGTCCAGATCCCCATACAGATGTATCATAGACGTCGTCCCTCAAACATACTGACAATACAGTTCTGACGAGACGTTGAATGGGGCACTTGTTGACAACCCCGAGGACGAAAAAATCATAGAACAGGAAGAAATGCAAACTGTATTTGTACAGCACTTTAAAGACGCCCCATATTACTGCCAAGAAAAGTCACGAAGATGGACCTAAAGTGTTGAACTACCTTTGTGACTGGGAAAACCTAGAAGAAAACCGAAGTGCTACAGTAATTACTAAACCAGTGATTGGACCTGTAAAGCTGGTGTATGATTATTCAGGTGATAATCATTAGTCGTTTTCAGTTAGAGATTAGAATCAAAACATATTTATTGTTTAACTAATCATTTTGACTTCATGTCTTATAGGTAGCCTCATTGTAACGTTACATTCGTGTTCCTACTTTTATACATTGACGTTGTTGTTTTTTTCGTTTTTTTGTTGTTATTTTATTGTAGTTTTTAGCAATATTTAAGTGATATGTATTTTAAGAAAAAAGGGATTTCGTTTCAAGTTTACGACTTTGAAACATCGATTATGTGATTCTAAACCATTCGGATTTTATTTATTGATGATAACCCATTCATCCATTTTAAAAGTATTTTTTATTTTTAAGTCATTTATAGGGTTATTCTCTTATATGCTCCGTTAAACAACTAAATAGAGGCCGAAAACGATTTTGTGATATATATAAATCGATAAAAATGATAGCAGAAGTGGGGATCAAAAATATATTCATTATTTAAAAAACATGCGTTTTTAGATGTGTTACGGATTTATTCTTCAATTGTAAATATTATTTACAATAGATTGATAACATGGTTCTGAAATTCCCCCCGATTTTTTTTTGTTTTTAGAATGTATTTCCTTCTTTCTGGGGGCATTTCTGGAGATATAATGATTCATTCGCGTAAAAAATAAAAGCTAGTATCATCATATTTAACATGTTTAATCAATCATTATCAGTCAACACTTATGTGACGACAACTGAACTAGATAAACACGAATTAAAGATATTGCGTAACGACGTTATCGCGCGGGCATCGTTAACTATTTAAAATCAATTCTCCTTATTTTGGAGCCTTCAAATCTATCCACAATGAAGTCGACATCGATGTCTGTGTCCCTGTTAATGTATAACTTGGCAAGGCTGGACATTCGGTTTGTAAGCATGGTTGACTGCAGGTATGTCTTTAAACTCTTCATGACGCTGAAGCTTCTCTCAGCTGTTGCCGTTGACGGTGGCATGGTAAGTAAGACAGTCAGTACGCTTGCTAAAGCCGGAGACAATACTTTGTTAGTTCTCTCAAGAGTGGCAGCAAAGGTCTCTGTTTTTTCTTCAATCATGTTCCATCTGAAACACATAGAGAAATTGATTGATAGCCAAATATTCTTAAACTGTAAATGAACAGTATATCGACTTTATGATCAGCCTGTACAATCCGTATACAGGTTAATTTTATTCAATATTTTTCTGCTAGATGGAGATGTGAAGTAAATAATTATTAAGATCTAAAAAACAGTGGATTCAACAGTGTAGGCCCAAAATAGCCTGCACCGACTTGGTTTACACTAAGTTCATATGACACTATTTTCTTCTCAAGATGCGGTTCTGTTTCCTATCGATGGTTGTATTTATACATAATTGTGAGATAACTGGATCATACAGTACGTGTTATACGGCATCATGCAAAAAACGAATCTGATTTATTTGCTGCTCATCCAGTTAAGTGGGAAGAAGATACCCAGCTACGAACCGCTCTTCCTAATTCAGAAGTCGATCTGTCAACTGCATCGCAAGATGGTCCATGAGATCTATGCCAGCACTCACTGGTGTTCTCAGCTAGGTGGTTCGCTCTATTTGCCTATCGATCGATTGGCGACTCGAGGCATAGACGGGTCAACTTCTATTTCATTTGCAAGTGTCGTTGCAGATTCATACAGGGCGTCCCAAACCATTTGATCTGCCCGTTGACTCTGGAACTGCTGAATGAAAACCTTGTAATCCCGGATAGCTTCCAGTATGTCTCAGTCTTTCGCCTGTAACACGTATGACATGTTGACAGTGTTTTGAAGAAAATGCTCTGCAACTACTAGAGACATAATGAAGTCAAACTTCGTTACAACAGCTAGTCGCATACCCGCTTTGTCATATCCAGATTCCTGTAATTGCTCAAGGCAATGGACGACAGTGGAATATGCAGACTTGAATGTGGATAGTGCGTCTGTACGGCTTGCCCACCTGGTTTCACACAGCTTCCTTAGTTTTGTACGACCATCTAGGTGTTCCTGTTCTGTTTGGTCTCTTGCGAGTTCTTCATAGAATGCTTACAATCTCTTGGTAGAATAGTCAAATGAAAATGCGACATCCTGTACTGTCCTTATCATTGTTCATACGGATGGGATTTTACTGGCATGTACGATTTCGAGATTCAGACAATGGGCCTTGCAATGGACACATATAGCTTCCGGATTTACCTCACGTACACGGTTTTGGACGCCTTTTATTTTGCCCTCATATTTGCCACTCCGTCGTCACCTTGGGTCTGCATTTTCTGGATGTAAATTTTCAAGGAGTGATTCTGCTAGATCAGCACCTTTGGTTGATGTGGCTTCAACAAAGTCAATAAACTCTTCTCGTACACAGCATCTTTGATCCACAAACCGTAGGCATACGAATATCTGTTCCTTCGTTGCCCTGTCGGAACATTCATCAGCATTCAAAGCGAAGCAACTTGCCTCATTGCATTCAATAATAATCTTTTCCGTCAATTCTGTTCCTAACAACAAGAGCAGCCCATTTTGGACATCCGGCGATGTGTATTTTGCTCTTGGGTTTGCTCCACCATCCAAGTGTTCCTGAAGTTCCGCATCTTCCTTAGCCTTAAAATTCAGCAATGTCATGAAGTTACTCCGCTCTTCAGTATGGCTGCGAATGGGAATGTTCTGTCTCCCACATAGTATTAAAGTTTCAATTATCTGTGTCAATACATGCCTATTATTTTCTAAGGTCATCTTCCGGCTGTCAGAAACTAAACTAGATATTCGTTCTTTCTTTCCTTATTCTATGTCTACACAATTTCCCCCCATAAGAGCGTATGTATGGTGGCTAGATTGCTGGCGTGTATGTCGTTTGACATATCCTGGAAGATTGGACCAATCAATAACCGGTTGGATATGAAGGTCTTTTCTTTGCTATCTTTCATCCCGAAGATTATGCATGGGGCACAATACAGGGCGTCTTTTGACGTGAAATAACGCAACCATGTGTAGTCTTTCAACCATCTATCAGACAGTTTCCAAATTTTTCATGTATATTTCTGAAAATATAAAAATATACGTTGTAAATTCATCAAAATATTGTGTTATTAATTAGATACATAATCAATTTTGTAGGTCTTCTAAATGAAAATTAAAAAAAAAAACAATGTGCCGTCGCAGTATTCGAACTCACGGCCAAACGAAATATCGATGTCGAGACGACGCTTTAACCAATTCGGCTATTTCGCATTTTCATTCTTTTATTAGAATTATCGGATGTTAATAGTTGAATACCTATAGTCAATGTATAATAATATACAAATAAGACTGTGAAGGCAGTGATGAAGGATGCTGCTTTTTAAACACATATTTTATTTAAAAAATGTCATTAGTGATTTACAATGTAAAACTAAAAGTCCAGTTACCTTTCTTGGAAGGAAAAGAGACGGACATCTTCCTACGTTGCGTTAAACACTCCAACCTTCTCAGAATCGGTCAGTTCTTGTTGATTATACGCCTTTGGCAGCAAATCTGGGTATGGAGGACATCGGCGAGTAATAGGGGCAGATACCGTGTTTAAGGGTCGTGTTGGACATGGTGCACGCTCAGAAAAATAGCGTAATATATTTCTAGCCTTTTTTAAAAAATGGCGCCTCTCAACTTTAACAAACGCGTTCGCAACTAATTCGATCCGAACACGATAATTCGAACCAATGCAATTTAAAAGATTCCATGTATATCTACAGTATTGTGCTAACATTCAAACAAAAAAAAGGCAAAATAATGTGCAAGCCCGGGCGTTGTGGCGTAAAGGCAGCTACGCCACTGGCTCGATAAGTAAAACTGTAACATTTTTCGCGTTGAATTTAGTTGTTGGGAATAGTTGCAAATGATAAACCGCTATGTCAGCGTTGAACTCGTAAACAGTAAATTTATCGACAATAAAAAGCTGGCTTTGTTTGTGTTCATATATTTATCTTGTTTATGTATTTGTCAAAGGTTGAGCTCAGTATGTACGCTTGTCTTGTCGCTGAAACCTGGATTCCAATAGCCTTCTCGATGGTGGTTTGAGGACATGGGCATAGGATCGTTTTAGAAGTCTGGGAGAACAACTATTTCAAAAATTATTTCCTGGGTTCGTGATTTTGATTTTCACGCGTATAATAACATTCCATACATAAACTAGTTTTTTAAGACATATATTCCATATATAACGTAAATCATTAGTTATTTCATTTGTTTCTTCACTTGAAATCCCTTCTATCAATGTGTGTGTGTGTGTGTGTGTATGTGTGTGTGCGTGCGTGCGTGCGTGCGTGCGTGTGTACGTACGTACGTACGTACGTATGTATGTGAGGGCTGGGGATGCCCCTCTGCCTCCCCTGAAAGTCTTATCCAAGGATGTCTATGCCTAGTAATGGAACATAACGGTCACCCTATCAAAACAATGGCACAGTTTCAATTTACATCTAAACCCATGGACGTAAGACTGTTTCAATTATTGGGGTGAGGGGTGGGGGGTGGGGGGGACAACCTGAGGAGACAGTGTACTTCAAAACCCCAAAGTATATGCTGAACCTGAATATGGGGGGGGGGGGGGCGTTATGACACCACGATGATGCTTTCATCGGCGCAATCGAGAGCGGTTAGCTCTGTAGCTTGTAAGAAACAATTGTTTCTGTCAATAACAAGTCCGACCACTGTTAAATTTTTGTTAACGATTTTATCTTACAGACTGAAACTGTGATATTTCAGAGAGTGTAACCGCAGTTTATAATAAACAGTTTCAAAGGAAGGTTTCAATCGTACATACTCGGCCAATTCCGTCATCCTTTGGTATTAGAATAATTGGCGAGGTGGTCCGAATGGGAAGTTTTGTGAGGAGGAGGAGGATAATGAAAGTTATGATAATTAATGTGATGTCCTGAATAAGGAGTTTAATTTAAGAAATATATTCCTATAATCGGATTAAGACATATATCAGATTTAATACAATGTTCCTCAATATTTTTCAAGTAAATATGTCTAAAAACAAATCTGATAGTATTTACCTACTGTTTGAATCTAATGCTACCATAGAGAATACAGAAAAAAAACTATTGGATTTCAGCTTACATAGCTCATCATTACATGCAACTGATAATATACACTAAACATACAAGGCAACACAATTATGAAGGAAAGTAGTAATTAATATTTGTTATGTTTGTCAATGAAAGTACTTTAAAATATTCACAGACATAATGATATGGGACTATTATTTATTTAGTTCGCATTTAGAAATTCTTTTCTAAGTTTCAAGGCTTTAATATATTTAGCAATGTTATTAATAATTGTTATATTTGTGGTATTTAACTGTTCAATAAATTTGTATAGGTCTGTTTGGTATTTTATGATACTATTTCAAATACGTATTTTTCTGATACGTGTAAAAATGAAAAAATGTAAAAAAAGAAATTCGTTTTCGATTCCTTTGTTACACTATTCACAAATTCTCAAATTTCTGACAATGTTTTTATGTCGTCCCTTTTTTATGAGCAACGGGTGCGAAGAAAATCTATTTTTCGATATGTCATATCTAAATTATTCATTACTGACTTTACTGAGATATTCAGAAGTCTTGAAAGTCTCGATTAACCCTTTGCAAAGTCATAATGGGGTACACATGCTCATACTTTCTCTCCAGTTTGTTATAAATTATTTTTTAATCAAATGTTCACCACTTGGATAAAGATATCCATGTTAAATGATGCAGGAAATTACCACACTCTCACGAAACCTATCTCGTTCAGTAATGGCTTTACTCTGATTATATTTTCACAGTTTCTTAGCAGCTTTTCATGTATAGTTTTCGTTCAGGCGGAACACGCCTCGGGGGCATATCAGTTAAAATATCGCTCAAATTAAAAAAGAAGGGTTAAAATTTATTTTCCCATGAAGTCATTCTTTGTTCCGACTTAACTATTGAGACCTCCACGCAACATAGTCTAGCATACAGAGAAAGTTTTATTTTTAAATAGATCACCATTATAAAAGGTCATGTTCAGAAGAACTTTCGGGAGAACTATACACATATACTAAAATCCAGTTGTTTACTATCAATATCGTTTTTAATGACTTTCACACCCTTTCTAATACAGTCTTTGATATAAATTATAATTCCTCTGCTTGACCTTTTAGCTCTTCTAATCCGTAATTTACGATACGCCTGAACAGACTGTTTAAAGCCTTCAAGTTCTATTTTTGAATTTTTTTTGTTGGCCATGTTTCACTTAAACAAATTAAATAATATTTAGAGATAAAGGTGTTTAAATCAGTACACGATGTTTTCAAGTGTGTGACCCCTTCTACGTTCCAACAAACTCGGAGTTTTCAGTTGATACTCATGTTTTTCCTAGGCCACCGTTTCATGTCCGTAGAGTTGACCTTCAATGTAGAGTTTGTCGTACTTCATATACGCAAATTCCCCTGCCATTACGCCTTCTCTAGGAAACTGTTGGCTAGCTCCATATAACTGCGAGTACGAATATTTTATTTTATTCAGCATAAAACTTAAATGCAATGTTCACACATTTAATTTAAAAAAGATAGACTGCTTTTTATGGTTTGTCGCCAATCCATTAAGCTACAACGCATGAATTAATTTCTCCGCTTTTGCTCGTAGTTTTATGATGAGCATTAGCTTGTATCACAAAGTCAGCCAAGCATATTTATATATGACATGATGTTCTATTGATCCCACCATAACTACAGAAACTTTCAGACTGCGAAGTTTAAACTGTCATGAGGTGTTAAGAAGCGAAATATTGTCACAAGGTTAGTTCATATTTTCGTTTTAGCTTATTTAGTTAATCAAATTGTTTTAATTATTTGTAAGCATTTCTTTAGAATTGATATTTAAATCTTAACAAAAGTTAGTGTACAGACGTGTTTATTTATTTATACTATGTTTTCTTTTTTTTTTCAAAACAAATGTTTGAATTTTAACAAAAATCATGCATTGTTCCGCGATAGCATTAAAACTATGGTAATACAAATATTTTCCAATGGAATATCATCCGTGTATGTTTATTGCCAAATAATTAACTGAATTTACCAATATGTATATTCCCCATACAATTCCTTACCTTCTTAAAAATTGGCCTTAAGTAGCAAATAACACGTTTTATCTGTTCTCAAAAACATCATTAATTGTCTCTAAGTCATAATGTTACATCAATGTTGTTTGTGTCTGATTGTTTGATGTGAGCTTTAAAATTAATTAGTCTTATTTTTCGTTTTTGCCTAAGTGACTTTGCGGTAAATGTTGTTTTATCTAAATTTATCCATATAACCATTGAGTTTTAATAAGGTATATACAATTTTACGTTTTATTGCTTATTTCATAATTCAGTTCAATATTGTTTGTCCTTCTTATTGTTCGTTTGCATTTGAATCCGTCCGTATTTACGTTTATCAATTTCTATATCAGTTACCAGGTACCAGGACTGGAAATATTATTTGATTCTATATATTTTTACTCCCTTTTCCACAGATTTTCATTTTAATAACGACGCTTGGCGGTTAACTATTTCTAGTCACTTATTTTATGTGCATGTCATAGACTACTTTCTTACATATTCAGAGGTGGGAGAGTCATAGTTCATTACCAATTCTCACAAAGAGTGGACGGTTGGGGATTTGAACTTACGGTTTCAGTCAGACGATGAAGACAAAAATATTTTTCCATTACTTTACTATATTTTATTATATTTATATATAATTATTTCATTCTTAAAGGAGAGGTAAAATAATATGAAGCTTCTACTTCTTTTGAGCATTGGGGTGCTCGTCAGTTCCGTGGCAGCAACATGTTCATATACAGACGAAGAATGTGAGTTCCACGTGGTAATCGAGCAGCGTCTCACCATGATGAAGGAATCAGATCTTGTTTATCTGTCCAATGGTAAATTGTACAAATATGACGTTGTTGACGAATCCTCAGCAGAACCGATTAGCCTTGATGACGTCATAACTGCAGATGGACACCATGAGCCGCGCGTTGTAGCTGTTGTAAATGGTACCATGCCAGGACCAGAAATGATCGTGTATGAAGACCAGTCTGTCGTTGTTCACGTTCATAATAAACTTATCAGCGACTCGATCAGCATTCATTTTCACGGTTATCCCCAAGTTGGCACACCCTGGATGGACGGTGCATCTTTCACTACGCAGTGCCCAATACATCCGGGCCAGCACTTCACCTATAGGGTCAAAGCTCATCCGGCTGGTACCTATTTCTACCATGCCCATTCAGGTACACAGACAGCTATGGGTATATTTGGAGCGTTCATTGTCAGGAGACGCAATGCTCTAAAAATGCCGGAACACATTATGATGGTGCAAAGCTGGGACCACAACACAGATGGAGACAAACAAGTCCTTCAGAGTAAATACGGCGTATATAACGGCAGACAACCGGAAAACTTTGAAGAACTGATTGACGGAACATTCACAGCCTACAGAACGATGACATCCGGAATGATAAATGGGCGCGGACGATATTACAACAAAGACGGACAGCATAATGGCGCACCTCTTACAGTTTACAATATAGAAGCAAATTCTCTGAACAGGTTCCGCGTTATAGTAGCAGGTATGGCCGATCCTTTCGTAATATCTGTTGATCAACATCGATTTGATATAATTGCCATCGACGGAAGAGACATTGAACCAGTGAATGCTGGTGGGTTTGTTTTGAATAGCGGTGAAAGAATCGACTTTGTAATCAGAGGTGATCAGCCTATTGGAAACTACTGGATACGAGCAGAGACATTGACAAAAGACAAGGTGCTCGTGGAAGCCATACTAAGATACAACGGAGCACCGAAGGCTGAACCAACTTCAGTTGGAACTAAGTGCACTGAAGAACAACACTGTACGGTCGTAAATTGTCCGTTCAAGAAATGGCCTCAGCACGATTTGATTGACTGTATTCCTGCCGACTATCTGCGTGAACCACAAAATGCCATCACAGCTGTCCCTGAAGCGGTTCCTGGACATTTTAAGGAATACTTTTTGAATTTTGTCTACCACTATGAAAAAGGAACCGGGGCGGTCAATGGTAAACAATTCAAACAGCCGTCAGTTCCACCTCTCACGCAACCTTCAGAGTTTACATCTGACTGTGACCAGTCTAACTGCGGAGTAGACCAACTATGCCATTGCACACAGACACTGAACATTGGTAATAACGACACAGTCCAATTTGTCCTGACAAACATTAAGAATGGAGAACCGGTTGCACATCCAATCCATCTCCACGGTCATCAATTCCACGTGCTCAAGATAGGGTATCCTGAATATGACGACAAAGATCAGATGGCCACTCACAACAAGGATATTGAATGCGAGGGTGATGCAGAAAAGACGCTTTGTAATAAACCTACTTGGTCTGACAAAACTTGGTTCTATGGCAACGTACCCGGCATCAACATTGATCGACCTCCGCGCAAAGATACAATTACGATTCCAGCTGGCGGATATGTCATTATTCGAATCAAGGCAAACAATCCTGGTGTGTGGGCGTTCCATTGCCACGTGGAGAATCACAATGTTGGCGGAATGAAGTTGTTTCTGAACGAATCTTTCCCAGAGCAGCCAAGTCCACCAGAAGGATTCCCACAATGCAGAGACTACCCATCTGGCACGTACACACCCCGACAACAGACGATGTCAAAAATGGAAGCCTCGGAAGAAGGTACGTCTTGAAATGCAGACACATTTACAATAGTATTATTTATGTTGCTTTTAATTTAAGGGACATATGGCAACTTTGATTGATTAGATTTTACTTTATACCATTTTTGAGTATGTGTCTCAGGTCACAAATATGAAAATACAATACCTCATTACGTATTTAAACCCTTCATTTCATTTTTAGATAGTTTGATTCCATCAGTGTTTATCCGGGACGATAGATAAGATTCTCAAGGAAATATACTTTTTTTAAATTCTCAAAAACCGCAGCGATGGTCTACTGGTAGAACAAAATACGTCCAATTGATGCGAAAAGGTACCAAGTGGCTTCTTATTTCATATGGCTTGGTACCGTATTGATATCGCGATATAATTGAAAAATCAATCAATAGAAATAGTGCATACTTAAAAACTAAAGTGTAAATGTTCATGTATGCACCTAAATTAATTTTACTTTAGTCAGTATACCGTTCTGCATACTTTGAGTACTGTTGTATTTACTTACCTAAATTAATACTGGTGAAACTCAATCCAGTATTATTTGAAAGGACAAGGTTCACGCACCCACAAAGTTATTCTCTTTTCGCATAAAACAATATCATCAAAGTGTGCGTACATGTACAACGGAAATAATTTCCTTATATATTAAGCTATTTTAGGGATATTTATCATATTTTAACAGTGAAGGATTTCTATTTACTAGAATATATTTACAGATTTTATTTTCAGTTTACCAGACGATGATCAGAATAATTACATATGTATAAAAAAAACTTTAAATACGAAAAATAGGACATATTGGGTGTGTGTTACTTTGTTTGGAGTCACTCTATGTATGTAAAAGCATAGAATTTAGAATTAAAATATACACATTTTAAAATAATAATGTATAGTTAATACGAAAACATCAAATTTTCATGAAAAATAAGTATTTTAAAGAAATGCATTTTACAGGGCGGATAACGGGACCCTGGTCCTTTATTCGGCACACATCGAACAAGTTGTTATGTTTTATTACAGACTCGGACAAGTTCACAAAGGAAGACTTCTGGAAGCTGTTCATTGTGATGGTTGTCGTGATCTTCGTCCAGTTTGTTATTACCGTCGGTGTGTTCGGCTGTGTCCATTTTCGATCCCGGAAAAGTCAGAGCTTCAGCGCTATCCTACCCCCAAGTTATGAAAAGAAGATCTAAATTTTGATATGTCTAGATAATGGCCCATATAACTTGAAGTCTTTATGCCTTAAGACCGGCACTCTAAAAATCTATATAATGCACGCATGCGTATCTTGAACATGTGCACACACGCAATTGTGACCGCTCATGCACGTGTGCATGTCTGCAATCGTATATTTAAAACAAAATACAATTGTATTTTTAGTATGATATGAGTAAAATAGAACATTATTTCAGGAATACTTTGAGCGTTTTTTGTCTAAGTTGTAAGAACTTTTTTCACAATCTATGTAAAATCAATAAATTTAAAACAAAACAGATGTTACATGGGACATATATTCTAGTACTTTTGTAAAAAAATGGAATTCAAACGAATATTTTTTCTAACTATAACAACTTTGCAAATGTATATTTTAATATAGAGTTCTAGTTAAAACTTCAAATCGTTTAAGAAATTTATATGCATATCAGTTATACAAAATGTTACCAATTTAAACAGTTTTATACATAATTTAATGATTTTATTTTGTATCCATATATAATTCTACAATAAACTTCATTTAGCAACGAATATTAGTTGTTGACTCATTCTCTTTTGTATTTGATTCACGACAAAATATTTGGTTTTACGTCTCGTTCAACGCATTGTATGTTATTTTGGAGACAGATTCAGCATTATATGGACACACGACAATGCTAATTCATGGATCGATTTAAATAAAAAAAAATAAATGGAGTTTAACGCCCCTTTCAAAACATTTCATGTTATATATGGCATATTCAGTTAAGTCAAGTCGGTAGAGGAAGACATTGGAATGAATGTAAGTCGAACCATCGTCCTTCCTCAAATAACTGGCAAACTTTCTCACACAAAGTTTTGGAGCGAGCGGGACTCGAACCTACGACGCTAGTGGTGAGAGGTAAGTGATCTTGAGACGGCGCCTTAGACCACACGGCGACGGAGAGAGATCAAATGAAGCTTTACAACTATACGCATATGGAAATATTACTATTCAAGCACAATTATCGGAAACTTCATGTTTATTTAAGAAATGTTTTACATTTTTAAAAGAAAATAAATGTGTGTCCCTTTAATGACGAACGGAACTGTAAAACTTTCCCCAAAATAAGAAGTTGAGAACCAGTCACTTTCAGAAGTTTTTCTGATAGCTTTGAAGAGCAGGAAACCAGCCATTGAACTCGTGAGCCTGGACTGCGTTCAATGCGGTTAAACGTTTGCTAACGGTAGCTAACATGTTTTTTTCTGAACACTGGTTTAACCTGAACTTAGCACCCAACACACGATAATGTTAATGAACCAGGCAATAAAACGCGGTGACTGTTTACCGGTGCTGAACTCAGTCCAGGATTAGAATGTGCCACGCCAAAGGAATTCTAGTTTATAACTTAATACTATAAATTAAAAAAACAAAATATGGACAAAATACTACAATGCAGAAGTTTAGTATACATACATATTAACAAAGTAACAAAACAACTGCAAAATAATAACAACAGCAATAATGTAACACGACAAATAACAAAACAAGAAAGTGAAAACAAAAAAAAACTTACAAAACCATGTAACAGTTATTTTTAATAAAAGCAATAACAACACAATAACAATAAAATAACACGTTAGACAACAAAAGAAAATTAAAAAAACAATAAAAAGACAACATTGCAAAATGTTATTTTAACAACAGAAATAACAACATTTACAAAAATACTTACAAAACAATAGAAAAAAGTAATTTTCAAGCAAGCAATGTCAACACAATACAACAATATCGTAACAAAAAAAACAACAACAAAACAAGACAGAACAACAGAAACAAAAACAAGCATTATAAAATAATCAACAACAAAATCAAATAAACATTAGCATAAACGGAAATAAGACGAAAAGCAGAAACAAAAAAAAAACTATTTTAGTCATAACATAATAACATGAAACAGCAATGAAATAGTACAAAACTTAAGGAATTTAACGAACAAACATGAGACCAAGAACAAATCTGGGATCATATTCACCAACCATTCTTAAGAATATTCTTGGACTTAAGCATGAAAATCCAAACTTAAACCTAAGATGTCTAGTTTACCATAACATATATAATAATTGTGAGAGTTTATTTGACTATATATTATTTTTCCGTACATGCTTGCATTTTTTCCTGCAAAATATGGTCTCTAAGTGTGTTTTTCAATATTCATTAATGAGTTTAAGTCTAAGAAAATTCTTAAGAATGGTTGGTGAATAACACCCTTGATTAAGTTACTTAACGCTATGCACCAGTGCTGTCTTTTTTTCAGGTTCAGAAATATGCAGGAATTTGCAAGTGCAAAGTCATCAAAATAAAGAAAATCAAAGTTCTTACAGTACTGAACCCATTGCAAACAATGGTCTAGCAGAAATTAAATATTATAATTTGTGTCAGATGCAGCGCGGAACATTATATAAACACACTGATTGGATTTAAAACAGGTTATTATTTACAAATTGTTGTTCGTTGTAAGATACAACAAAATACATAAGACAGGATAATATATTATTGTGTTGATTTAGAACGTTTAACTGTAAAAAAATATTTCAAAGTTCAGTCTCTAAAATGATCTATATTTTACATACATGTATATGTCAAAGAAAGTTTAATCTCCAAGCAACATGTTATATTTTAAAAACAGTTAAACAATCTTCCGGATGAACTACCGAGGTAAACATAATATAATAAAAACCCAAGTTTACATTACTGTTATATTGAAACTCTCAAAATTAAATAAGGGACAAAATGACAGCCAAATTATGAAAAAATGATACTTTTTCTGTTAATATACGCATTTGTGCTTTGGCAGTATATTAAATTATAAATGTTTGTTTCTGGAGGTAAAATATTGATAGTTTTTTTAAAGTCGGCTTATCTGTAAGAATCCTTTCGAAGAACCTGAAGTAAATACCTATGTATGCTCCAATATGGATATTAAATGGATATGAACAATCTGCATAGCTGTGTTGGCCACAGCCGGCAGCGTATTATTGATACACACACATCTCTGCATGTGTCCTTTACTTATTAGAACTGTTTCATTGCTTCTTCTGTGACATCTACTCGTGGTGGTAAATTAACAATATTCATTAAGATATTTGCTGACTCTTCTACCAGCTCAATCCACATTTGTTGAGGATAAATTGATTATTCAGAATATGTAAATATTTCTTCTCATAAAATATATTATATTTACTTGAGACATCTTTGGTTTCTTTCGTTTCATTAATTTTCAACGTGGAGCTGATTTATTGTCCCTCTGTTTTGTCAAAGAAGACATTATAACTTTACGAAATACTATATCTTTACTAATTGGCTGTTTGTTGCTTTGAATGTGTTAAGATACCTATGACAATAATGTGTAAAATTGCTGCTTACAGTGACTCAATATGTTCATTTGTATGGTTCCATGCTGAATCTTTAGGAAACCCAGTTGTCTGATTTAATTCAAAATGTATTGCTTTCTTGCTTTGTTTCTGTTGCTACTTTTGTGTTTCAAATGCTATTACTGTATAAGGTTATTCTACTGAACTTTCAACTTAGTTCAAAACCTATTCCTACCTGTCAAACTTTGCTTTCCTTGTTTTATTCTGCCCCTTATTGTGGCAAATGCTGCATTTTCACAAATAGAATTCACAAGTCTCTGTACTTAGACGGAATCATTTTAATCGGTGGAACCTGTAAAACGTGGTTAAAAAACACGCACACACTCTGAGTTCTTTATGACTGGTGCTTTTTCCATCCTCTAGTGCCTCAGTAGTTGAAGACTGGTAGGTCATCAACATCATCAGTCGGACTTGAATGAGGTTAGTGTTCTAATGTGATATAAACTGCCTCGTTACAATTGATATCGCAAGTTAAAAATTATACTCATGGAACTTTAAACCTACATAATGAGGATACAGACGAACTAATTAATCATAAAAATTACCTCAAGAAGTATATGTATGCATATTACTGAATCAAAGCACATCCTTCTAGCTTTGGTGATCTTTTTTTACACATATTTGCATTCTGTTAACATAACCAAATGACTAAATATACTACTCAAAAATATATGTTTAATATATTATAGAATATAGTTTTCTCGAGCTTAAGGTTAAAATATGAAATTGTATTTTTAGATTATATCTTAAAAATGGAATTTTCATATAAAATTGATTTTTTGCATTTTTTTTAGAGTGAAAGAAACAACATAAAAAAGATACAATTATTCCAGTTTATATTAAGTAGAAGTAACAAAGAACAATCAATAAACATGGTCAATATTATCATGACCATTTATAAATAAAAATAAGGCCAAAGCATTCACCAAATGCGTATATTTGCAGAAAAGTGACGTTTTTTTTCATGTTTCATATTATCGCAGCCATTTTGTCCCTTATTTAGACTTTATGTATACAAATCAACCATATTATTACCCTAAAACATGGCATACACGCAATTAATCCAAAGTTTAAACTTTGCAGTGTTTTTTTTATCAGATTATATAATGTAAAATGAATTTCAATATCTGGCAGTCATTTTGGCGGCCATCTTGAATTTTATGTTATACATCAATTTCAATATTTGGCGGCCATTTTGGCGGCCATCTTGGATTTGTGACCAAACGCCCTAACAACCGTTAGTAAGAAATAAATTTTATACTTAACATCCACTTTATCTCTAGAAACAAGCATTTATAAATAAAAATAAGGCCAAAGAATTTAACATGAGTATATTTGCAGAAAAAGTGTCATTTTTTTCATATTTTGGCAGCCATTTTGTGCCTCATTTAGATTGTTTTTACTTGAATCAATAATATATTTATTCTGTTTTACCCTAAATCATGTCATACAATTTACAACAACACAATAAATCTTAATGTTAACACTTTGCAGTGTTTTCTATCCGATTATATAATGTAAAATGAATTTCAATATCTGGCAGTCAATTTGGTGGCCATCTTGGATTTGTGACCAAATGTCCCAATAGTGGTTAGTAAAAAGTGGATTTCCGGACTCCTCGTAAAATATACTTCTAGAAACAAGTCTCAAACCTTTCGAACATAAAAGTAAATACCACCCCACCCTCCTTTCTCTGGGACGGCTGTGTTTAGTTTCAATTTCATAAATTTTACTATTACATAAAATATTTCTCATTCAAAGTACTGATTATACCTTAACTTGCAGTATACATAATGCCTGCCTGCCTGTCTGCCTGCCTGCCTGCCTGCCTGCCTGTCTGTCTGTCTGTCTGTCTGTCTGTCTGTCTGTCTGTCTGTCTGTCTGTCTGTCTGTCTGTCTGTCTGTCTGTCCATAAAGCCAAATCCCTTGCAATGACACAGACGTAATAGATAGGCGATGTAATAATACATTTCAATGTCATGTCAAATTAATACAGGAGCACATTCCTTTTTATCATGACTCCGCAATATCTTTTATATGCCGATAATATGTTGTGCCCAAGTGCTTATGTAATGGGACGATGTCATTAACTCAAACTGATGAACGCATATCTACCTCATAAGTGTCAATACATTTTCATTCCACTTGAACATAACTAATATAACTTAAAGGTTGTACTGACTAACTTACGAATTATCTAACGACATCTAAGTCAAACACTAACAACTTCAACTTACATTAATGATAATATAATAGCTGCCATCCATTAACTTTTATATACCACTTTATGGCACTTAATTACAACTATATACTTTACATTTTTCAGTCATTACCTTAAGAATGTGTAAATCACCTGTTTTTTTTGTAGTTATACATATTATGTACTCAATATCAAAGTAATAAGTCGTCATAAAAATAAATTAAAAAAAAATAAAAACAGGTATGTAGCTGGTAAGTCAAGATACACTAGGTGATAACGCTCGACACTTTATTTGCCTTAATTTGTTTTGTAACATTTCCAAATTGCGTATTTAGTTTCGTAGCGTGTGAACAAATAATGAATGATTACTGAGAAGAAGAGAAAATGAATATGGATGGATGGATGGATGGATGGATGGATGGATGGATGGATGGATAATTTAAAAATTGAAACCACAACAACGAAATTTTCGATTTTTTCGATCTTTTCATATACAGTCGCAATGTATGATATATATGTCTATGGAGATAACTTTTTGCGAACAACCAGACATAAATGTACAGATCAGACTACGGCGAGTGCGCCTAGCTGCAATGCAAACCATATACACAATATCAAGGCATCTACCAAACCAATATATTTGGTGTCAACCACATGTGACTGATATGCTATAGTTTTGCATTAACACATCTGGACTGGACGGACTATATATGAGTATGATCCAGTTTAAGATTCGTGACTACTAAATGCTTTATAAAGACCAAGCAAAGAAACCCGTTGGATTATGAAGCGTGGACATGACTCCTTAACTAGATCCTACTCATATACAGCTCTCAGTTCGTGTATGTAAAGTGTATGTTCATTCGAGAAACCATAGTATATCAGTCATGGTTAACACCAGATTCGAATGACACCAAATCCGAACGACCCCAAATTCGAATGACACCAAATCCGAATAACACTAAATCCGAATGACACCAAATTCGAATGACACCAAATGCAAATGATACCAAATGCGAATGACACCAAATCAGAACGGTACCAAATTCGAATGACACCAAATGCGAATGAAACCAAATGCGAATAACACCGAATCCGAATGACACCAAATCCGAATGACAATGCGAATGTCGTTCAGCGGTATTTAAGTGCTATCTAATTTCAGAATGGGGATATGAATGGATAAGTGGTCCAGTGATTAAGGCAATGGTCTGCAAACCCAGAGGTTGCAGGTATGATCCCCGAACCGAACCTCAAACTAAAATGCTTATCATCTTTCGTATTGGACAAACATTGAGGTCCAACGTATCGATACTGAACGACGGGCATGTAAAAGAACAAGGGACTCTATAAAACGGTCTTCTACATGAATATCTCTGCACTATCCTCCAAAAATCTAAAAAATACAAACACTTTGCTGGAGGCCTCGCCCACATGAGGAAACCGGTGGCGACGATAAATAAAATTATCACCATTATCAGAATGGAGATTTCGTTTTCAAGTTTGTCACATTTTAGTAAATTTGATATACTAAACCATTCTGATTTTATTTATTAATGATGATGAGAAGTATTTAAACCGTTTAAAAATAATTTTATTTTTAAGACATTTATAGCGTTGTTTTCCTGATATATTCCCTTCATCTATTGTTGTGATTTTCTATACAAATACTTTCTCTACCTCTGGACCAGATGGAGCTGATCATAGACAAGTTATAGATGAGTGTAAAGTTAGTAGGTAGTTAGCAGTTGGTAGTTGGGGATTCGAATAACCAACTACCGCTCAGTTGCCAGTTGGGGATTTGGATACGATATTATAATCACTATTTAATTTACATATTTAACTCGTTTTTATATGTTTCAAAATATAAAAATATGTATATCAATACAAGATGCTGAATCCCCAACTGGCAGCAAGTTTGTAGGTGGCGATTATCGTCGAATCCCCAACTGGAAATGTTTAATCGCCTCCTGATGAATATACTCATGTATTGAAGGAACAACGCAGGAATGGTGTTCATTTATTGTTATAGACTGTTCTTCTATAGAATTGATTTTTTTTATAAAAAAACAAATATCTATTTGAAAAAAAAAATCCGAATCCCCAACTGGCAACTGGTTGGTAGTCGGCGATTCACGGCGAATCCCCAACTGGAAATTTTGAATCGCCCCCTGATGAATATAATCATGGTATTGAAGGAACAACGCGGGAATGGGGTTTATTTATTGTTATAAACTATTTTTCTATAGAATTGATTTGTTTTTATTTTAAAAAAGATATCGATTTGAAAAAAAAAATCCGAATCCCCAACTGGCAACTGGTTGGTAGTCGGCAATTCACGGCGAATCCCCAACTAGAAATTTTAAAATCGCCCCCTGATGAATATAATCATGGTATTGAAGGAACAACGCGGGAATGGGGTTTATTTATTGTTATAAACTATTTTTCTATAGAATTGATTTGTTTTTATTTTAAAAAAGATATCGATTTGAAAAAAAAAATCCGAATCCTCAACTAGCAACTGGTTGGTGAGTATATCCGATATATTGAAAAAAACGCTACTGGTGTCATACCATAATTATCTATCTTAATCAAGTGCACACTGGTAATCAAATTAACTGTTGTTTTTTACACATCAGTTATAGCTAGAATCACTTATCTGGTCCATGCCGAATTCATATTTTGATATATATTGTATATATATATACTTCGATTGTGAAATAAGCTCTTACAACTTAGGCAAATCACGCTCGAAGTATTCCTTGGTTAGAACCAGTACTATGCATATGCGGAAAAAAGTGTATTTCTCAAGGACACCACACATAGTCGTGACCCACGACCCTCCGATCATGAGTTCGGTGCTCTACCACTGGACACGATCTCCATGTACATGTATATGTATGGTATGTTATTGAACACTATTTGGCTCGAACAACCTTTAACTCGAACTATTTTGTCCATTCCAATCGGATTCGAGTAATCAAAGTACAACTCTAGTTGTCATCGTTGTCATCAACATCCAAATCACATCATTATTTAAATTAAAGTAATAAGAATTTATAATTTTAAAATCTACGGTTTGGTGGCCATTTTAGATTTCGGACATTTTGAATACTGGTACTGTCCCCGCCCTATATTTTATAGTATACTACTAGTGTTATTGTTCCCTCCATCGCCTACTTGTTTACCTAGATATATTTTGTCAGTCAAATTTATAGGCTTACCAGTTGATATCTTTTCCAAGAAAAAGTGGAGTTTCGGTGTGATGCGATGGTTGAAAATTGTACTGTTAAAGCATGCCAATCATCGATGTCGCCGGTAGCTGTCGTTTCCGCCGTGTGTATAGAGACCAGTACTCATGTAAACGCCGTCAAACTGTGAAACCGGTGCTGAGCAGTACTGGGCATATATTGAACATGCACAAGAGGTTGACTCATGCTTGCGTTTTCACGTGCATGATATTAACCACGTTTTAAAAACCGTGACTACCATATAGATATATATTTTATTTTTATCTTATTATTATCAAATATAGGGAAGGGATTCGAATATATCACACTGATGTTCGACAATTAAGTTTTATTGCTGCATGACCCTATTAATGTTTTATAACTCTTACTGTCATTTTTCAATATAATTTCAAGAGTAGTTTCCCTTCTCAAGCTGCATAAAGTCCATAACCGTTATTTAATCTACGTGTGTGTACACACTAAACACAGGTACATGAATAGCTCCACGGTTAGGTTTTCCCTTCATTTATTCATCTCTCTACAAGGAAGTGAATATAAAAAGGTATGTGTCAATAGACTGATTATACGTTCCAATTCTTGATAACGGAATACTCCAAGAAGTAATGATAACATCATCAGTTTAAAGTGAGAATCTGCTTAACCAAGTTTGGACTCGGTGTTTATTAGTTCGTTTTTAAGCCTAACACAGTTAAGGTAACTATCACATTTTTGTTCAGTTTAATATTTGATCGATATGTAATGTACTTTGTACACCTGTTATCATATACCTGTCGTGTATACCTTGTAGACTGAAGAGTATTTGTTTTAAATAAACAGCGGCTTTGACATTTAATGAAAAGAATATTTTAAACTAGCTTGTGTATATGCAGTGATAAGGTATAAAAAAGCGGATGTAAGGTGAGATAAATGGTATGTAATGCAATAACTGGTTGTTTGTGTGTTGGTAATAAAGGCATGTTATAATGTCGTTTATATACAAACTGTACGGTTTTTCGTTTACACATTGTGTGTCTGTATAAATTGAATTGATTGGCTAATTTGAATGCTTTATTGTACATTTAAACTGAGTTACAGGCAGTTTTACAACTACTACTGCTAATGCAACTGCTGCTACTGTTGCTACTGCTACTACTGATGCTGCTTTTATTACTACTGCTGCTGCTGTTACCTTTACTGCTCTACTGCTTTTCTTCTTTTTCACTCGTTACTGCAACAGCTACTGATGCTGGTTTTCTACGACTACTGCTACAGATACTGCTATTACAATTAAGTATTTACATTTTAAATAAATCATATGTCTTGCTCAAGAACACTACACATATACGTGGACGAGGATCGAACGCACAAACCACTGATCCCGGGTTCGATGCTTTGCCACTGGACCACATTCTTTACTACTACAACTATGATTACTTCTTCTACTTCTACAGCCACCACCACTTCTATTAATACTACAACTGCTTCTATTACTACTGCTGTCATTACTACTACTTCTTCTTCTGCAACAACTACTACTACCATTACAACTTATAGTATTAATACTTCTTATAACAATAATACATCTCTATTTTCATTACTAACAGGACCGCGGCGTGGTCTAGTGGTACAGCGTCCGCCTCGCATGCGGAAGGTCGTGGGTTCAATCCCCGGCCGGGTCCTACCAAAGACTTTAGTTTAGTTTAAACATATTACATAATATCAATATATACAAATGAACATTAAATGATAAAAAAATATATAACATATGCAAATGGATTGAACTACAAGTTATAACAACATTAATTACAGTTCTCTTCAGTGCAGCTGTATGAATGTATATGTTTACCGGGTTGAAAAAAAAATGAAAAGGGAACTAAGTACAAAAAGAAAAAACATATTGAAAGAAAGAAAAAACAATAAGAGAGAAAACAAACAACAAAAATAATACCATGCCGCCCAGTCCCCATAGAATACTCACTCCTCACTACATACACTGTTCACGCTACAACATGACCGCACTCAGTTAATTTAAGTTAGTATTCAGGTTGAAAACGTTTTGTTTGTTTAATATATTTCTGGAAATGTTGAAAAATAAGTTGATTATTCTCTAATGTTAGATCTGCATTGCCGTATAATAATTTATTGGTACTTAATGGGTGAAATTCACGAGTATTTGTATATTGTTGCCGTCTTTCAATTCTGAAAAGGTCACCTCGAAAAATAAAATGTTCTGCATCTTCGAATTCATCACCACAGGCACAAAGCGTTTGTTCTTTTATTATATTAGACATATTATTAAATTCAAGTATATTACGAACTTTTTTTATTAGAAGGATTTAACTGATCTTCATTTATGTCACCTAAAATTATTATATTTGAGTGTATTTCCGAAGCCTTTTCAATACATACGTTAACTCTATCCCAAAAATCAACTGGATAGTGTGGAGGTCGGTATACAGTGCAAATAAAATAAAATTGACTTTGATCTTTAACTTCAATCCAAATAGATTCAGGAACAATATTTTCTAAGTCAAAATTTCTGGTTGGACTTAAATCGATGAAACATAAACTAAAAACCCGCCCGAATGAGATGATTTGTCTTTACGATATATTTTATCTAAGCCTTCTAGTAATAAATCATCATCATGGATATCTATCGAGAGGTGTGTTTCTGTGAAACATAAAATGTCGAAATCTAAGAAATTATGTTTGATATAGTCAAGCTTGTTTCTAATACTACGAATATTTTGATGTAATATTGAAAAACATTTATTGTTAGTGTCACTTGGTCCGGGATTAAGTTCTATATCCCCAGATAAAATTAATAAAAAGCGCTGGGAAAGAGGTTGGGAGTTCGCAAATACTTCTTTGAAATACGATCATTTACATATTTTACATGAACTAGATATAATAAGTTAGATAAGAGCAAAACAGTTATCAATGCAAATTGGAGGGTAAAAACACTGTAAAATATAAAAGTTCTCACGGTACGAATATCACTTATTAAACGATGTATTATACGTTTGGATGTAATTAGAAACTGTTTAAGTGGGTACTTGTGAAAGGTATACGATCTAGGTGTCCGCTGTCTACTGTTATAATAAAGTCTAATGGTCGCTTTCCAAAGGCCTTAATCATCCATTACCTATGAGGATATATCGTGTAATCATTTCTAATGAAGAGTGGCCATTAGACACAAAAACATGTGCACAAAAGTGGCAGTGAACAGGAATGTATGCGGTGAAACAATAAACAAACACAGGGGTTCGAACGGCATGCGAGTACAAAATTGAAAATTACAAAAACAAAAAATACAAAATAAATCATGACTTCTAGAAATAAACTGTTTCCTAGTACGGGATCAAAAGTAAACGGGGGAAATGCTTGAAATAATTGTTCATTGTCAATATTCATGACCAGATATAGCAATAATTTGATTAAAACACAGGGTTGCGAACGGCATGGGCGTGCACAAATAAAGATGACAAAAAATAACTAACTAATAATAATTATGACTCCTAGAAATAATCCACAGATAAATTATATAACCACACAACGCTACAGTAATTATGCATGAATGGGTCATGCATGATGCACCCAATAACATGATACAATATGTTGTCTGATGCACTGGTATAATTACACAAACATTAATTGTATGAAAATGGGAATCTAAAAACAACAACAAAATCATACACATGTTTAACTAATCAAGTATAAACCGATTCAGCTATTTTGAAACTACGCCATTCTATTTTTAGATGAAGCCTTCCGTATTAGGGGTGATTGTAGTATGATAGCAGATTTATCTGTTACATAAACTATAAAACTATAAAATAAACTAGGTATCAATATATAGTGTGTTGTACTACTGTCTATTCCGATAGCGTAGTGGTAACGGTTTGAACTGTCGACCCAAATGTCGAGAGTTCAAGCCGTATCTATGTTGATTGTTTTGCAATTTAATTTGTCATAAAAGTATCAGAGTGTACTGTTTTAATTTGTTTTGTTTTTAATTTTGTAAGTGTTGGTAGCAACCCCTTCTCTACATACATTGCCTGTATACAGCGTCTCATCACACCAAAGTCAAAATCATCTACAAATATGTCTGATCATGGCTTGAGAGGAGCCTCCGATGCCGTTGCCGACTTGCTGCTGCGGTTAAGAGCTGACATAATATGTACGCATATGAATAACACATTGTAAGTTAATCCCCCCCACCCCGCGAACGTTGATTTTTACACAAAAAAAACAACAAAAAACGTTGCATTTTATTAAACATGTAGTTGTATTACCAGACAATAGTATAACACATTTAATATTATATATCAAGACACTCTGATCATATTATGGCAAATTAAATTGCAAAAAAAAATAAAATCAACATTGATACGGCTCGAACTCGCGACATTTGGGTTGACATTCCAAACCGTTAACACTACGCTATCAGAATAGATATAATACAACACACTTAATATTGATATCTAGTTTATTTTAAATTTTATGTAATAGATAAATACTACAAACACCCCTAATACGGAAGGCTCCATCTAAAAATAGAATGACGTAGTTTCAAAATAGCTAAATCGGTTTATAGCACGTACACTGTAAACAGACGATGAGAATAGGTATCAAGGGTTATTATTAGTTATCAATTAAAGTTAAACGGGGAGGTGTTTGATTGTACAAGCAAACAATACATTTTCAAGGGATTATAAAACGTTAAATAGACACCATATATTGAGATATCGGTTCAGACAAAACTTACAAGCTGATCCTTACCGATATATCAGTATAAAGCGAAACATGCTTATGATTAAATGTCTTTTATGACATTTATATAGATAACCCTGTAAAATATAATATAACATGTACCTTGTTTAAATGAAATCAAAAGTAAAACAAGTTGATATTGTGGCCATGGCAATATTTGGAGATAAAGTTAACAAATATACATGCAACAAACAGCTGCAGTCGAAAATGATTATTGACATGAAATCTTTAAATACGTTTAAACCAATTTGTAAAAATGAACAATTTGTCAACCTTTGGAAGTCTACAAACACAAAAAGACACTGTACTTATATTATTTTCAATCGAAACAGATCCCATGAGACCCCGCTCCATTCCATACTTAAAAATATTATCCGAGCGCACGGGTTTTTAGTAGTACAGTACAGTGGGTAATTGTATTTACAACCGACTTGTGATAAATATGATCATCATTGAATGGATACGTCTGGATTTATTACTTTAACTTCATGTGAAATATACATACATTAATTAAAAAAAAAACGTTTAATTTCTGTATTTGATATGTGTGCAATAATTATTTAAAACAAGATATGATAATGTCAAAACATGTGAAATTGGATTATGGAAAACAATGGAAGAAGCAGACGATGGATTATATATTTCGTCTGCTGCAACTGATGGGTGACCAGGTAAAGAACACAGGTACGAATGTTTGGTTCAACACAATGTTTTTACAGTCCAGTTGCCCGACGCGTGATTTGTACATTGTTTGAATTATTTAACACTCGGCCGGTGTGTTTAAAGCGACAAGTCAAAATCTAGCTCAACGCTAGTTGGTAAACAAACACTGGTTGACAGTTGTGAACGTTCAATTATTATTCCTGTGTAGTCAATCTTCCTTCTCTTATGCAGTCGATCGCATCCATACTATCAATGACACGACTCTGGGAATCGCCTAGGAAAAGAGCATACATTTAACACCCAGCTACCCAAGTTCTAGTTATGATTTAGCACGTATTAATTGGCGTGCTTCGAATCCAATGTGTTCACATAAACGCGTAAGATTCTCCTGTACGAAAATTCCATCACTCATACGTTTACGAGCCTCGTAGACACGTTGTCTTGCTTTTGAGTTAGTAAATTTGATAATCACCTTACAGTTAATGTTGTGTTTAGGTTGGCCTTTTCTATGACACTTGTCTATATCCGAACTGGTTAGGGGGATGTTGTATTTTCTGGTGTGTTCCAAAATTTTGGCCTCAACATCTTCTCGTGGGCCAGCCGTGTCTCCAGGAATTCCAGATATATCTAGACACATCCGTCTACCATACTGTTCGAGCTCATCTAATTCGAGCTTGGTCTTATCTAGCTCGGTCTTCAAACAATGACAGGCTGATTTCAATGTTGAAATTTCCACTTTCAATGTTGACGTTTCAGCATCAACCGCTGCTTTGAATTCTTGCTTGAGTTCATTAATTAGTTCATTTTTGATTGACTGTGCAACTATTGGGCCCAATATAGCACCTAAATGTTTCAGTTCTTCATCTGAGAAGCGATTCATGGCGAAATGTTTTAGTGTGGGTGGGTAATCGGGGTGGTATCCTCAACTCTGTCTGATGTTTCCGAGTCAGAAAAGTCTAACGATTCAAAATACGCAGAGTCCTCACTATCACTATTACTATCGGTCTGGGCTACTTGAGCAAATCGATACTTTTTCGTATATGGTTTCTGGCCCGCTGAGGACTTGTTACGTTTCCATCTTCTATTCGGCATGTACACGGCTGATCAACAATACATTTCTAATAGTTTCACATTGTTTTACATAAAGTTTTTTACCGTCTGTCATTGTTGGCTAACAGCACTTGTAAGTAGTTCGTGTTTAGTTGCACATTTTGGATATTAATCCCCCCAGGAAACAGTTGAAATTTATGAAAATTTACATTTTCTTTGTCATCGAAAAATTAGACGCCATTTTTTCAAATACCGGAAGTATATTTTGTCCAAAAAGACTTTAAAAATGGTACTAAAAGCTTCCTCGCTTGACGCTCAATATTTAGAGGAGAGTTCTAGGTCTGGTCGGCCCGGTGTCAGTATAATGTGACTGGGTGGGGTATCATACCATGTGTCTGCGGCATGATACTCCAGTGTGACAGCGTTTAGAATACTGTCTCAAGTAGACACCGTCGCAATATGACTGAAAAATTGTTAAAAGCGACGCCAAACACCATACAACAACAATACAACAAAAGCATTACTAACTACTACTGTTATTCCTGTTGCTACTGCTGATGGTGAAAATGATAATGATAATTATGATGATGATAATGATGGTGATTTCAGTTTTCGACTGTATACTAGTATATGTGTACAGAATTATAAAATAGACATTTTATCAGGATATAATGCTTGTGGTTGTAAATTTACCGCTCATATGAGTGTTTGAATAGGGAGCACTGAAATTTAGACTGCGTTCTGTGTTTTATGTTATTATTAGTATTAAATTATAGAGACTCAGTCTATATCAGCACTAAATGCGCATGCTCAGGCGACAGATCTGCGTATCATAGGAAATCGTTTAATATTTTGCTTACTATTTCATTTCTAATTTAATCATAACAGTCATACGTAAACTACGAAAATATTGTGTATTTATTTAATCAAAAATAAAATTAAATGAAATAAATTGAAATACTTATAAGTAAAAGTCAAGTTATTTTTTTGTCATACATGTATGTCAATAGCTTGTCATATGTAAACAAACGATTTCGTTGAAATATTTTCGCTAACTGTGTCACCCAACTATTACCTATTAGCTACTGCAGTCAAGCCACAATGACGCTACTGTCATTAATTTTGAACAGTAGGTATACATCATGAAGTCTAACGATTCCTTCAAATGGTGTCAACCTTGAATTTACTTAGTTTGCTGACCTATCTATGGAATAACTCATTAATGTCGTAAACAATTACACCTTGTGATATAAAATGTCTAACCATTCCTTTCAGCTAACAGCAAACAATAATAGTATGAGAGCCACATTCCCATCTAGTTTCGGCATCATCACAACGTAGCAATGAGCGGCACTTCAGATGGGAACCCCCACATTCTTGAATATCCACAAAAAACGATAGGTATGTAGGCTATGCCTTTTGATAATGAATTCTAAGGACGATTATATACAATAATTTTATTTTAAATCAAAATAGTAACACCACCGTAATATTGACATTGGCATTATTGTGATGTCCACATGGGTTTGACTTTGTATATAGATACCGTACAGTGTTTTTAAATACACGTTTTTTTTATACTTTCATGGTATTGTTTCTTATTTGTATGTATATAGAGGAGAGAACCCGACTGTCCATTTATTACTGAATTTATTAGACGAGTTAAATATATATTGTTCGTGATTTCTATGGAGTATTAGAAAACCAATAGAGTAAATAACCATAAGAAAAATGGTATACTCAACCATTGTTTTTCATGTTCTCTCTATTAGGAACAATCGTATTCCAATATTCTATACATAAAGTCGTATCCCAAGAACACAGCCACACCACCGTTAGAACGAGCACATCTCTTTTGCATAAAAAATATTCACTATTCACCTGCATACACAAGAACCGATAGTCCATTAAAAGTTCTTGACATTACGTGTATTGAATTAGAAATTGATAATAATAAAAAAATCACAATTATGTAGACTCCCTAATAAATATATAGCTGAGCAAACATTCATAAATTATAATAGACTATTTGAATGATGATACTCAAACACAAATGTTAATTATCAGACACGTACAGGTTAATAATTAAATACAGTAGGATGGCTTGAACACCATATATAGCTCGAACCACTTATCTGGCCCCGGCCGAATCCCTATTTCGATGTTTATACACGTACATGTATGACATGATGTTGAACAGTACTTGGCTCGAACAACCCTTAATTCGAACTATTTTGTCTGTCCCGTCGGGTTCTAGCCATCGAAGTTCTACAGTATAGTTTGTTTTCTTATTTACAAACCTTTATAGAAACCTTTATAGAAATGTCACACGTTTCAGCTTAATAAATAGAGAACATTATCTTAAAAGAGACGTATATGACAATAATTATATACAAATATCGAAAGACTCTCCTCAATGATGGAAGACAGTCAGGTTAGTCGTAGTCTTAATATTCTGAATCCATGTCGTATATGTTTAATTATGTCCAGAGCTCCCAATTAGTTCTTACCAAATAAGTTTCGTTTAATCGTTCGGAAATATGTAAAAAAACATATGTAACAATCTGGCTGAAAATAAAGTCGTTCTAATGCAGTACGAAATCATCTCTTGACAACCATTATTGATGGTTTGGGTCTCGAGGTAACTCGTTAATACAAGTCAAAACAACCAAAGGGCGAACTACTTGGTTTAGATTATTAAGGGTTATATATATGTTATATGTATATATATATATATATCCTCCGCCACGGCTATGGGTGGTGTTCTTGAGGAAGACACTTTCCCGCATATGCTTAGTACTGGTTCTAATCAAAAATGACTTTGAGCGTGATTTGCCTAGATTGTAAGAACATGTTTCACAATCGAAGTAAAATAAATAAGTTTAAACTATATATGTTAGGGATAGTTTTCTTTTCTTTTGAGTGATAATAAGAATTTTACATTTATCAGGGTTGGAGGACATGATTGAAGTTCTTTAGTGTCAGATTTTGTGGTTATGTTTTTTTTATGTCTGCAAAAAGTCTTAAAAATACTGTGTGAGGGATATTCATGAAAATCTTCAATGCAAATTAGAAATAAAATTGGTCTCAATACGGTTCTCATGGGTATACTTGTTCTATTTCCGATTTTTTTATTTTACTTGCAGGTGCCCAGGAGTTACTAAAGGTCGGGTCATGTTCCAGGTATGGTGCTATGCGAAAGGAAGGACGTCTGGAAAGAATGTTTACGTGCATGAAATGTATGTCGTATACCGGTATCATATTTATTACTTTGAATTATCTTCGGTTGTACTACTATAGTTGATGTATTTTTGTAATAATTTTGAACTTAAATTATGTTACATAAGATTGCGGTTTAATTTACGTAAACATATCAGATAATAATAACGTCTTATATTGTAATTGTTTATGTATTCTCTTCGTATTCTCTAGGATAGGACAGATTTCTACCTGTAAAAAATCACTCTGTCTCATTTTGGATATTTTAAAATGTGTGCGTTCAGTGATACAGACTAAATAATCTTGATCATCTTCGATGTTTGCTTTTAGAACATAAAACGTTGACGATTTTAAACAGTAGTAAGTATATCTTCAGACGCATAAACTTTACAACGTCTCATAAAACAGACGACAAGCTAATAGGTACACAAAAGGAAACTAACGATTTTAATGCAGTAATGGCGTATGTTACTGTACAATTTTAGACATCTACCGTGTTAACGTTAAGTATTTGTTGTTAAATTTAATTCTCTAAGCTTCTCAGTTCACTTTTAAATTTCCCATGAGGCAACATTATTGACAATGACACAGTGAAAAATCAAAATCTGCAGCATGTGTTTAGGCTCAATTTCTTCACTGGTTCATGATCTTGAATTATAAATAAAACAAGTCCTACAGCGAATAATAAATTTGTCTTAATTCAATTGTAATAATATGTCAACAATCTGCCCACGATGCGATTTGACTAAATTTACACAGAGTACGCTAGAAATGTACTTTTTAAATATCAAAACAGCAAAAAATAACGTAACAGTTTTATCTAAAATAGTTGAAGAATATCATGTAAATATAAGGATTAAAAGCCGAATTTTGAGTTTTCATCGGGCGATGAAAAACATTAGGCCAGTTCACGAACATTACACTGGCCTAATGTTTTTCATCACCCGATGAAAACTCAAAATTCGGCTTTTAATCCTTAAAATAAACGCATCATAGGAATAATTTAATCGCTGCAATTTAAAGTCCTACAAATAATATATTATTCTCACCATCTTTACTTGGTCCGGAATATTTAATAGAGATAAAAGTGCAATGAGCCCTAAATAACTTCTTCAAAGGAGTTGCTGAATTTTTTGTCAAACGTTAATGAATTTACAAAAATCTTAAAAGTAATTATTTCCCCTTAAAGGTGTTCTGTCGTCATCTTAGCACCCAACGTAACAGAATCCAGGTATACAGTTATGCGAATATAAGATGGTATGATCTTCTAATTTAACTCAGTCTGCTTCTGTCTATCAATCCAGGGATCGTGAGATTATATGCTATAAGTGTAGAATAGTTCAATATAGCTTTTTAGGCTTGTTTATTATTAATTATTTAATGAGTTGGCAACAATATACATGAGGCTTGGCCGAACATTTTATTTATTACGTTTGTGGCATTACACAGAATGTTGATACATTTGCCAGACATTCTATAAAGATTTCGGTTTTCAAATACATTAAATAACAGTTTTCATGTTTCAGTTTCCATCAGTCGTTCTCGATGATTATTCGGTCAAATCGGAGACTAATTACGGACAAAATGGATCGACAGAATGAATGTCATTTGGCGATATTTACTATTAAAATAAGAGGAAAAAAACATTGATTGGATATTTAATTCGATGCCATAGGTTATGTGATAAGACAAGTTATACTACTGCTGTTATACTGGAAGCATACACTTATAACTCTTAATTAAATGTAATTTGATCAACGTACGTGCTGTAACCAGTTTCTGTGATGTGAGTCTATCTGTAAAATCATGCATTGTCAATATTTTATTATATTTTTTCTCAGGGCCTCAGAGATTTGTGGTGCTGTCACGTGGATGCATGTATGTGTATAAAGATGAAATGTCAAGGTCACCAGCGAATGGGTGGTCATTGAAAGGTTATAAAAAGTAAGTGAAATGTATATTTAAGTAGGCAATACCTCATGTCAAACAGTCTGCATTCAAATATTTCTATAGGTAAATGACGTAAGCAGTGAACTGCTATGGAGATAGTTTAACAGGGTTGTAAGACATTTACAGGTTTGTGAATGTCCAAATCCATACGTAGGTAGGCCTGATGTTATGGACATTTAAAATGAGACAATTTACAGATATACTTTCATCTTTGCGTGAGTTTGACATTGTTATTTATTGAGTCTCATTAAATTAGTTTTATATGTTTGTGCTTATTTATGAAAATATTTCACACTTGTTGAACAGCTATGACGGATAATGTTTGACATTTAACATGCGTGCTATCGACCTTTTCCATATGCATATTAGAGCACTTACTGTGTTTTATTGATGAATTCTGTTTTAATACATTAAGCATTCCTAGAATTAGTCATTCGTAATCCGTCACTTGTTTCATTGATTAAACATAATGCATTTTCGTGCAAACATGTGTGCGTCAGTAATTATAGCGTTTCTGAATTAGTTACGCTAATTAATTAAATCTAATATCATCATAACAACCTACTTCCCATGTTTTAAGTTTATTCTCTTCAAGTTGGAATATACTAAATGCATCTGAATGATATTATATATATCTATAAGGTGTATACGAAGCCAGCTGCCACAAATGAGGTGGTCATTTCGGGTACTACCAAGAAATCCAGAAAAATACAGAACTATTTCTTTTGCATGTGCCACTGACGAAATACGAAAGGTATAACATAATGTATATAAATTTTCTTGGTGTCTAATGAATGTCAAGCGTTGTAACATTCAATATCTGTACTCAATCTTAATACATTTATAGTGTATTCAATAAATCGTGATTTATATTTCATAGTGTTTCATTTGTATTTAATAACTTCTATTCTATATTTGCCTTGTGGTTATTTGACCACTACAGCAGACACAGTGCTACACTACTCTTATCTTAATACATTTAATTGATTTACATTGCATATTGTTTCATTTCTAGTCTATATTTTTTCATTTGCATCTAATACTTGTGATTCTTTTTTTATATTATATTTGTATTTAAAAGTCTTTATAGCTATACTTAGAGAGAAATACTACGAAATTATAATTCAAATAACTGCAATGACTTATCGTAACTAAGGGTAATCCGTGCCCGTGTGGTATAATGCGCGGTCGTTTAACGATCACGTATCCTTCACAAAGTTCTCTACAAGTTCGAATTCAAGCGTTGGGATAAAAGAGCACACACTCAAGGGAGCACACACACAAGAGAGCACACACTCAAGGGAACACACACGCATGGGTCTGCTCCACACCATTTTATGCGATGTGAAGAATATATCTACATTTATATGATAGTAGAATTGGAATACAAATTAGTTGCATGAAGTTAGAAAATAATATGCTAAGAAAAATGAAGATTTAAAGAAATATAAGCTTTTGAAAGATACTGTTTAAGATTTCAAGCGTTGGGGGCATACTATCTCGGCCATTTAGACGCTGGAGTAGCCCTGTGCTTAAATGGCATGTGGAGAAGCCTGCTTCACCACTGAGGCTATGGGTCCGACGCCAGCTCAGTCCAAACACTTGTGTGCAATGTTTGCCGGTTACTATCGAAAGAACGGTGGTTCTACTTAGGTTCGGTCCGAGGTCTTCAAACCATTAAATCTAGATAATCCCCACATATAGCTTTTTGTAAGTTGTCGTTAGCCGCCATTCATAGATGAGTTGTACCTTAGTATTATTTATAAAAGCTGTACACTTATTAATATCAAGATGTATATCAAGATACGTAAGTACACATTTTTCCAGTCCTGTTGTAATTTCTGTTCTGCACGACATTTTTCATACAGGAATGGATGGGTGCCATCAAAGAAGAGATGATCAAGGCGTCTATGATTGCACAACCGGAAATGTAAGTGATTTGCCATTCGAATCTAAGGTGCATATTATGGAAGAAGTAAAAAATATTATCAAAACATAGAAGTGATTAATATAGTATTTTAGTTTAGGTAAAGGGACTGGTATTTTGGATAAAATTACAACTTTTATCTCAATTTAAAACAGTTTGTACTGAACTGAAAACGATCCGCCGTGGCTGATTGGTCTAACACAGTTTCAAGATCAGTTACCTCTTCTGTCCACTTGGACCATAGTTCGAGCCCAGCTTGGTCCAAATACATTCAGAAGAGATAAAGTTGCTAGTTACCTGTGTACGATGGTTCTACTGATATTCTTTTTACTCATCATTAATACTGGATATGACAAATTTAACATGTGATGTGTTGAAAGGGTACGTTAAATCACCCAACAACTTTAACACGCAAGATTCATAATGAAACTGCTGCCTATATTTGTTTGTTTGTGTGTTTGTCACTTCTGTTATCAATGTTATGTCGATACGTATAATGTGTATGTTATTTAAAGAGATTATATTGACAAGTAACACAAACACGCTGTTAATCTAGACTTTCCCTGTATGCAATGTGCACAAAATAATGCTTATGTATCGACTTATAACCGTTATCTACTTGAGAGTTATCAAATTATCAGTAATGAAATATTGGCCAAAACTTTACTTTACACAATAAAGTATTGCGTAATGTTTACATTGAACTCCGTAAAGTTCCCGAACAAAGCCACGAAAACGAGATCGGGAACGAGTATTCACGGTGTTATCCGATGATTGATCGGAAACCCGAAAGCGGTTCGTTGAAAATTGCGAATGTAAACAAAAACAAAAACGTGGCTTCAGAAACCCGATGTTTGTAATAACGAGGTTATGCAATTAGACACTTTAGACGCGTATATCTCTAAGTTATAAGTGTATCTTCATGCTGGGCCTGTGTATTCAGGACAGGGAATTGACGGTAATATGCCAATATAATCCCTTTAAATATTTGCCTAGACAGTTCATAGAAGCTCTTCAGGATTTATCCCTGTTTAATCTTTAATTATTTTAAAGTAAATGAAGCTTAAAATAAAACGTTTGGTAAAACAATTAAATACGGCTCAGTTCAAAATGTGTATACAATACACTAATTAATTTGTTATATATTAATATATATGTAATATATATTAGATATAAATTATATGGTTCACAAACACATTTAGAACATAGCCCGATAGATGTTAATTTCAATGTGATTTGAATAAGATAATGTTAGATAAAGCTATTATCATTCAGGTGGGTTTTCTGAATAGTGATATTAAAGACATGGAAATACTCGCCTTGTATATAGGTATAGCCATGGCTGGACTGATATTTTGTAACGGCGCGTCAAGTCATGTCTGCAACAATGGGTTCTTTAAAAGTTGCCTAGTTTCATATCATTTTATATAAAAGTACCGTTAATACAAATAATGCATCATTCATAACCTCAAAATGTTACCACTACGATTTTGTTCTAGGTGATTCAACCGTAAAGCAACTTACATTGTTGAATGACTCCGTGTATCCCTTAACTCTGAAACGAGGATAAGATTGTTCTTAGTGATGTAAGCAGATCTTTTTACCATGTTTAGTAAAATAACTTGAGTGCTTCTAGTGCTGGAGATCATTTTAATTGCTTCAAAATTAATTGAAAGATAACAGAATGTTGTCCTTATTGGAAGTATATTAAAGTTTGTGTTTCACAATGTTCTATACATAACGGGTCAACTATAATTTCGTTTATATACCAAAGCAGTTGTTATAAGTATGCTCTGACAAAACAGATGTGTTTTTATTATTATTGATAATATAATTAAGCTGCTAAAATACTGAATTTTGAAGTATTTCTTGCTCGCATTATAAAACTGGATTGACAAACTTATTGAAAAATAAAATATTATTTTTTCCAAATATACGAGCCATTATATACAGTCTTAAGCAGTAAGTCAATGGAAGGAGCAAAATTGGCATTTTAAGACAGATTGTTACTCAATGCATGTTAGTTTACTCTGAAAGCATATACATTGGAAATAAAAAATAAAGTTGCTTAAGACAGGTAACTGATTGATAGAGGTGACCGCTTATACAGGTTTGACTGTATTTTTAATGTAGATATGACGGAAAGGTAATTGAGAACAATGCTTAAACCCAAACACTACACTATGCTTGAGCATATGCATTAAGTATAGCTAACATGATGTTCTTTTCTCTTCTGTATATTTGGCACATATATGAACGTGTATGTGTTCTACCAGCATTGGATCTAATAAAACAATATACTTAGTTTAAACAATATGTATTTGTTATCAGCATACAACATATACATATATTCGATATACAGCGATATATAACAACATAATTGGTAAGAAAGCTATTTCTAGCTTGTACAAAGTCTCCCTTTTGTAAAAACGAACATACTTCAACATATCAATATAAAACAGTTACACCGTCACAAAAACAGTGTTCAGTTAATCTACATGTTGCTTTACTGTCCAGACATGAAACAGTACGTGCATATGTTCTTCCATTATTCGACCAAATAAACCAATATAATGCAACATATCAATATATAACAGTTAGAACGTCACATGAACACATGAAACAGAGAAAGAAGTCACTAGTCGCATACAACAGGGTTCATTTAATCTACATGCTGTTTTATTGTGCAGACGTGAAGCTGTAGATCTTGACGACTTATTTACTTCGAGAAAGAAGTAACTAGTCACATGAAACAGGGTTCAGTTAATCTTCATGTTGTTTTATTGTGCAGACATGAAGCTGTAGATCTTGAAGACTATATTTACTTGGAGAAAGAAGTAAATAGTCACATGAATCAGGGTTCAATTAATCTACATGTTGTTTTATTGGGCAACCGTGAAGCTGTAGATCTTGAAGACTATATTTACTTGGAGAAAGAAGTAAATAGTCACATGAAACAGGGTTCAATTAATCTACATGTAGTTTTATTGGGCAACTGTGAAGCTGTAGATCTTGAAGACTATATTTACTTGGAGAAAGAAGTAAATAGTCACATGAAACAGGGTTCAGTTAATCTACATGTTGTTTTAATGTATAGAAGTGAAGCTTAAGATCTTGACGACTGTGTTTACTTGGAGAAAGAAGTAACTAGTCACATGAATCAGGGTTCAGTTAATCTACATGTTGTTTTATTGGGCAACCGTGAAGCTGTAGATCTTAAAGACTATATTTACTTGGAGAAAGAAGTAAATAGTCACATGAAACAGGGTTCAGTTAATCTACATGTTGTTTTAATGTATAGAAGTGAAGCTTAAGATCTTGACGACTGTGTTTACTTGGAGAAAGAAGTAACTAGTCACATGAAACAGGGTTCAGTTAATCTACATGTTGTTTTATTGTGCAGACGTGAAGCTGTAGATCTTGAAGACTATATTTACTTCGATAAAGAAGTAAATAGTCACATGAAACAGGGTTCAGTTAATCTACATAATGTTTTATTGTTTAGACGTGAAGCTGTATATCTTGACGACTATATTTAATTGGAGAAAGAAGTAGCTAGTCACATGAAACAGGGTTCAGCTAATCTGCATGTTGTTTTATTGTTCTGACGTGAAGTTGTATATCTTGATGACTATATTTATTGGAGAAAGAAGTAACTAGTCACATGAAACAGGGTTCAGTTAATCTTCATGTTGTTTTATTGTGCAGAAGTGAAGCTGTAGATTTTATCGACTATATTTACTTGGTGAAAGAAGTAACTAGTCACATGAAACAGGGTTCTGTTAATATTCATGTTATTTTATTGTGCAGACGTGAAGCTGTAGATTTTGTCGACTATATTTACTTGGAGAAAGAAGTAAATAGTCAAATGAAACAGGGTTCAGTTAATCTTCATGTTGTTTTATTGTGCAGACGTAAAGCTGTAGATTTTGTCGACTATATTTATTTGGAGAAAAGAATAACTAGTCACACGAAACAGGGTTCAGTTAATCTTCATGTTGTTTTATTGTGCAGACGTGAAGCTGTAGATTTTGTCGACTATATTTACTTGGAAAAAGAAGTAAATAGTCAAATGAAACAGGGTTCAGTTAATCTACATGTTGTTTTATTGTGCAGAAGTGAAGCTGTAGTTTTTGTCGACTATATTTACTTGGAGAAAGAAGTAACTAGTCACATGAAACAGGGTTCAGTTAATCTTCATGTTGTTTTATTGTGCAGACGTGAAGCTGTAGATCTTGAAGACTATATTTATTTGGAGAAAGAAGTAACTAGTCACATGAAACAGGGTTCAGTTTATCTAAATGTCGTTTTATGGTTCAGACTTGAAGCTGTATATCTTGACGACTATATTTACTTGGAGAAAGAAGTAGCTAGTCACATGAAACAGGGTTCAGTTAATCCGCATGTTGTTTTATTGTTCTGACGTGAAGCTGTATATCTTGACAACTATATTTACTTGGAGAAAGAAGTAACTAGTCACATGAAACAGGGTTCAGTTAATCGTCATGTTGTTTTATTGTGTAGACGTAAAGCTGTAGATTCTGTGGACTATACTTACTCGGAGAAAGAAGTAAATAGTCACATGAAACAGGGTTCAGTTAATCTACATGTTGTTTTATTGTGCAGAAGTGAAGCTGTAGATTTTGTAGACTATATTTACTTGGAGAAAGAAGTAACTTGTCACATGAAAAAGGGTTCAGTTAAACTTCATGTTGTTTTATTGTGCAGACGTGAAGCTGTAGATTTTCACGACTATATTTACTTGGAGAAAGAAGTAACTAGTCACATGAAACAGGGTTCAGTTAATCTACATGTTGTTTTATGGTTCAGACGTGAAGCTGTATATCTTGACAACTATATTTACTTCGAGAAAGTAGTAGCTAGTCACATGAAACAGGGTTCAGTTAATCCGTATGTTGTTTTATTGTTCAGACGTGAAGCTGTATATCTTGACGACTATATTTACTTGGAGAAAAAAGTAACTAGTCGCATGAAACAGGGTTCAACTAATCTACATATTGTTTTATTGAGCAGAAGTGAAGCTGTAGATTTTATCGACTATAATAACTTGGAGAAAAAAAGTAACTAGTCACATGAAACAGGGTTCAATTAATCTTCATGCTATTTTATTGTGGAAACGTGAAGCTGTAGATCTTGACGACTATATTTACTTGGAGAAAGAAGTAACTAGTCACATGAAACAGGGTTCAGTTAATCTACATGTTCTTTTATTGTGCAGAAGTGAAGTTGGGTTCAGTTAATCTACTTGTTGTTTTATTGTGCAGAAGTGTAGCTGTAGATTTTGTCGAATATAATAGCTTGGAGAAAGAAGTAACTAGTCACATGAAACAGGGTTCAGTTAATCTTGATGTTATGTTATTGTGCAGACATGAAGCTGTAGATCTTGACAACTATATTTACTTGGAGAAAGAAGTAACTAGTCACATGGAACAGAGTTCAGTTAATCTACATGTTGTTTTATTGTTCAGACGTGAAGTTGTGGATCTTGACGACTATATTTACTTGGAAAAAGAAGTAAATAGTCACATGAAGCAGGGTTCAGATAATCTACATGCTTTTTTATTGTAAATAAGTGCAGCTTCAGATCTTGACGACAATATTTACTTGAAGAAAAAAGTAATTATTCACATGAAACAGGGTTCAGTTTATCTAAATGTTGTTTTATAGTGCAGAAGTGAAGCTGTAGATTTTGTCGACTATATTTACTTGGAGAAAGAAGTAACTAGTCACATAAAACAGGGTTCAGTTAATCTACATGTTGTTTTATTGTTCAGACGTGCAGCTGTAGATCTTGAAGACTATATGTACTTGGAGAAAGAAGTAACTAGTCACATGAAACAGGGTTCAGTTAATCTTCATGTTGTTTTATTGTTCAGACGTGAAGCTGTAGATCTTAAAGACTATATGTACCTGGAGAAAGAAGTAAATACTCACATGAAACAGGCTCAGTTAATATACATGTTGTTTTATTGTTTAGACGTGAAGCTGTACATCTTGAAGACTATATTTACTTGGAGAAAGAAATAACTAGTCACATGAAACTGTGTTCATTTAATCTTCATGTTGTTTTGTTGTGCAGACGTTAAGCTGTAGATTTTGAAAACTATATTAACTTGGAGAAAGAAGCTACTAGCCACATGAAAGAGGTTTCAGTTAATCTACTTTTCGTTTTATTGATCAGACGTGAAACTGTAGATCTTGACGACTATATTTAATTGGAGAAAGAAGTAACTTGTCACATGAAACAGGGTTAAGTTAATCTTCATGTTTTTTTTATTGTGCCGACGTGAAGCTGTAGATCTTGAAGACTATATTTACTTGTAGAAAGAAGTAACTAGTCACATGAAACAGGGTTTAGTTAATCTTCATGTTGTTTTATTGTTCAGACGTGAAGCTGTAGATCTTGAAGACTATATTTACTTGAAGAAAAAAGTAAATAGTCACATGAAACAGGGTTCAGTTAATCTAAATGTTGCTGTATTTTTCAGACGTAAAGCTATAGATCTTGAAGACTATTTCTCCTTGGAGAAAGAAGTGACTAGTCACATGAAACAGGGTTCAGTTAATCTACATGTTGTTTTATTGTGCAGACGTGAAGCTGTAGATCTTGAAGACTATATTTACTTGGAGAAAGAAGTAACTAGTCACATGAAACAGGGTTCAGTTAATCTACATGTTGTTTTATTGATCAGACGTGAATTTGTAGATTTCGAAGACTATATTTAGTTGGAAAAAGAAGTAACTAGTCACATGAAACAGGGTTCAGTTAATCTACATGTTGTTTTATTAAGCAGAAGTGAAGCTGTAGATTTTGTAGACTATAATTACTTGGAGAATGAAGAAACTAGTCACATAAAACAGGGTTCAGTTAATCTTCATATGGTTTTATTGTACAGAAGTGAAGCTGTAGATTTTGAAGACTATATGTACTTGGAGAAAGAAGTAACTAGTCACATGAAACTGGGTTCATTTAATCTTCATGTTGTTTTATTGTGCAGACGTGAAGCTGTAGATTTTGAAAACTATATTAACTTGAGAAAGAAGCAACTAGTCACATGAAAGAGGGTTCAGTCAATCTACATGTTGTTTTATTGTGCAGACGTGAAGCTGTAGATCTTGAAGACTATATTTACTTGGAGAAAGAAGTAACTAGTCACATGAAACAGGGTTCAGTTAATCGACATGCTGTTTAATTGTTCAGACGTGAAGTTGTATATCTTGAAGACTATATTTACTTGGAGAAAGAAGTAACAAGTCACATGAAACAGGGTTCAGTTAATCTACATGCTGTTTTATTGTTCAGACGTGAAGCTGTAGATCTTGAAGACTATATTTACTTGGAGAAAGAAGTAACTAGTCACATGAAACAGGGTTCAGTTAATCTACATGTTGTTTTATTGTGCAGAAGTGAAACTTTAGATCTTGACGACTATATTTACGTGGAGAAAGAAGTAGCTAGTCACATGAAACAGGGTTCAGTTAATCTACATGTTGTTTTATTGTTCAGACTTGAAGCTGTAGATCTTGAAGACTATATTTACTTAGAGAAAAAAGTAGCTAGTCACATGAAACAGGGTTCATTTAATCTACATGTTGTTTTATTGTTCAGACGTGAAGCTATACTATGAGAAAGAAGTAACTAGTCACATGAAACAGGGTTCAGTTAATCTTCATGTTGTTTTATTGTTCAGACGTGAAGCTGTAGATCTTGAAAACTATATTGACTTGGAGAAAGAAGTAACTAGTCACATGAAACAGGGTTCAGTTAATCTACATGTTGTTTTATTGTGCAAAAGTGAAGCTGTAGATCTTGAAGATTATGTTTACTTGAAGAAAGAAGTAAATAGTCACATAAAACAGGGTTATGTTAATCTGCATGTTGTTCTATTGTGCAGAAGAGAAGCTGTAGATCTTGAAGACTATGTTTACTTGGCGAAATAAGTAACTAGTCACATGAAACAGGTTTCAGTTAATCTACATGTTGTTTTATTATTCAGATGTGAAGCTGTAGATCTTGAAGACTATATTTACTTGGAGAAAGAAGTAGCTATAGCTGCCGCTACTAACCCACCTCCGACTGAAGATGATGCTGAAGAACATGATCGTAAGTATTTTTTAACATACCTGTATTTGATATTAGTATGATAATGTATACAAGACTAAACAAGGATTGAAACGAAAACGGTTTCATTTCTATCTACTTCTCAGTAGGGGATATAGTGCATTCTATCAATAGAAATTATATTTTTAATATTAATCCATTACCAAGCTTTAAAGTTTTTTTACACAATGTGTGCGTAAAATATTGATATGACATAAAATGCATTTGACTTTGTAATAACATAAATAGAGGATCTTAAACGAGTGTTCATTTATCATTCAATTTGTTAAACGAGTTGGCAAAATATATTATGCGAGGCTCTGCGTTTCCCAACGAGTTTAATAAATTCAATATTAAATGAGTTTGAATGTAAGATTCATATTATCACATAACTCAGGAAAATTTCACATTAACCATTTATCTAACATATCACCTCTGTAAGGAAAGATAAAAAAATTGGGCATATAAATCGTCTTATGACGTAACGTCTCAAAATAACGTTATTTTACCATGAAAAATCGACGTCATTTAATATATTTGGGGAAGTCGGAAAGCACTTCGGCAATTTACGTACGAAAGCCGATTTATACGGAAAACACCGAGCAATGGATCGGAACTGATATTACAATAGGTTAATATCAAAATATGTCATGGGTTTACTACTCTCCTGCACTGTAAAATATGTGATAATATAAATTATTGCAGTTTGTATCGTATAATTTTAACCAAACATTTGAATACATTTCGTTTATTTTATTAATTACTTTGATTTGAGGTCATGACATTATATAAACCATTGTTTCATTCATATCCATAAGTTGTGTGTTCTATAAATCGTTTATCTGATGCTTTTCCATGGAATACCTTATTTATTCTGTGAAGTGTTTAATTTTGAAAAATTAACGGAAATGACCACTGAAGAACGCAATATATAAATGAAAGAATGAACCTGAATACATCAATTGGATTTGTTTAGTTTTAACATCTTTTTCTTAAAAAGCGGAGATTGACTATGACATTATAACAGAAGACCTCGTGAAATTGGATGTACACAAAGGTATGTTTTTGAAGACACCAATTTTGTTGGAGTATAATTTGTTTGTTTGTTTGTTTATTTGTTTGTATGATGTGTCATGTCGCTTTAAACATTTGTTTAGTTATGTTATGACTTGACGGGGTTTACTTGGGACAGTAATCTAAGCGCCACCACACTGGAGTGTCATGCCGCAGACACATGGCATGGTACCCCAACCAGTCACCTTATAGGGACATCGGGACGACCAGACCTACAGGTATCCTTTAAATGCAGAGGACCAAACGAGGAAGTTTCTAGTACCATTTCAAGTATATGGTGTGACGGGGCCGGGTATCGAACTCAATGCCTTCCGCATTCGGGGAGGACGTTTTACTCCTAGACCATCGCCGCAGCAGTTTGTTAGAGAATTAACAATGCTTATGAAATACATATGTAGTAAAAGATGATGCTTGTATATCATATTTTCGAGTAGATTGGACAATTTTCGTTTCAAGAAAAGACACAATACAGTAGAATATGTTTTTAAACCGACGTGTTTCATTATGAGAGTCTAAATCAATTTTTGAAGCTGTGTTTTATTTTATTTCTAGTTAAGGCAACTTTAGAAATAATTAAATAAGTATATGTTCTAACAAATTAAAGTTGCGTTGACGAAGCGTGTCGGAGTAGAGGCATAGTTTAAGTCGTTGGAGGGTCAATTAATGACGCATGGCCAATTTAACGGTCATGCATTTATAACAGATGACAAGCGAGGAATTTTTTAAATAATAATATATTATTTTGTACAACTCAATGCTTTTGAATGGGTAAATTTTATGCAATTACGAAATATTATGAAAATGCGTTTTAAAAAGACCCATACTTGTCATTTGTTATAATAATTTCGAACTATGTTAAATATTGAATTGGCTTGTTTGTATCTGTCTGTTGTGACGATTCGATAAAGGTCTGAAGATATATACATTGCTGTACGACCATTTTACAGTCTATCAATTTTATGAAATGCAAGCCTTTAACGTCTACATTGTCTTTAAAATGTTTTTTTGTTTGTTTTTTTTTCGTATCTGAATCGTTCCTGGTGTAAACGTATGTTGGAATAAGCTATCTAATCTCACTTTAATTATACATTTGAATAGTGATCTCTGATTATCAAATATAAGGTGCCAAAATTCTATGCAGATAAATAAAGATAAACTGACTTGCTCAAAGCATTACAAAACTATAAAGGCTCATTTTTTAAAAAGTTACGTATAAACACAAACGGTCTTTGTTTCAGTATCGTTGGCTTATATAATATTTTGATATTTTGTATGGTCAGTATTGAAGCTATTTTATAACTATACTTTGACTGTTTCTTTCGTCCAACACAATATACCAAATTTCAGCTTTGTTCCCACATGCCCGTTAATATATACCAATATGTAATAAGTCTAATTTTTCTATATATAGAATTTTTTTATACAAACTTTTTCTACTTTCGTTGCGTGTAGAAACGTTATTATTTTGTTGCTAAGACATGCTATTGATAAACTAGTTGCATTGCACCTTTATTACGTTTTCTATAACCTAAAGATTTTCAAAAATTTTCAAAAACAAATCGATTGATATTTTATAGGATATTATCATAGAATATAATGTCTACTTTGTCTGAAAGAAAGATATTCATACAGTCGTACTTTTTTGAGACAAATCTGGCGGTGCTACTTGTATTAAAACTGTCTCTTTTATGATGTGAAGACGGGGTATAGAGTAAGGTTCGGTGCATCCTTAAATGTTTAAGCGCAACAGTGGTTTCACTACTGACCATTTCAATTCGGTGACCCCTTCTGCCACATGTTATATATTGTATATATGTGTTGTAGATTATTGCATTTTCTTATCGAATATGAAACGCTAACTATATTATTGATAAGAGTGCTTTTAGTTTTATTATATAGTTATTGTGCAAATGATCGGGCATGGCCTTTGCCACTATCAATATGTTTTGATATATCCTCATGTAGTAATACATTTGTGCTGAGATAAATTCAATATATTTGTTATAATTTCTGCTTTTGCATCAATCAACATAACCTTCAGAACGTCCACATGTTAAGAAGAAGCCGTCAAAGCCAACGTTTACGGTACAGACACCTACAGACACAACCACTGCAAAGGCACGTGCAATGCCGCATACAAAGAAAAAGATGCCTTCTCCTCCACCAAGTCCAATTTCACCTGTGTCACCTGTATCACCTGTGTCACCTGCTAAGGTAAGCTGTTCCACGTTCTAGTCACCTCACTCTTACATGTCCACTATCGTATATATGTCATAAGTTCATTGTCCAATCCCGTTTGCTAAGGTTAGCGCGTACACGGTCCTACCAATTCAATTTCCCTAGCGAAATACCAAGAGATTTGCTAATGTTAGCGGTAACTTAGCCAAACAACACAGCCTCGCCTTCCAGGATATATAGGTTTCACTTAACTAACTCAAACAAAGTACTGTAAATAGGGCTATAACAAATATCTATACGCCTTCTTAATTTGATAAATAGGCTTGAAGCGATTGATTTGTTTTATGCAACACTTTTTCAAAATGACATTGAAATACAATGTTCACCATATATATTTTATTGTTTGGTTTGTTGCAAAAATAAAATTCACGAAACCTTAATAAATTTCGAGGAATAAAAATAGTCCCATTCGCGTATGATTATTTTGTCAGTGATCAAGACTGCAGAGCTTGATTAGGGTAATGCCTTTAGCATAACGTCCGGCTAAAAATGATGAATATAACTTGAGCCTTATCAAACCTCCCCTGTTTTATATCCTTATGTAAGAAGACCTATACGTTAATATCAATTAAATTTAGCTCATCTGCTTAATATGATCAGAGCTCCTGTGAATCGCTCTGGGGTCTGTTTCCAATGTAATAACAGAACTTGGCGTTTTATATTTCCTTTGGAGGCTACATCTCTTGTTGGATATATGCCAGTTTTATTTAAAACGACATTATATGATGGATTTGTATAATTACTTAACATACATGATGAGTAACTGTTGATTACTTCTAATTTCAAGTTTTATTAGCAAATCGGAAACATAATGCCTTTGGCCATTTACAAAATAATATTACATAAGATACGGCAAAGTCAGCAATAAACATAAAATTACAAAATGATACAAATGAAGTATGTGTGCAATATAAACAACAGGCTATCAATATTTCTATAAAGTAATCAAATCATTCAAAATATCTTTACGAATATCGAAATCTTCTTTTATAAATTTGGAAACTTTACACAACAAATCTTTATTCTTTCGAATATCAGCATACTTGGGACAGTATAATAGGAAGTGATATTCCGTTTCGACCACATATTTTGCAAAATCTGTTAGAGCGATCAATTCCATTATATCTACCCGTTTCTATTTGAGTATGTGAAATTATTCTCAAACAAAAAAAACACAACATTCTTAAACTATCATGATTGTTAATTGTATCTTAATAATCATGATAACAGAAGTGTTTTTTTTTAAATTTGTACACCGATGTAAGCAAGGTGATGCCTTTAGCATAAAGATTGGCTAAAAATTATAAATGTTACTTGAGTCTAATCAAACCTCGCCTGTGTTATATGCTTTTGTAAGAATACATATATGTAATATCAATTAAATTTAGCTCATCTGCTAAATAATATCAGAGCTCCTGTGAATCGCTATGCAGTCCGTTTCCCAGGTAGAAGCAGAACTTGGCGCTGTATGTGTCCTTTGCAGGCTACATCTCTTGTAGAAGTGTTTTTTTTTAATTTTACATACTAATGAAGTTTAGGACAATTACTTGCGTAGACCATAGACGATTTTATTTCCTCGCCATAGGTCAATTGGGGCCTCGGCCATCCCCAATTAACAGTACAAAGTTTCATATCAATTTATGAATAAGTCACAAATGACCATGAGCAAAGAAATAACATAATAACAAGAATACAAACATGTGTGTGTTCAATGGCACATAAATCATATTAAACATCTTTATCTACCTATATATTTAAACTTATTTCTGTATAAAGAAATATTTCTCTAAATACTATTATTAGCTAGACATATTTTATACTTAAAACCTATTCCTTAATTGATTGAATATTGATTGATTGAATATTTAGCTTCATTTTTATGTCATCGAGGACTAACAGACGATCAGTTAACCTAACCACTGTTTCCTGGGATTAACCAGTACTCGAGCACAGCCCATCTCCGCAAGTAACTGATAACTTTTCCACTTGAATCAGTGGTGAGAGACGAATTATAATGAGACACAATGTCGTATATTTATCATCACGGAGACTGTTGACGGTCGGGGATTCGAACTCACGACTCCTGGATTGATAGTCAGACGCCTAACCGACTGAGCTAATCGGGCCCGGCCTTAATCAACTAATAATAATACTTGTTTTTGTCATAAGCTTAAGTCTGATTTGCTCTTCAACTTTAAATTAACATTACGTAACGTTCAACAGTGTTTCAATCGTGTATAAACTGATTCCGTACACGCCTTTAAAATAACTACATTTATCTCAACTTTCAAATTTCACCTGTATGATAACTAAATATGATGTAATTATTCACAATAGTTACTTTTGCATAGTTTTTTTGGCTTAACCTTTGAAATATATGTTTTTATTTACCAAAGAGATGTTTTGAGAATTGGTAGATAAATATCTAGCGGACAGGTTCAAAATATAGTGTTTTTTTGGGGTTTTTTTGCATCATTTCAGTCGGATGTGTCCAAAGTGTCTTTCAAGTTTGATAGTCAGGATAGGGAAGAAGTGGAACAGTAAGTAACATTTTGACTCATGTCAATGTCTTCACTTCTGATGATAAACTTCCTGCCTGATAAACATGGGTTTATTACGTCAATGCAAGTTTATCAGGCACATGATGTCAATATGTATAATTATACTATTTCTAGTTCATAAAAATAAATAATTAGAAATATTGACATGATAAAGACAGTGCCACGTTAGTGTCTAATATTGGCACAAAGAAACATCGACTCAGCAGAGCCTCGTCCTGTTATTTTTCTTAGCCTCACCTGATAAAGTTGATAATATTAGACACTTACGTGTTAATCTCTATTTAATGGCCTGGATCCAACATGAACTTATCTTGGTAATCACTTGACGGGACCTTGTTGTAAACGAATCATGCTTACGTTCAAATAATGTTTTATATGGGTTTAACTCCATTTTCAGGACATTTCAGGTTGCATATGACACATTCAGTTTTATTGGTGAACAAAGACCTCACAATGAATCTGAGTAGAACCACCTTCCTTCCGCAAGTAACTGGCAAACGTTCTCACATAAATTTTTTGGAAGGAGTGTGACTCAAACCTACGACCTTAACGGTGACAGGTAAGTGATCTAGAGATGGAGCCTTGACCACTCGGCCACGGAGGACCCACCATCAAATGTTTACACTCGTGAACGTATAACCATGTAAATACATGGTAACTTGGTAAGTACTGTACTTTTATAGATCGTGTTAAAATCATGATCGTAATAAAGTCATCTCGTAGTTTAAGTAGTTTAAGTATTTCTAATTCCTTGAAACTATACAGGTCATTCATTATTGTTAAAAAAAAATATAATAATATCAGTGCTGTGCTTTATATTTTATTGTCTGATTAAACAACTGAGAACGAGTCTGCTTTTTTTCTTTTCTTAATCCGTATCATTTTTTTTTTATTTCAGAATGCTTGTAGAGCGCCCGGAAGGAACTTACCTTGTGCGAAAATCACGGAACGGCCAAAACGAGGTTTACTCATATTGTTATTATTTTTTATTCCGTAGACTCCTGGGGCACATTCCGTACAGTCCTGGGCACAGTCCGTAGAGCCCTGAGGCGCATTCTGTTGAGTCCTGGAGTACAGTCTGTACAGTCCTGGGGCACATTCCGTAGAGTCTTCGAGCACATGCAGTAGAGTCCTAGGGCATAGTCCGTAGAATCCTGAGGCACATTCCGTAGAGTCCTGGGGCACATTCCGTAGAATCCTTGGGCACATTCCGTAGAGTCCTTGGGGCACAGTCCGTAAACCTGGGGCTCATTCCGTAGAGTCCTGGGGCTCATTCCGTAGAGTCCTGGGGTAAATTCCGTAATCCTGGGGCTCATTCCGTATAGTCCTGGGACACATTCTGTAGAGTACTGGGGCACGTTCCGTAGACACCTGGGGCACATTCTGTTGTCCTGGGGCAAATTCCGTAGATTCCTTGGGCACATTCCGTAGAGTCCAACACATTCTATAGAGTCCTTGGGCACATTCCGTAGGATCCTGGGACACATTCTGTAGTCCTGGGGTACATTCCGTAGAGTCCTGGGGCACATTCCGTAGAATCCAACATATTCTATAGAGTCCTTGGGCACATTCCGTAGGATCCTGTGACACATTCTGTAGTCCTGGGGTACATTCCATAGAGTCCAGCACATTCAATAGAATCTTTCTTGCACATTCCATAGAGTCCTGGGGCACATTCCGTAGAGTCCTAGGGCACATTCCATAGAGGACTGGGGCACATTCCATAGAGTCCTGGGGCACATTCCGTAAAATCCAGGTGCACATTCAGATTGGGAATATAATACCGCGTACGCCGGTGTTGGGGTAGGGGTGGATAGGTTGTTACATATTTTCTTACCCTTCATAAACACATTATTCAAATTCAAGTCTGCTGTTTCCTTTATTTGGATGCATTCTGTGCTTCCATGGCGATAGTTTATCAGATATCGTTATATTTTGGGTGTTAATGTTATTCTTCGATACACCTTAATCAGTTAAGAAAAGTAATCAAAATAAACCGCTGTCAATAAAATCTACTTCAAATGACTTTTTGGGCAACGAAGTACGAAAAGATATCCTATATGTCTCATTACACAGTTGAGCTCCTTTATGTGCCACATAACATGATTCATGCCCTTAAAAAAGCCCATGTATTTTTATTTGAAATATTTTCACAGGGGTCTGGGTGGGGCTGTGAATTCTTGCTGCAGATGACTATAGAAAAAGCTGACATAACATACACTGCAATAAGACATCGCTGTGTTTAATAACACCCCAGTCACTTTAATTGATAATATCACAAGCATCTTGGATTAACCTTAAGTAACATTTTTTATATTTTTCAGGTGTTATCTGTAAATGTGGATGGTACTTTAAAAGAGTTTAAGATTTACGTAAAGGTAAGGTCTGTAGCTTATAGCCACGATGTAAATTACTGGATGTATTAATAATATAACGCCTTGCTAAAAGGATACATGGCGATCCTATTTGTTTAAGTTTTACTCATTGTATAAGTTTCTGTTTGTGTACTTTGATAGTGAACCTGTAATCTTCTTATTCATTCATGTAAGATGTAAGGTGTTGTTACGCCGTAAAACATCAGTGCATTCATTCAATATAAATACACTTTTTGTGTTACATAGTATAATGTCTATCATTGCCGAAGGTTACATTAATAATATCTAAAAATCATTAAATGTTCCATTTGGTATGTTCCATTTGTTTACAAGTAAAATGTTTGTATGTAGATCTCCTATTGGACATATATATATATATTGTATTCATAGTTACTGTAGACCTTTTTCTCACCGTTTATACTTTATCTTTACAGGGGAACAAAGTGACTATAGACCACTCAGACTACTTTGCCAATGTTGAGGAGCTTATAAATTACTATTGCACGAACTCGTTACCGAAAAAATCTAACAAACTAATGAGAGCATTTTCACAAATTGATCCAGGATATGTCAATACTTAATGAAATTTGAGCAGTTGCAATAACACAGTCTTGACGACATAAACATCGTGGTATTGTTTGATAACAAAGATTCCGTTTAGACGACATGCACACTGAGCAAACTCCCAGCTTATTATGTTCTCTTTTGCAGAGGTGTTGCATTGAAACTGTGTTAAATAAAAATGCATGATATGAATGAGAAAATGCGTGTCATTGTAAGTATCAAGTCGTTGAATAGATTTGCATAATAAATGTTTATGAACTGATTAACTGCACCATAAGTTACGCAGAATGGATAGGCACAATGATCTAACCATCATATTCTGCTTCACAGAAGTGTCAATATATATTTTTTGATTCACCCAATTCAAAAGTCCATGAGGATAAGCTACATAATACACTTATATGACAGACAGTAAAATATACATGTGACAAAATTCTAACAATAAGCATTAAGATAAAGGGGAAGGGTTGGGTCTAATGTTGGCAGAACTTGTGGCCCGGCCCCATTTCGTGTTATATTGAAATGAAATACGTTTAAACTAGTAAGATAAATTAAATGCATGTTATAGCACAAGATTTCGGGGAATGGTAAGCACACACATTGATACTTTTTTTATACATTTCTAACTATTATTAACAAACAAAGAGAAAACAAACTTACTTATTTACAGATAACATATAATACATAAGCAAAAATGTTTGATACATGCAGAATCTTTTTTTTATTTTTGAGCATTAAGTATATTAGACTGGTTGCCGATGTCATGTAACTTTGATGAAACAACTGTGACATGCTTACATATATCTTAATCAGTACTGGTTTACCAATTAGCAGTAAAGTACATATATTCTCTTTATTTCCTCCCTTTAGGAGATTATGAACATGGAATGTTAACAAAACAATATGATATGTACATAGTGTACAGCATTCAATATGAACATGTATATATGTTTACAAGGACCGTAAACCTTCATTATATACATATATGCATATAACATGAAATATTATGATGAATATCAAAGAGAGAGAGAGAGAGAGAGAGAGAGAGAGAGACAGAGAGAGAGAGAGAGAGAGACCGACAGATAGTCATACAGACAGAGATATGATATTGAGGTATACATTAATTTCATTTTACACGAATGACGTTTTTCACATATAAGTGCATATGTATAGCAAAGTAACTGTGCATGCAAACATATTTGCTTTCCATTTTTGCTATTTTTTATGTGCTGGATTATTTTAAAATTCTTTTTCTTAAAAGTTTGGTTAACTTCATGCATTTTCTAATGAATATGAATGGAAAAGTACTGGTTCATAAAATAATAATATTATGCTATGCATATTTAACTTGATATTAGCAAATGTACACATTTGCACTACAAATACTTGATGTTTCACTTGTATGACTAACCTAATGATGCATGGCTTCATCTATTAATATAACGTTAGTCTTTGAGACAATATATAACTAAAAAGCATTTTATTTATTTAAAGCTGGATGGCCATTTTTGATACGAAGCACAATATGCCTGTATCTTAATGCCTGTTTTTACGCTTGGTTCACTACATTTGTTGTTATTTTGCTTTTTGTTATTTTTCTACCATCATTAATTGATTTTTTTACACACACAGTTAATACAGTTTTTCTAAAGGTTATGATCAATTTAAGAACAATAACGAAACTTTTAGTTGGCTGCATGCAAACAAATTTAGCATATAACAGTTTCTTTGCTACGTGCTCAAGAATCTACTTTGATTGGCAGATATTAAATTACTTATTTCTTGTTTAATACAATATCAAACTTAGATTAATTTGCTGTTTCCTTGTATTTCTTCAATATCTACTATTCGTCTCATAACATTATCTGCTGCGTTTATTGTTTTACCATCTAGTCCATAGTGTTCATTTGTTTGTTCACTAGAATGCTTATTGTATCATCTTTTACTGCCGTCTTACGTTATTGTATCGTACATTTGTTGTTTTACTAGATTGTTTACCGCATTCATTTGTTGCTCGTTTTTCGCTATTGCTGCCATATAACGTTCATTGTATCCATTCATTGTTTCACTTGGTGGTTTACCGCATTCATTTATTACTCGTGTTCCACTATAGCTGTCGTATAACGCTCATTGTATCCATTCGTTGTTTCACTTTGTAGTTTACCGCATTCATTTGTTACTCGTGTTCCACTATTGCTGCCGTAAAATGTTCATTGTATCCATTCGTTGTTTCACTTGGTGGTTTACCGCATTCATTTGTTACTCGTGTTCCACTATAGCTACCGTATAACGTTCATTGTATTCGTTCGTTGTTTCACTTGGTGGTTTACTGCCCATTCTGATGCACTGTTGTTGTCAAACGTTAAGTGCATACCACCAATTTATTATTTCACTTTATTATTGACCGCCTCTTCTAATATTACCATTGGACTGCTGCCGTCAACGTTTAGTTTACTGCATCCAAATTTTGTTTCTCTACAATATTTACTACATCTTCTGCTTGTATCAACGCATATTGCTGTCTGAGGTCATTGTATTTTTACTTTGCTTCACTACATTGATTAATGCATCACATGAGAAACCATGAAAGAATGTTTTGTTTTGTTTTGTTTTCATACTGTTGCTAAGGTTCGTATTTAAAATGTCCATATAGACGAGTGTATTCATATATATTATTGCTATATATTTATGTATAAATTTATTTGGATTAATGTTGATATCGCCTTGCTTCAGTTAATATCTCTTTGAGGACCATGAATCTGACGCGGTGTTTTTTCCAACAAAACACGTACAGATATACTGGATATTGTATTATCACAATGCGGAAGCGTAGAGTCCAGAAAAGCGGAAGTTGCGAATCTGTATGGCGACGATTTTAGGAAACTTTGCAAAATGAATTACGAAAATGTAAACATATACTTGCATCAAGATCTTGAATAAAGCTTGCTTAAATGGGAGAAATGTTTTCAAATGTTTGCTTGGCCCAGAACCGAGACATTTCAAGAAAGTAACTAAATTACGGTACGGCGTTCCCTTTTGTTTTCAGCCATTTAGCGAATTTTGTTAATTCAAATGAGAGAAAATATGTGTTGATATTTTATGAAAATTCTACTATGGGTGTTATTGTAGAACAAGCATTTCCCAAACAAAGATATACATTGTTTGTTGCCAGTGTTTGGGTAATATTAAATAAAAGAATGTTAAATTTAGTTAATGAGCTATTTATTGCATGAGTGAACGGCTAGTATCAATTTAAAAAGTGTTTGATCGGCCAATTGACACTCATCATGATGGCTAATTAACACTCAGAAGGATTCGTTAGCGGACGAAATGTAGTTCTACAAAGGTAGTAAGGTTTATATGAAAAGATAATATCTGTGACTGTTTTAACATGTATTAGTCAGTTGTATGTATGAATGCTGACACGCACGTGCGAATCATTTGATATCTTTCCAGCGATTTTTTTGAAAAAGGAAATTACTTGACATATGCAATAAATGTTTTGCGGCAGATGTAATCACTTTTGTATCGTTTATTCGGTGTAGATAAACTTAGAACGTTAATCTTTGTACTTCGTTTGCTATAAATAAAATAAATATCTTGATTATTTTTTCAAAACATCTGATATTTGATATTTTCGTGATTCTGACACATTCTTTCTTGCTTATTATTTCGCAAGTTGTAACACAATATCGCTTCAATAACATTAACATTTATTCTGATTTGTATCCAATGCTAGTTAATTGCAGCAATCAAAACCTAATTAAACATTCTACTGAGGAGAAAGTTGAAGCTATCTGAAACAGAAATCGATTCTGATTTTTTGTCTATAACCATACGTATTAAGAAATATCGCGAATTTTCGCAATTCTTGTTTTGTAAACAATGCGCTGTAGAGTGGATGAAAATCAAATTCTTAATAAAATAATTATTCTTTGTTTGTTAAATAATTAGTTAACAATGTATACAATGGAGGTTTCTGTTAAATTAGTCGGTAAATTCAATGGCTTATGGTAATTAAAAATACGTCACGTGCACGGTGCAATTACGCATGGTCTCTTATATATTGCATGTTTTTAGATAGATAGTTAGATAGATAGATAGATAGATAGATAGATAGATAGATAGATAGATAGATAGATAGATAGATAGATAGATAGGTTCTATTGACTTAAACTATTACAGTTTTTCATCATTACAAATATATGACAAAAAATACACATACACACGTGACATATCTGAACAAAGTTAAATTATATAGTTCAACTATATTATATTATTCTCGATTCTTTTAAGTGTTTGATAAATCGTTTTTTGTCTCTAAAAAGAGGATGATCTTTTATCAAACATTGAAAATAAATTATATAAATTTAGTCTGTAACAACATTTGGTATTGAACATCTTAACTTAAACGTTTCGGACCGATATATACATATCGCTAATAAAATTTAATTGAATTGAATATAACATCAATTAAGCGTATAGTGCCTTTTTCAAGATGGTCAACTATTGATTCTATTCACGTTCAGCTATCCGTAGAGTTTTCAGATGTTTAGCACAATGTGTAAATATTCTTCAATATATTGACTAAAACCAATATATGGTAATGGTTGAGAAATTATTATTTTACGAAAAGTGTTGAAGGAGTAACTTCAGATAGTCATGAAAATCATGTTTCTACTGATTTGATTGAAATCAAATCCATTCAATCGGTGAAAACGACCAGGATATTGACCGAAATCGTGAAAATGTCTCAATGTTTCAAAGTATAACAATAACATAATTATTTGTTAACACTGCCATAATAAAAACATACTTAATTAATATCAGTTCTTAATGGCTTGCGTCACTTTGATATAACTAGAGAACTTGTAGATTCTTACGCTTCCAAGTCAGCGGACGATTACCTCTACGTTTAAATCTACGTTGAAATGGAAGAGATCGAACTATTCAACCGTTGCTTTGGGAGGGTAGTAGATTCTTAAAAAGTATTTGCACGTTGTCCTGTGACAACTAACAAATTGTCGGCGTACAGATCCACAACTTCTGCTTCCGCTGACTGTGCGCCCCCACGCTATTATTATGTAGGTACGTCAATAAAATCAATAATTACTGCTATTTGATGTTAAGGAACGGTTAAAATAACTCTTAAAATCCTTATCCGCATTATATTTATTTTTCACGAAAAAAAATCGACTGGGCAGTAATTATTATTAGTAGTAATGAAATTGAGTCGATATGCTTATTGGTTTTGGTTTTTAAAAAGTAAAATTCAATACAACATCAAACTATGACTTTCCTGTAACATTTCAATTTTTAACACACATCATAGGATTGATAGCTATCGATATTGTTCTAGAATCTCTGTGATGAGATCCCCCTTTGTGTTTTATGAAACTGAAACTAAAGTTTCCGATATCGCTGAAATTCAGTTAGCCGTTAACAAAGAATTACTTTTTTAAAACAGTAATAAACGACTTTTTTGTGTGTGTGTTTCCGGACGCATGTTTAAAGCAAAATACTTTCCACTTTTGTAAATATTATTTAAGGAATACAAACATAAATCAAGCTATCAAATTATCAGTCTTTTGTAGTAGTAACTTAAATACAGGATTCAAAGCAATCAGTAAAATCACTAGATAAATTCCCAATAGATTATTTGAATGTGACTTAAACAATACAATTGCTGATGATAGAATGTTGATATTTAAGTAGGTACGAAATTATTTCTTATTATAAAATGTCATTTTGGCTGTAATATACTTAACTAAATAGTTTGGGATTGTGTGTTTTTAAATTGAATATTATATAACACTACCATTAAATATACAATGAATATTAAAGCTATTTACTTCACGTAATTTATTTTGCAATATCTAAATTGCTTCTGTAGCAATGAATAAGTGACTAACCTAAAATTAGTAATACAATGAATTGCTTTCTAATTTTATATACACTTGGTACGTTATTGCACAAATCGGACGATTTGTTGTCTACAGATAAAAAACAGAGAAATAAAACCTTTGAAGCATGGTAATTTGCATACTATAAATACAAATATATTTTTATTAAGCAATTTAACATACAACATGTTTATAGCCTCCGCAAATACATGAAAATATGAATATAGTGAGGACAGTTAAGGACAGTCAGTTTTGCTATAGATGTCATGAGCATATCGAATTTGTTCGAATAGTAATGTTTAAAATATAAATATTTTAATTAACAGTTAATGAACCTATTAAATAAATAAAAACATTAAATAGTTCAAAATAAATTTCAGGTTGATAATTGTTACTTCTCAAACATTCCTCTCAGTTACATATTTTAATATTTTCAATAAAACACACTTTGTTTATGAGGGTAGTAACGATGGCGGCGTATCCTACAATATTTAATGCAGAAAGGAGTTAATTAAATACACAATTTAATATTAACTGTTTTATTAACATCATTTATCAAACTCAAGATAAATTCACCATCCATATATCAAGCCACAATTAAAGGTTTTGACACATTTATTGTCTATTTCTGTTTTGTGAATCAGACAGGAATGTCGAATCGTTGTATTAGTTGCACGTTGTTATAGCAATGTCTAAAAATCTCTGTGCGGATTCACGATGTTTCTGTTCACAACTATACAGTAATAATGTACTGAAGTGATCGCAGATCAATACAGGTTAGTGTGACAAATTGCTTGTAACTGGCGACGTACATGTAAGTGTTCTGTTTACTATTATTTCTATTTGCATATGAAACAATTCTAACATTTCTCGCAGGGGACACAATCCTTTAATTAAGTGTTAAATCGTATCCGGTTATGCGAGTTGTTTCCCCTGATTTTCTAACAATAATAACACTTTTTTACAAGTTTATTGTATTGTATAAATATTAAACTATTTTTTCAGCTCCATAAATAATTTTTTATTTATTTAATAAGAAGCTATAATAATTATGTATCCCTGATTATTTGAGAATTTGAATTATTTTCAAATAATCGCAATAAAAATGTTTTCTTACAATGAAATTTATATTGTTATATCTCCCATAGCAGATTATTTTATTACCCCCAATAAATTGGCAGGTTTTGGGTATAAATTAGTCTTGTCTCCGGTAATGGATGTGATCATAAAAGTCAAGTCAACTAAAAGAACTATACGAATTTTCTATTGTTTAATACCTTCCTACATAAATACACGATGACACGAAAGAAACAGAAAAAATGTTTAAATTTTAATATCTGGTCTTTTCTATGTTTAGTTGAAAATTGCTTTCAATTCCTTTATTCTTGTAAGTTTAATGTCATGTCATATTTGTATCACCAACCTTGTTGACGAAACTTCTCCCTCCCTCGAAACTTACTACAAAATAAGTCCATCGTCTGGACGGGAGCTTGCGGTCGTGTCATTCAGATTCAATGATTTAAACTTGGTCATTGGCCATTGATATTTTTTAACAAAATTACAATCATTTTAAGGGTCATTTACCTCATATGTCAAAGTTATTTAGGTCTAATTGTAAGAACAAACTCCAACATTTTACCTAAAGACTTAAAAACTTAACTCAATTTAGACTGGTTATATATTTAGTATATAATTAATATCAATGAAATCATATGCAATTTTACTCAAACAAGTGTGCAATCATAATCACCTGGCTGCTTTTCTTAGATTTATTTATTTAAGTATTAAGCATATACATAATGAAGGTGTGCCGAATCTTCTGATTAGTTTAAGTACAAGTGAAAAGTAATCATCATTATCAAACGCTCTAGGGGAGTTCAACTGTTTAAATGAGTTTAATTGTATATGTTTGTTCGTTCGTCCGTCAGCACGGCCTGCCGCCCGCCTGACAGTCCGTCCGCCCGCCCGACCGTCCGTCAAACATGGTACTTAGGGGCCTTAGTAACTTTGAGAAACAGACCAAAAGTAATTTGAAAATGAATATCAACTGCACGAAATAAAGTTAGTAATAAACGCAATACAGTTCAAATTCTCTTTACATTTTACTTTTAAAGAAAAGCTTAGGTCTCAACTGTCAAGGATGAACCACGATTCAGACCAAGGTTGTTGCTGGTTGATCGTGGTCACTTGTCCGTGGTGAGCCTTGAAAGAAATGCCACACGGCTTTAACTTTTTGAGATATCTACAGAGTTGGTTTGGTATAGCAGGGTTTCATAAAGTTTTTGTAAGGTTTATCAGGATTTCAGTACATTTTGGTGAGATTTATCAGGGTTTCATAACGTTTTGGTAAGGTTTATCAGGCGTTCAGTACATTTTGGTAAGATTGATCAGGGTTTCAGTACGTTTTTTTAAGGTTTATCAGGATTTCAGTATATTTTGGTAAGATTGATCAAGGTTTCAGTACGTTTTGGTAAGGTTTATCAGGGTTTCAGTACATTTTGGTTAGATTTATCAGAGTCTTATTCATATTCTGCTTCACAGAAGTGTCAATATATATATTTTTATTCAACAAATTCAAAAGCCCATTAGGATAAACTACATAATACACTTATATGACAGACAGTAAAATATACATGTGACAACATTCTAACAATAATCATTAAGTGTATTATTCAGATAAAGGGAAAGGGTTGGGTCTAATGTTGGCAGAACTTGTGGCCCGGCCCCATTTCGTGTTATATTGAAATGAAATACGTTTGAACTAGTAATATCAATTAAATGCATGTTATAGCACAACATTTCGGGGAAGTGTAAGCACACACATTAATACTACATGTATTTTATACATTTCTAACTATTATTAACAAACAAAGAGAAAACAAACTGTATTTACATATTTACATATAACATATAATACATAAGCAAAACTGGTTGATACATGCAGAATCTTTTTCTTTTATTTTTGAGCATTAAGTGTACTAGACTGGTTGCCGATGTTATGAAACCTTGTTGAAACAATTGTGACCTGCTTACCTATATATTAATGAGTACTGGTTTACAAATTAGCAGTAAAGTATATATTCTCTTTGCTTATTATTATGAACATGGAATGTTAACAAAACAATATGATATGAACATATTGTACAGCGTTCAATGTGAATAAGTATATATGTTTACAGGGACCATAAACAAACATTATATACATATATACATATAACATGTAATATTGTGATGAATATCAAAGAGACAGACAGACAGACAGACAGACAGACAGACAGATGATATTGAGTTATACATGAATTTCATTTTACACGAATGACATTTTTCACATATAAATGTATATGGATATGCATAGTAACTGTGCATGCAAACAGATTGGTTTCCATTTTTGCTATTTTCTTATGTGCTGGATTATTTAAAAATTCTTTTTCTTAAAAGTTTGGTTAACTACCATGGATTTTCTAATGAATATGAATAGAAAAGTAATGGTTCATAAAATAACACTATTATGCTATGCATATTTAACTTGATATTAGCTAATGTACACATTTACACTACAAATACTTAATGTTTCACTTGTATGACTAACCTAATCATGCATGGCATCATCTATTAATATAACACTAATCTTTGAGACACTATATAACTTGAAAGCATTTTATTTATTTTAAGCTGGATGGACATTAACAATACGAAACACAATATGCCTGTATCTAAATGCCTGTTTTACTCTTGGTTCATTACATTTGTTGTTATTTTGCTTTTTGTTATTTTTATACCATCATTAATTGATTTTTTTATACACACTGTTAATACAGTTTTTCTAAAGGTTATGATAAATATAATAATAATAACGAAACTTTTGGTTGGTTGCATGCAAACAAGTTTAGCATACAACAGTTTCTTTGCTACGTGCCCAAGAATCATTTTTTGATTTGGCAGATATTAAATTACTTATTTCTTGTTTAATAAAATATCAAACCTAAATAAATTCGTGTTTCCTTGTGTTTCTTCGATATCTACTATTCATCTCATAACATTAACATTATTTGCTGTGTTTATTGTTTTACCATCTAGTCCAACGTGTTCATTTGTATTTTTTTTCACTAGAATATTTACTGTATCTAGTGCTCGTGTCATCTATTACTGATGTCTTACGTTAGTTTCATTGTATCGTTCAGTTGTTGTTTTACTAGATTGTTTATTGCATTCATTTATTACTCGTGTGCCACTATTGCTGCCGTATAGCGTGCATTGTAACCATTCACTACTTGGTGGTTTACTGCATTCATTTGTTGCTCGTGTTCCACTATTGCTGCTGTATAACGTTCATTGTATCCATTCGCTGTTTCACTTGGTGGTTTACCGCATTCATTTGTTGCTCGTGTTCCACTATTGCTGCCGTATAACGTTCATTGTATCCATTCGTTGTTTCACTTGATGGTTTACCGCATTCATTTGTTGCTCGTGTTCTACTATTGCTGCCGTAAAACGTTCATTGTATCCATTCGTTGTTTAACTTGATGGTTTACCGCATTCATTTATTACTCGTGTTCATCTATTGCTACCGTCAAACGTTCAGTGCATACCACCAATTTATTATTTCACTTTATTAATGACCGGCTTTTCTAATATTACCATTGGATTGCTGCCGTCAACGGTTAGTTTACTGCATGCAAATTGTGTTTCTCTACAATATTTACTACATCTTCTGCTTGTATCAATGCATATTGTTGTCTACGGTCATTGTAGTTTTACTTTGCTTCACTACATTGATTAATGCATCACATGAGAAACCATGAAATAATGTTTTGTTTTGTTTTGTGTTCATTCTGTTGCTATGGTTCGTATGTAAAATGTCCATATAGACGAGTGTATTCATATATATTATTGCTATATATTTATGTATGAATTTATTTGGATTGATGTTGATATCACATTGCTTCAATTAATATCTCTTTGAGGACCATGAATCCGACAAAACACGTACATATGTACTGAAAATTGTATTATCACAATGTGTAAGCGTAGAGTCCAGAAAAGCGGAAGTGACGACAACTTTATGAAAATTTACACAATGAATTACTAAAATGTAAACATAGTCTTGCATCAAGATCTTAAATATCGCTTGCTTATATGAGAGAAATGTTTTCAAATGTTTGCTTGTCCAAGAATCGAGACATTTCAAGACAGAAACTAAATTACGGTACGGCGTTCCCTTTTGTTTACAGACATTTAGAGAATTTTGTTAATTCAAATGAGAGGAAATATGTGTTGATATTTTATTAAAATTCTACTATGGGTGTTATTGTAGAACAAGCATTTCCCCAACAAAGATATACATTGTTAGTTGCCAGTGTTTGGGTAAGAATGTTAAATTTTGTAAATGCGCTATTTATTGCATGAGTGAACGGCTAGTTTCGATTTAAAAATGTGTCTGATCGGCCAATTGACTCTCAGCAGGATGGCAAATTAACACTCAGAAGGATTCGTTAGCGGAAGAAATGTAGTCCTACAAAGGTAGTAAGGTTTTTATGAAAAGATAATATCTGTGACTGTTTTAACATGTATTAGTCAGTTGTATGTATGAATGCTGACACGCACGTGCGAATCATTTGATATCCAGCGATTTTTTTGAAAAAGGAAAATACTTGACATATGCAATAAATGTTTTGCGGCATATACCGGTGGTAATCGTCTTGCGACATTTAGCGTTAAAGGTAAGACATATTACGGCAGATGGTTTTGCGACATTTGCCTCAAGTGCATATATTAAAAAAAGGCAGAACGGCGGCCCTGATTTAATCACTTTTGTATCGTTTATTCGGTGTAGATAAACTTAGAACGTTAATCTTTGTACTTCGTTTGCTATTAATAAAATAAATATCTTGATTATTTTTTCAAAACATCTGATATTTGATATTTTCATGATTCTGACGCATTCTTTCTTGCTTATTATTTCGCCAGTTGTAACACAATATCACTTCAATAACATTAACATTTATTCTGATTTGTATCCAATGTTAGTTAATTGCAGCAATCAAAACCTAATTAAACATCCGACTGAGGAGAAAGTTGAAGCTATCTGAAACAGAAATTGATTCTGATTTTTTGTCTATAACCATACCGAACGTTATTTCAATTCACTTCAATTAATCCATATACATGTATTTGACATCGTTCCTTTATAATACTTTAATATCAACTATAGAAACCGAGTTCAGTGATTTGAATTTGAAGACCATTAGATATCTTCCATTGTATAGTTTCTATATTATCCATGGACGTGTAGTAATAGAAATATCACCATCGTGTAGAATATTGGTGCATAAAAATATTTATTTCGCCGTCGACATTTTACAATGGAGCACACTGTCCGTAGCCTTAGCAACACCGTCAAATGTGGATGCGTTCAAACAGTTAATGTGCTCGATCTTTCATCCCTCACTCAGCCAGAGAAGGCTGGTTTTGTATGTTTAGACGTCATTTTGTCTTCATCAGACTTAACAAATGAACAGAATCATCTTTTATCTCAGCCTCGTTTATTTAAAGAAATATTTAAGCATTTTATATTACACTATCTTATCTAAAACTAAGCAAAAACGCCCACTGCTAGAACTGCTACATGGTACTGATTGACAACACAGCCTTTTAAAAGACAGCTGATTACACCTACATTGACTAATGATGACACAATACTTGGTAGGCGGCTGAGAACTACAAAATAATTACAAACAACTACTGTTTTTTCGTCGGTTAATAGACGTATTAAGAAATATCGCGAATTTTCGCAGTTCTAGTTTTGTATACAATGCGCTGTAGAGTGGATGATCATTAAATTCGTAATAAAATAATTATTCTTTCTTTGTTAAATAATAAATTTACAATGTATACAATGGAGGTTTCTGTTAAATTAGTTGGTAAATTCTATTGCTCATGGCAATTACAAATACGTGCATTTAAGCATGGTCTCTTAAGTACTGCATGTTTTTAGGTTGTTTTAAATACATATATTCTATTGACTTAAACTATTACAGTTTTTCATTATTACAAATATATGACAAAAATACACATACACGCGTGACATATCTGAATAAAGTTAAATAATACAGTTCAATTATATTATATTATTCTCGAATCTTTTAATTGTTTGATAAATCGATACTTACAGATCATTAATAAAATTTAATTGAATTGAATATAAAAGCAATTAAGCGTATAGTGCCTTTTTCAAGATGGTCAACTATTGATTCTATTCACGTTCAACTATCCGTACAGTTTTCAGATGTTTAGCACAATGTGTAAATATTCTTCAACATATTGACTAAAACCAATATATGGTAATGGTTGAGAAATGGTTATTCTATGAAAAGTGTTGAAGGAGCAACTTCAGATAGTCATGAAAGTCATGTTTCTACTGATTTGATTGAAATCAAATCCATTCAATCGATGAAAACGACTCGGATATTGACCGAAATCGTGAAAATGTCTCAATGTTTCAATGTATAACAATAACATTATTATTTGTTAACACTGCCATAATGAAAACATACTTAATCAATATCAGTTCTTAATGGCTTGCGTCACTTTCATATAACTGGGGAACTTGTAGGTTCTTACGCTCCAAAGTCAGCGGACGATTACCTCCAAGTTTAAATCTACGTTGAAATGATAGAGATCGAACTATTCAACCGTTGCTTTGGGAGAGTAGTAGATTCTTAAAAAGTATTCGCACGTGACCTGTGACAACAAGCAAATTGTCGGCGTACAGATCCACAACTTCTGCTTCCGCTGACTGTGCGCCCCCACGCTATGATTATGTAGGTACGTCAATAAAATCAATAATTACTGCTATTTTTATGTTAAGGAACGGTTAAAATGACTCTTAAAATGCTTATCCGCATTATATTTATTTTTCACGAAAGAAAATCGACTGGGTAGTAATTATTATTAGTAGTAATGAAATTGAGTCGATATGCTTATTGGTTTTGTTTTTAAAAAGTAAAATTCAATACAACATCAAACTATGACTTTCCTGTAACATTTCAATTTTTAACACACATCATAGGATTGATAGCTATCGATATTGTTCTAGAATCTCTGTGATGAGATCCCCCTTTGTGTTTTATGAAACTGAAACTAAAGTTTCCGATATCGCTGAAATGCCATTATCTGTTAACAAAGAATTACTTTTTTAAAACAGAAATAAACGACTTTTTGTGTGTGTGTGTTTCCGGACGCGTGTTTAAAGCAAAAGACTTTTCACTTTTGTAAATATTATTTAAGGAATACAAACATAAATCAAGCTATCAAATTATCAGTCTTTTGTAGTAGTAACTTAAATACAGGATTCAAAGCAATCAGTAAAATCACTAGATAAATTCCCAATAGATTATTTGAATGTGACTTAAACAATACAATTGCTGGTGATAGAATGTTGATATATAAGTAAGGACAAAATTATGGCTATAAAATGTCATTTTGGCTGTAATATACTTAACTAAATAGTTTGGGATTGTGTGTTTTTAAATTGAATATTATATAACACTTCCATTAACTATACAATGAATATTAAAGCTATTTACTTCACGTAATTTATTTTGCAATATCTAAATTGCTTCTGTAGCAATGAATAAGTGACTAACCTAAAATTAGTGATACAATGAATTGGCAGCTTCAAACCATTGTTTTTTGCCATTCATTGAGCTCAGGGGAATTTGTTGCATGCATATTTATTGTATTTTGTAAATTGTATATGATGATGAGCTATGCAAGCTTAAATCTATTTAAATTTCTGTATTCTGTATCAGAGTAAAAAGAAACCATCAGCACCTGAGCAACCTTATTTTGCCCCTTTGGTACAATAATGTACCAAGTGCTTTCTAATTTTATATAAACTTGGTACGTTATTGCACAAATCGGACGATTTGTTGTCTACAGATAAAAAAAACAGAGAAATAATACCTTTGAAGCATGGTAATTTGCATACTATAAATACAAATATATTTTTATTAAGCAATTTAACATACAACATGTTTATAGCCTACGCAAATACATGAAAATATGAATATAGTGAGGACAGTTAAGGACAGTCCATTTTGCTATAGATGTCATGAGCATATCGAACTTGTTTGAATAGTAATGTTTAAAATATAAATATTTTAATTAACAGTAAATGAACCTATTAAATAAGTAAAAACATTAAATAGTTCAAAAATAAATTTCAGGTTTATAATTGTTACTTCTCATACATTCCTCTCACTTACATATTTTGATATTTTCAATCCAACACACATTGTTTATGAGGGTAGTAACGATGGCGGCGTATCCTACAATATTTAATGCAGAACGGAGTTAATTAAATACACAATTTAATATTAAACTGTTTTATTAACACCATTTATCAAACTCAAGATACATTCACCATCCATATATCATACCACAATTAAAGGTTTTGACACATTTATTGTCCATTTCTGTTTTGTGAATCAGACATGAATGTCGAATCGTTGTATTAGCTGCACGTTGTTATAGCAATGTCTAATAATCACTGTGCGGATTCACGATGTTTCTGAAATTGTTCACAACTATACAGTAATAATGTACTGAAGTGATGGCAGATCAATACAGGTTAGTGTGACAAATTACTTGTAACTGGCGACGTACATGTAAGTGTTCTGTTTGCTATTATTTCTATTTGCATATGAAACAATTCTAACATTTTTCGCAAGGGACACAATTCTTTAATTAAGTGTTAGGTCGTATCCGGTTATGCGAGTTGTTTCCCTAGATTTTCTTATAATAACAATAATAATAACAACACTTTTTTAACGACAGAGTTTATTTTATTGTATAAATATTATACTTTTTTTTCAGCTCCATTAAATTGTTTTTTATTTAAAATGTAGCTATTATGTAATTACACATTCGATTCTCTGATTATTTGAAAATCATTTTTTTATCAAATAATTATTTTTAAATAATCGCAATAAAAATGTTTTCTTACAACATGTTGTTATATCCCCCATAGCAGACTATTTTATTACCCCTAATAAATTGGCAGGTTTGGGGTATTAATTAGTCTTGCCTCCGGTAATGGATGTGGTCATAGAAGTCGAGTCAACTTAAAGAACTTTACGAATTTTCTATTTTTTGATACCTTCCTACATAAATACACGATGATACGATAGAAAGAGAAAAATATTTAAATTTTAGTATCCGGTCTTTTCTATGTTTATTTGAAAACTGCGTTAAAGTCCTTTATCTTTGTAAATTTAATGTCATGACACACGTTTTTATCACCAACTTTAATGATGAAACTCCTCCGTCGAAACTTGCTGCAAAGCAAGTCCATCGTCTAAACGGGAGCATTGATATGTTTAAAGAAATTGCATTCAATTTAAGAGTCATTTACCTCATATGTCAAAGTTATTTAGGTCTAATTGTAGGAACAAACCCCTGTTTCACCAACATGCTTTAAGTTTTATCTCAATTTAGACTGGTTATATGTTGAGTATATAATAAATATTAATGAAACCATATGCAATTTTACTGGAACCAGTGTGCAATCACCTGGCTGCTTTTCTTAGATTTAATTTTTTTATGTATTAAGCATATACATAATGAAGGTGTGCCAAATCTGCTGATTTGTTTAAGTGCCAGTGAATGATGATTACCATTATCAAACGCTCTATTTGAGTTCAGCAGTTTAAATGAGTTTAATTTTCCTTCTTCGAAATGTTGTCTATTTATTTGTTCGTCCGTTCGTCCGCCAGCACGGCCGTCCGCCCGCCTGTTCGTCAGTCCGTACATGCCCTATGTACATTGTGGGTTTGTTTGTTTTTTTCATTTCTACACATTTTTATTTTATTTTTTTACCAATGTTCATTCTTTTTAATTGTTATTAGGGTTGGATCTCAAGGTTTGTGACATAAGGGTTAAAAACATTCCCCCATAACATCCCTCACATGAGTAGTCCGGCCGGCCAACATATTGTATTTAGGGACCAAGCGATTTACATGTAGCTTTGCGAAACATACCAAAAGCAATTTGAAAATGAATATCATCTGTACGAAATAAAGTTAGTAATAAACATAATATAATTCAAATACTCTTCACACTTTTCTTTTAAAGAAAAACTTAGGTCTCAACTGTCAATGATGTACCACGGTTCAGAGCAAGGTTGTTGCCAGTTGAACGTGGTCACTTATCCGTGGTGATCCTTGAAAGACATGCCACAATGCTTCAACTTTTTTAGATACCAACGGGGTTGGTATGGTATATCAGGGTTTCATAACGTTTTGGAAATGCTTATCAGGGTTTCAGTATGCTTTATCACGGTTGTAAAGGTATCTCTAAGGACATAAAACGGTTTTACTACGGATTGTGGCGATTAATTAACGTTGGTTTAAGGGATTAACGGATGGCCGCGGATAAAGACGATCTTGTTATCACGTTCGAGATACAGCTGTGGTAAGGTAATATACGACCCCAACGAAAAGAGACGATGACTTTACGGAAAACGCCTGTATGCTTACGGCTTAAGCAGGTTTCAATTAAAACGTGAATGTAATGTCACAGCCACCTCAGAATACGGATTTCTCAGAAGTGTCATAAACACCAGACACCAGACATGGCCATGTATGCTATATAGATTAAGTTCAAGTATAAAAGTATTTACAAGCTTGCATATTTATTAAAATGTGTGCTTTAAAAGACAAAAGAACACAAACTCAGCATGAAAATGTACCATTTTCTATTTCATATCAAAACAAAATTTAGAGTTGTTTATATGTGCTAAGATTAGAATAAAAACGAATAACACGGGTCACGATTTGCACAAACGCTTCGTGCTTTTCTGCCTCGCCGCTGATCAAAGATTCCAACAGTACAATAACTCAATCTGGACTTTATGATGACAGAATTAACCAGGTATGTACGATTTTTAACACTCGTGAATGCCAAACATTGAACGCTTTAGAAGCAATTCCCACGTGGGCATAATATATATGTGTATACCTATACACAATGCCTTTTAAAAATATTAGCACCGACTTTATCAGCTGCCTCCGAAATCCAATAACTTTTGATTTATCACAGGGACGATCCGAAACGCAGACGATAGTTATCGCTTATCGACCACGTGACTTAGTGACGCCGATAGTGTAACACCAATTAATAACTTCACAACTATCGGGTGTCCACATTAAGCGGCGATGTTTCAGCCACAAAAACGTATAAGGTTTGTATTGATCAGTAACAAATTGACGAAGATAGAATGTTTTCACAAATTAAGCAATATCACCAAAATATCTGGACAATACGGTGTTCCGTTTGGACCATCGTATTTTTATTTGTTTTCCCCAAACCACGATGCTCGAAAACACGATGATGAAAGTCGAAACTACGATGATGAAAACGCGAAACTACGATGGTGAAAGTCGAAAGTCGAAACCACGATGGTGAATGTCGAAATCACGATGGTGAAAATACGAAACTACGATGGTGCAAACGCGATGGAATTTCGCGTTTTCACCATCGTGGTTTCGACTTTCACCATCGTGGTTTCAACTTTCACCATCGTACTTTCAACTTTCATCATCGTAGTTTCGACTTTCACTATCGTGGTTTCGACTTTCACACTCGTAGTTTCGACCTTCGACTTTCACCATCGTGGTTTCAACTTTCACCATCGTACTTTCGACTTTCATTATCGTAGTTTCGAATTTCACCTTCGTAGTTTCGACTTTTGACCTACTGACGCGCCAAACTTTAAAAAAACCCACCTAACTTGATAAATTTCTATAATATATACACACCACTTAATCCTTGGTATTGCATTATTTCATTAATAGTTTAAACATATTTTATATCATATATACATGTGAAATGGGATCTGGCAACAAGTTCGGCCAACATTAGGTTTGGCTCTCCCTCTACAATTTCATGCAATATATGTGCAATTGTTGAAAAATTAACACAATGTTAAATTTTGATATTTTAAATGATACGAGAGAGAGAGAGAGAGAGAGAGAGAGAGAGAGAGAGAGAGAGAAAGAGAGAGGAGGGGTAGAGACAGAAATAGAGAGAGGTAGAGGCATGGGGAGAGAGAGAGAGAGAGAGAGAGAGAGAGAGAGAGAGAGAGTTAGAGAGAGAAATAGTACATTAGATTCAAATAACAAATCAATTATATAGTAATTAAAAAAATGAATCTAGCTGCAATCTTCTGGAATTCAGCTCAAGGTCCACCCAAAATGGGAGCAACACATTGTTTTCTGATGAAAAATAGACAGAATATTCTATTAAACAAGAATATGGTATTAATTGATCTGTTCATGCTAGCAGAAATATTTAGGCACTAATTCGATTTAATTTTCATATATATGTCAAACAATTTTTCCATGTTAAGATACGTTTGGAGAAATATTGATCTTTATAAGCAAACTATCGGTTGAGTGGGGAAATGCTAGTGTTTATCAGACGCGAGATACATACATGTATATCAGATTCCTGTATCACGAATATTTTTTATTTTTTACTTTATAACTTAAAAACTTTACTTAATGTTGACAGGTTTCTTAAAAATTATTTAACCAATATCTATGCAATCAAATGCAGTTTTTTCTTAGGTCTCTCTAAAATCATGATCACCGAAATGCTGTTCTTCGATTTAAATTTTTAACTATTTAAATATTTAGTTAGATGCGTTAATGAAACAATAGCCCTCTGATCTACGGTGTTGGTAAATGGTTTGAATGATGGTAACTGCAAGCTAAGATTAAAGATGTGTTACTAAGAATTTAAGTTTATTCACTAATTGGTTTTCGTTGCATAGGTCTCACTACACGGTTGAATTTTGTGGATTTCTTTGTTCTAATAAAATAAGGTCTAGGATTACCATGGTAAAAAAAATAATCCACATAGAATTTTTTTTAAAGATTTTAATTTTCATAGCAGGAATGTATACCTACATAAAAATGTACAATAACTGGTAGGTTGGCCAGCTTGTTTTTTTTAAAAAAATGGTGCAGTGACACCCTGAGATATTTTTGAAAAAGAAAAAAAAACAAATGCTCATAAATACATACATATGTTGAAATACTATAAAAGCTATTTTTAAACACCGGTGATGTCTTATTGTAGTATATGTTAAATGCCAACGTTTGCTCTACTCTATGCAGCAAGAAATCACAACCAAAATGAACCATTTTGAAAAAATTTCAAAACCAAATTACATAGGCCTATTTTTTAAGCGTAAGAAAAAAGGGGCGTAACTGTGTAATGAGACGTACATGAATGGTTTATTTTTATCAACACGTACAGTACAGTTTTATGCATAATGGGGAATTACATACTTCGAAAGAAGTTTGACACATTAAATTACAAAACAACATTTCAGTTATCTTCAATTTTCTATATATTTTTTCAAACTAAGAAAGACAACTCTATCGAAACTTTTTAAAGATATATTTTCTTGTTCAACTGAATACGTGGAATTTAAATAAGAACATTTCGTCTGTCGCTGCACATCAACATTAAGTATTAGACGATTAATCACAGCTCTAGAAGTTAGAAGATCGTTTTGCTAATTAGGACTTCAATGGGCCTAAAATATTACTATCTGAAAAATTAAATAACGAAAAAATGTTATAACAAGATTTGAATTACGAATAACGTGTAAAGATCGCCATCCGGTGCAGGTTGACAATAGGTCGACATGCGTGCTTCAACTTACTTCCACCCTTAGGTTTTTCAGTGAAGTATATCGCCATATTACTCAAAACGCCTTCTATATGTTATACGGCATTGATCTTGTTTGGATAAAACATAAAAACATAATAACATATAAAAAAACAGAATATAAAAAGATAAACAGTTATATAACATAACAAGATGCAGTCAGATATAGGAAAAATCTACGCCATACAAATATTCCATTACAAGCGTCAGTGTCCTCTCCAAGATTTTATCGGGTGGACGATGTATGGATTGATTTTCATTATTTCTCTCTTGTTATTACGTTTGATTGAGGCTCTAAGTCCTTCGTCTGTAAATATTGATGCCACGTGATAGTGTTAGCCAATTAAGATCGACTTTACCTCAAACAGGAAACCAGCCTTTTATCTTCTTTCAACAGGATCACGTGATGCGCGAGCGACTTCCGTGCGCTGGACGTTATTTCATTCAAGAGTGTCAGCTGAAATTCAAGAGAATAATAAAAAAAGCCTGGAACAGAAAACCGATATTCGCTGACAACACTTTGTGGAAATACATTATTTAATTAGAGAACTCATTCTGGGGGTAAGTGGTCACTTTATTTGATAATTGCTAATTTTATAATTATGTATATAACTTTCATTTGATCGAATAAATCTCTAGCAATTATAGTATAAAATGAAATTGTTGTTGTTATATTCAATACGATTGTTAGAGATAATTATGTAGACTTTTAAGAAGAAATTTTTTTTGATACGCTTATGCCATTAAGAAAAACTGTTTATGAGAGAATGATACAAGAGAGAGAGAGAGAGAGAGAGAGAGAGAGAGAGAGAGAGAGATGGAAATACATTAATGTAATACAATTTTACTGGAAACTGGTAAACCATATATTTTTAACACACCGCAGTTAGTTTTAGAAATCGATATTTTTTTTTGACTTGTATTGAATGACTTATTGACAATACAAAAAAGCCGCTATTATTGAAATAGAGCAAATAAAAAACACGTGTATATAAAAAACATTGTAAACCAAATCGCCGGTGCGTTTTTCAAAGACAAACACTTCAGAATGAATTCCATGGGGACCGATAAAGGTATGGAACTGTAAACGATATGCAGAAATAATCATTAGTGCTGTATTACTTTTACAAAACGGTATGGAGAAAGACATTTGTTGTAATCAGTTTGTTAATTCATCAGAAAATCTGCAATCATTGTTTAATTGGATGGGTGGGGGAGCGCTTGTGTTTACTGAACGCATATTGCTTACGCTGTTTTCAATAAAGAAACTGTGAGATATTAGTTGATATTGGCAATGGGTTGGCAATTACGTTTTTAAGGGTAGGTGATAAATATGTTTCAGGTTAGGATTATAGAGTCGTTATATGTCTGAGCTGGGTTCTCTTTCGTTAAACGTTTCCTAAGGTTGTGTAATTTATGTTCCTGTACACTGGCTCAACCTCAGATTAGGAATAGAACAGAACAAAACAGAAGGATATTTTATTTGTGACTTGTACATAAATACATCGTCATAGTAACATATTTACAACACATAATATCACGTAAAATATATTGTTAATCAATACATCATTTGAACAGCTATTTTCCATTAACATTTTAAGTAAATTCTTTTTTTTTTTTTTATATCAATATTAAAATAATGCATGAAATACTTTTTAATCATATATTCTGAAAAATAAAAGGACGAACAAATGTGTTAAATATTAAAATTATTTTTTTTATACTTGTCAGCTGCATCAGAGATTTTTTCCTAAACTTTGAATAGATAAAGGATATTCAATATATTTAAATAGCATATTAAACATTTAACATGCTCTTTCTTAATTTCTATGTTAGGTGGTAGTACAGTTAGGGAACCGTGCAGCAACTGTATCAGTAGTTTAAATGATGTTTAGTGGCACTGAACGCAGCCCTGGGATTTTACTATATATATATATATATATGTAACGTTATAGAATATTAGATACGCGACTTTCCCTATACAATAAACTATGTGAGACAACTAAAACGCAACAATGGAATGCTCTTATGAACAGCTGTATTGTTTTACTAATGAACTTTTTAAGGAAAGGCGCTTTAGCACTCCATCCCAAATTCGGAACGCTCCTGTGCACATGCTCATTCTATAATGCCATAACCACTGTGGCGTTTGTCTTAAGTATTTAACGATAACTATTCCTGGCTTAATGTAGATGGAAAATAACTATACCTGATCATTACAAGAATTTATACAAAGCAGGAAAAAAAATTGCAACTGAATCTAAAAGTATCTTAATATTTGTATTTGTGTGAATCGCTATGACACCGTTTCCATAACAACCTAGGTAAACAGGAGTGTTATAAGATTGTGAAATTAAATAAACTTCGCCTTTTCTGTTATTCAAAAAACACATACACCACACCTCACACAAATCGTATCTAAAAGTGTATCCCCGTAATCTAAGTTCAACATAAAATGATATATGTATTAAACATTATTATAACAGTATTATATGGATTGACAACTTAACATGTCACGTGGTTTATAAAAAGTATGAATAAACAAATACAATGCATATAGCAAATACAAACTGTCTTTTCAAAATATATGTTTCCTAAATAGTAAACCTATTTCCGATTTGCTCTTTTCGTTTCGTCTATTATGAATTTTGCTCTTATTAACTGTATTTTGCATTTGTACACTGATCACATAAATTGATAACACATATTGAGAGATTTAGCGTATACTTATTTACTTTAGCTCGATTGCGAAGAAGGTTCAAGGTTTATAAGAATCGCTCTCGATTCGACTTTCTGGTAGAACAACTACTGGGTGTTGTTTTATGAGAGGAATCGGGTCGAGCTGGGGATCGATCCCGCAACCTCTGGCGTGAGCAGTCAACAATCTATCTACTACACTACAACCCCGCTATATTAGAGCCTTATTAGATATGTCTCAACAATCCATTGTGACCTGAAATGTAGAGTTATTTATTCTTCTTTTTACCGTCACCACTGGGTCTTCCGTGGACGAGCGGTCTAAGGCGTCGTCTAAAGGTCACTTACCTCTCATCGCAAAGATTATAGGTTCGAGTTCCACTCGCTACAAAAACGTTATGTAAGAAAGTTTACTGGTTACTTGCGGTAGGGCGGTGGTGCGGCCCAGTTTCATTCCCTCCAACAATAAAACTAGACATGTCATCAATAACAAGAAATGTGTTGAAAATGCCGTTAAACCCCATTCAAAAAAGTATCTTTACTACATCATAAAATAGTATTCATCTTCAGTTATTTATATTCTTTTATAAAAGCATACAACGAAATCTCATATTTCTTTCTGTATTTAAATATTTACCTTTTTCAATGGTCAAATTATGACAAATACATCGGAATCTCAATGGAAATCTTCTGATTACAAATCAAGTTTCTCTTGACAGATATTTTCAGGGTTCAGTAAAGATTAACAGTATATATCACTCCGTACCATAATTGCATATTCATGTTTTACCCTTTGTTTAAACATATCTAAAAACTTAGTTGTTGGATTACCGGCCTCATGTGTCGGCACTTCGCATTACTTTTGTTTTATTTCGCTGGTATATTTCGCTATGTATATATAAACAGTACAGAGAATTGCCATTTGACGGTGCTAAAACATTAAAATATATATATATTTAAAAAACGGATTCATAAAAACAGGATATTATCTATATATATTTTAAAATATTAAACGGTAATTTTAGTAGAGAGAATTACCATGTTACAGTGCTAAAACTTATAACGGGATATCACTATTTCTACCCTTCATGTATCGTTTGTCAGACGCATGATTCTCTCTATCATAACATAAGGATAAGATAATTGAATGTATATATAAATATCTGTAGATATTAACAAATAATCCCAAAGCGAACAAAACATTCTCTCTGGGGGTAAGAGATTTATTAACAAGAATCCTTTGTTTTCGTTAGTTATCAATTATCACATATTATATCTATAAATCAGTTCTAATTTATTTAACTATCCTATCATATATATATAACCTTGTGCGGTGTTTTTTTTTTTCTTTAGTTGCCATGTGTGTTTCATATTTTATTTCATTTCTTTTCTATGAACCATTTAACTTCATTATCTTAATTCTAAATCTAGAAATATCCATAAACTTACCACACCGCCGTTGTGCTTGTAAGCTACATGTCATCACTGATACCTATGAATCTTTGTTTTTAACAGAATATTTTCTTCAAGTCGGTAAATCAAACAATACTGAAGCTTGTGTCGTGAGGGATAGTAGGCATTAAGTGCTAGTTAGTCATCAATTATCACAAACATGTATAATAACTGTTCTCTATTGAGTCAGCATACCCATATATAAGTCTATACGTAGATGATATGTTGGTAAATCACGACTTTCCGTATATGATGAAGAAGAAGAATATTTTATTGATTTAAACTATACATAGTATTCATCAAATTACGATGTTGTAATAACATGTAAATAATTACACACATAAACACATAACAAGTTGAGTAAATAGCATGCACACATTTTCATACACACACACGCACGCACGCACACACGCACGCATACATACATACACTCTCGCAACCCACCACACGTATTCGCTCTTACTATCGACATTTCAATACTCATATCTATTAGATATTGTATAATATACTCAAATTTTCTTTTACATAAAATAATTTTTTTGAGGATGAACACATTTATCAGTTATTTATTATGGAACGTCGTTTTACAAATGCTTCGGATATAAATTTGCTTAATTTAACAATTTCCGATTTATTTTTTGATTGAAGAAGATTAATAAACTAAAAGATATTTGGTCTACGGATATAATGCTTATGAATATATTTACATCTAAGTTCATGGTAAATAGGACATAGTAATACAAAATGAAATTCGTCTTCAATTTCAGCACTGTCACACATCTGGCAAACCCTTTCATGTCGTTCAAGTCTTTCTCTTGAATACCTTCCTGTTTCAATTCTTAAATTATGAGAAGATATGCGTAATCTTGTAATACAACTTCGAAACTTTCTGGTGCTTAACATATTTAAATATTGTTCATATTCAAAGTTTGTTTTAAAAAAATTGTATAATGTTAATACGCTATTTGATTCTAGTTCTGAACTCCATTTTTGAACAAAACTATCCACAAGTCTTTGTTTAAATAACGTTGTAAAGTGTTTGTGATTTAAAGACATAGGATTATACCATGCATACATAAACCATTTTCGAGTAAAATAGATTTTACACGATACACCCAATTTTTACAACCTTTCTCGCAATACTCTAATGCAGACATATATGCAAATAAATCAGACAAAGCTATTGACTCATTTCTGTTATGGCGAGGTTCACTTCATTGAAAAACCAGCCGGCAAGCCATTAACGGCTGGAGTCACAACATGAAATATAGCAGCACTGAAAACTGACCACTTATATTGAGTTATCTGTACTCAAAGGAAAAAAAGCATCAGTCTTACCAAACAGACTTGGTTGAATCTTGGCAGATCTGTTTTGAAATGTCTTATCTTTATGTCATTTGAATGTAAAAACAACATGTACATTAAAAGTGACACATTCAAAATATCATTTTTGAAAACCGTTATAATTTTTTTCCAGTTGTGATTGACACAACTTATGCAATTGAGACCTTAGAACGAATCTAAATATAAAGGAATTTATAAGAAAGACAAATGTATTGTTTTGCATTCTTAATCATCTAGTTTACACTGAGAGACTTAAAAAATACTCCAATTGGGCATGTCTGGGATGAGTTTGGTAGACGCATGAACGCCCGTCGGCCACCACCGGGAAACGTTGATGAGCTTTCCCGCGCCTTGAGCCAGGAGTGGAACAACATTTCTCAATACTGTATTGCAAAAATTTTGCTTTCAACGAGGCGGGTATGTTTAGCCCGCTTTGCTGTAAATGGTAGTTACAACCACTACTAATTGCAAAGTTGGTGATTAAGGGTATCGCTGTTTGAAGCGTTAATTCTCAGGAAATTGATAATATTTTCCAATAAAATTCACACACTTTGTTAGGCTTATATTAATGTTTATTGTTGCCAATTTTTATTACAATTTATAAATACAAAACTTGTTTATTCTTACGAAATCTGACTTTTGCGATTTTAAAGTCCCTCAGTGTATTTTGCACATTTAATGTCCATGTAACACGTATTCAATAATAAAAATATTCCTTTAAGTTTTGTATCAATTGTTTTTTTTTTATATAATTAAGGCCATTTATACGTGTCGTTTTCACAAACGAAAAATAAACTAATAAATAGATCGTATCTCAAAAGTACCACTAACGATTATTAAAGCGGCTACATAATACAGCAGGCCAAACGTTGCAATATTCAATATTTTATGTTTGTATTCATGTTTATACATTTCTTTTGTATATTGTTACAATTTTATGAAATAATATGTAATATAAATCAAGATTTTTTTTAAATACAAATGAAAAATAAGAGTACAAATGATGAAACAATATACGCTATAAATAAGAAAATATTGAATACAAATGCAACACTATACAATAGAGATGATGAATATTGAATACAAATATAAAAATATTAAATATTGCTACGTGTCACGTGTATTTAGTATCAGTAAATATAGTTTTACGTCATTTATTTATTTTCTGTTTTAACAGAACAAGATAACGGTTTATTTACTTTGATAGCATAGCCAATGTGTGCAGACTGACGTATGAGTTGTTTATGTTTTCGCTAAATATAGACTAAGCACATGTGTTTTAAAGTATTAGAGCCGATTTAAGAAGTTTCAATGTAAATCATCACCGATGCACTGGTATAAAGTATATAATATATTAAGTGTTACTTTATATATAGAGAGAATACGCCTGGAACACTTGCTGGGTATTTTGAGACTAGCGGTTATTACCTAAACGTGAGTCATTTTATACGCAATGCGAGTGTGTAAATAATCCCGTATATGGCTTGTCAAAAAATGGCAAATGTTTTTTTCTACGCCATCATTAGTATTGTTGGAGGATTATTTTACTATTTACTTTTGACTTTATCAATAAAAAGAGAGCTTACAAAATGCGTGCTAAATGCAACGCTCATTAATGGACATTGAATTTCAATTGCACGATTGTGAAAGATATAAAAACCATATTCGACGATGTTGCATGATAAAGTAGAACAGCCTTTTACGCAGTATTCCTCACAATGCGCATTGATTTAAAGCTATCTGTAGAGTCTTAAATGTAAACGACAATCCATACATTTATGAATGCACCAATACTCAACGTCAAATAGAGTATTTATAACTACGGTGCGTCGTTTGGGTCAAAATTTACGGCAGCGTATCATAAAGGAGCGGGAATTCGGTCTAAGCAGCTTCACTTCGTCCATGGTGTGATAACAAAATCGTTAATGTACATTATTGTTCTTTCGCAACATTGCAGGGTTACAATCGAAATATCGCTATGGTACATTAGTATACTCTTAAATATACAAAGGCAGCAACGCAACATCTTAGTGGTACCATCGAAACATCGCCATTGTACTATCACAATAGCGCGCAGTTAATATATGTTAGATTGTTAGAACACGCCGTGTATTTATTTTTCTGATATACTTGAACGGCAGTTAGACTTTAAAGGTAACCGTGTATTTTTTTGTTATAATCTGTCTACTTTTTCTTACATCCACCTTTTTAGAAATGTTTTCACATTTGAAATCAGAAAAACCAAACACGTACTTCGATATGTTTGTATTTCTTTAATTCATATTTGAACCCTTTAAAAATATATATGATAATACTAATATCATGTATTGTTGTTATTGTTGTTTTTTTTAATTTTACGCAGTTTTGTTTATGTTTTGATAAGACATTCTCACACAATTTATGGCATTCTCAATTGTTTTGCTTCCAAAAATTTAATTATTTTAAATGTAAAAGTTTGACTTCATTTTATGAGCTGATTGATTTAACTTAATATGTTAGTTACTATTTCTTTACTTTTATAAAGCGTTCGATTAACACACATTTCCAAGCAAAATGGTGGTCTTTTCTTAAAGGGAATGTATCAGGAGAAAAACGCTATTAATATTTTAAAAAAAGATATTTATTACGATGGTAAAAAAGTATCTCATTATCATTTATAAATAAAAACCTAATGGTTTGGTTTGTCAAATCCACCAAAAACGTGACAAAATCTATTTAGATTAAAGTTTGGATTTGAAACGAAATCCCCATTCTAAAAATAGACAGCACTTAATGCCGGATCTACTCTTTTAAGAAACCGACGTAACCGCTTCATTAACTCTTATAGTTTATCAAAATTCACAACATTTCTTCTGAGAAGCATGTGTGCGCATCAGAATTTGTGTCGCGCCCCTCTAAACTGAAATCGTTGACCCACTCCTGAGTATAACGGATCAAATTGAAATAAAAAATAAAATCACGTGACTCGTTTAATACGTCACAAAATATGTTGCACTTTTAGGCGGGAAATCTATTTTAGTCTAACCTAGTCGCTTAGCCCAAGTTAGGAAATCTCATTTAGATATATTATTTTGGCATATTTAAATAGCTATCCTTTTGGTTACACGGTGTCAGTGAGTATATATATGCATGAAATGTTGGAAAAATATGTTTTAGGTAATTTTATAAGTTTGAAAAATCCTGATACATTTCCTTTAAAACTATACAGCATCTTTGGAAACAGTGGTTTTATACATACATGTACTGAGATAGTCGCATTTGGCGGTCACTAATAGTCCTTTTTCTTTTTACTTAATCTGCATTCCTTATTTCTTTAGATCAATTTGTGATTTAACGGTTTTATTGATCTCTTTGTGAGATTGTAGTTAAATTGTGAATTTGGACAAACAAAATAAAAATCTGGAAATCGGGGCATGAATAAATTATTTTGGTTCTCGTTCCCCTTCCCTTCCTTGTCAACACTGGACAGAAGAAATTACCTCTAAAGGAACATCGGGACTGGTTTTCTTAATATGTTGTTTAGGGATTGTCGATGATTTAAACAACTTGAACAATAAAATGTAAGGTTTCACATATCTAAGTTTGTTATTTTGCTATGAAGAAAACAAACATGTAAAACGTTTTATGTTAAATAGAAATAAAAACAAAAAATAAAATAAAAATAAATGTTTAGTTGTCATAAGTGTGTTTGATACGATTGTTGGGTTATTCGATGTCTACAATATTGGAGACAGTCACTTAAAGTAGGTTAGGATTATGTGTAACAGCTAATGTTCATACACGCACACTACAGTCATCCTCTAAACTACAGTTGTATTCTCCTAAGCCTAATTCTGGAATGTTTCAAAATTCTTTGCTTATTCGGGCTCTTCTTTGTGGAACTCTATTCCGTCTTATCTAAAAAATGAAAATTCTATTAATCAGCTCAAAGCTTTATACGCGTATTTACGATGGAGTAAAACAATATTAGCAATTCTAATAAACCGGGTAGCTCTCTTCAAAATTGATATACACGCACGCACGCACACACGCAAGCACGCACGCACGCATATCTACTTGTTTACTTCTTTTGTTCATATGTTAAATTATTGTTGTACTTTGTAGATATGTTGAGGGCCTCATGGAAGATTGAATTTATTTAATAAAAGTCTTTATTATTATTATTATTATTATTATCATTATTATTAGTATCATTATTATTATTATCATTATTATTATTTTTTTAGTAGTAGTAGTAGTAGTAGTATCATTATTATTATAATTAATATTATTATTATTATTATTATTATTATTATTATTATTATTATTATTATTATTATTATTATGTAGATAACAAGTAACCGCAGTTAACCACAGTAACCAAAGACATATAGTGGGTTACATATGGACTTACTTGTGCAGAGGTGCTCAGTTTTGGGTCATATATGGGTTTATGGATTGAATAACAAAAGAAAAAACACGAATCTCATGAAACAAAGTCATCTTGATGAATAAATGATTAAGATAAACTGAGTAATTATATATGGCTTTGAAAAAGAAATACAGAACACGCAAAAATATTCAACCCTGCTTTAATACCTTGTATAATTTTAAAAATCGGCAAAAAGGGAAAAAACGACTTTAAATTTTTTAATGGTGAAACATTTTAAAATAAAAAAAAAAATTCACTCAAATAACATTTTCAGTGAATTCATCGACATTAAACTAAAAACTGCAACACTCAAACTCATTATTATTGTAATATACATGCTATTATCACCATATACGTATTATGGCCGACCTTGTATTTTATAAGTAAAGTAATACTTTTTAGCATGGTAATTTACATAACCTGTTGTTGTTTTTTTTATCAAAGTATGTTTGTATTCAAAAATGCACATAGCGGCAAAAATTAAATAATGATAATAGTAATAACAATAATAATAATAATAATAGTTATAATAATTTTATTATTATTATTAATAATAAAATGATAATAATAATAATAATTGAAATATTGATAAACTAATAATCAGGCCCGTCGATCGCGATACGCAGATACGTCAGTGCGTATCATTTGAAATATGTACAGCGATTTAAAAAAAAACACTTGACATAAGCAATAAAAGTTTTGCGGCATATACCGGCGGTAATCATCTTGGGACATTTAGTGTTAAAGGTACGACATATAACGGCAGATGATTTTGCGACATTTAGTGTTGGTTGCGATATTTAGCGTCGGTGCGACATTTAACGTTGGTGTCGCACTGACGCTAAATGTCGCAACCCTGTCTCAAGTAGACACCGTCGCGCTATAACCAGAAAAAATATCGAAAGCGACGCTAAACACCATACAAACAAACACACAACCCTCCCCCCCCCCCCCCCCCCCACCCACACACACACACACACACACATTACCACCCGTATGCACTGTTACAGATAGCCGATATAATTAATACTAAAATAAAGACAACACTATCGTAACAGGTAAAAGGTTTTTATAAGTAATTCCGTTTTGGGGGTGATTTACTACGTTTAGCAATACCAATGTCTTAGCTTTGTAACGCAGAATGTCTGTTATATGCCCAGTATATGAATCTAATTACAATCGGCATTAAAGAGATTGCGAAGAAATCAGATATCCTTCGAGCCACATACTGCGCATGTCTTGTGGAGGACGCGTGCGCCGGTTTGATTGATGCGTCAAATGACAACTCTATCGTACCCCCTCTCCCCACGGCCATGCAATCAAAGAAACTGAACATTTACAGGCTTTATCTTTGATATGAATCGTTAATATGTGATCCTAGATACCGTGTTTTGTGGAATAGAGTAGAAATGCATATTAATTGGAAAACAGTTCAATCGTTTTGAATCGATGTTACCTTTTTAGTCACATCACGGCGTTAGTCCTGAAATAAAAAATATAGAGGTGAACGCTGGAACAGCAAGCTTTTGCCTGTAATTGTATACTTTAAAAATCTGTACTTTTAATGACCACACTCTTGTATATATATAAAGATTTATTTACTCTAATATCAAATGATCCTACCCGAATTACTACTTTCATCTTCATATCAAATACTGAAATGTTTGGTCTTGTTTAATCCAATGACAAAATCACTGGACTACAGCTCCACCATAGAAAATATTCAAAATAATATATCAGTAACACACTCCCTCCCCCTCACCGCCCCCACCCCACACACCTATTTCATTGTCAGGGATGTCAGCGTATTTTTATAAAGATTATATTACTTAACAATACATGTTTTGCGCTGATAAACATTAAATATGCTCTGCGACATTCAGCGTTGGGTTTGCGACATATACCGGTGGAACAACTGTTGAGACATTTAGCGTTAAAGGTGCGACATATAGCAGCAGATGATTTTGCGACATTTAGCGTTGGTTGCGACATTTATAAGTCAGTCTTGCAATGTTTAACGTTTTCACACGCGCGTATATTAAAAAAATGGCTGACCGACTGCCCTGATAACAGTAACGATAATGATACTAATAGTGATAATAATACTAAATACTAATAATATTAATAACTAGTATGAAAAATAGTGCAATCTACCATGAGGCCCTCAACGATTAAAGTAATCAAAATAAAAGTAATCCCAGAACTGAAGAGACGCCCATTTTTTTGAAACAACTGATCAATAGAATTGTGCATACACATATGCACGTAAGTTATCAGAACTAAAACAAACTCCCGCTAAAACAACATAAAATAAAACATTTCTCATACAAAATGCGAAAAACATATCAGACTAAGATATTCATTCATGTAATTTGGATCAAATTAAATGCATCCCAACAAGACGATCACGTAAAAAGCAAAGGAATTAGTAAAGTCAGCTAATATTACCCACACACTCCTTGGAACCATCTACTTATGGTCCCAGATTTCCTTCAATGAATATTTTAGCGATCTTTTCTTCTCCGGTTGCTGAGGAATCAATTTTTGGCGATCATTTATAGGTCTCGCATGCAAATCGTGCTTGTTTTAAAACAACGGCTTGTCAACATTTTGTCAGTTCTTGGCCATCTACATAAACTTCCAAAGATATGCATCAAAGCGGAGAGACGTTCTGTAATTAGTATTTCATGTAATTTAGACAATAAATCTCAGGGATTTACCAGGGACTTAAATGAAATAGCTCTCTGGTCGATACTAAGAGAGTGGTTTTGGCATTTTGCACAAATAGCGAGCCTCCTTTTGATCTTTAGATGTGCCGAAATAGTTTTACCTTGTACTTATTTCCTAAAAATAGCAAAAAAAATTACAAACTCGGTAACGTTTATTGTCTCTATTAGACTCGTCTTTTAGTCAAATATCTTCTTTCATGACCGTTTCTACAATTAACGAATTAACTTTGATTGTTCATGAGATATGAACTTACATGAATCACGTGCAAAGTAAGTGAACCTGGCAGGGGTTAATATAGACGTTTTTCATTGGATGTTGGTCCATTACTTATATTTAATTACACTCATGACAAAGATCTTTGGTTTAACCTTTATATATATGGCCATGTTATCTTCAGGCAAACTTTTGGATAAACGCAACAATGTTCGAGATTAACAATTGACTATGATGTCAAAACCGTTATTAGTATTGACGTTTTTTGACGTCATGAAGCAACGGGTAGTAAAAGAAGCGAGGTTTTTCCTCCTCGGTCGAGTGGTCTTAGGCGCCGTCTTAAGATCACTTAGATCACTTCTCACCGCTATAGCCGTAGGTTCGAGTACCGCTTTCTTCAAAATCTTTATGTGAGAAAGTTTCCAGTTATTTGCGGAAGGACGGTGGTTCTATTCAGTCTGACTCAGTCTGAGGTCTTCCTCCATCAGTAAAACTGGATATGCCCTATATATCCTGAAATGTGTTGAAAATGGAGTTGAACTCCATTCATAAAAAATAATAATAATAATTCGTTAATGTTAGTTATTGTATCATTTAAAATGTGGCCGTTCTAAAATTCAAAATAAAACATAACTTGTTTCAGGCTGAAAATGTGTTATTTATTGTTATGGAGGGATAGTTAATCATTTATTTTAATGAGGACGTTAAGCCTGAACTTAATTGTGGCTGCGAACTGTTTTAATAAGATTGATTAACAATATTCAGTTTGAACCGGTTAGGATATTGCTTCGAGATGAGTTAACTAAGGATAACAAAGTTGTTGTGTTCGTATGGGTTAGACAAACAGCCAAATAAATTATAAAAAAAAGTATACTGACGAAAAAAGGTAAGCCCCCCCCCCCCCCCCCCCCCACCAAAAAAAATAAATATTGCGATATCATTTTAACAAATAATATAAACATTGGCTTCGTCACCTACTTTTATATATACTTAAATTAATAGCCAACACGAACATTTACCTGATATATTAACGTGAAATAAGATAAGCCCCCCGCCCCACCCACTTGCCCCAAACCCCCACCCTCACCCTAATGAGTTGATCCACTTGCCGCATATGTCATTTTCAGAATCGTCAGTCAAGTATGTAATTCACCATGAAGGTGTTCCCTGTGAATTCATATATTCATGTTCTACAATTCTTTAAGGTTATAGACACAAAATTGTGTTTTATTAACATATGAAACGCTTGAGTGAAATAATACGTTTAAATGTAAATATCCATTTTATTAAATGCCATTTCCATCTCTGAATATATAAATAAATGAAATCAGACACGAAGTTTAATATTTAATTAAAACAGCCACTTCCATGAAAACATACAATATAAACATAGGCTTGACTTGACATTAAAGCTGTGCGCCGATGCGGAAGAAATTGCATTGACGTGTGCCGCAGTACACCATCAGGAATATTTCAATACTGCCCGGTCGTGTATGCTTCTATGGAAATGAAGAGCACCAGTTCAAATGTAATGAATAAATTTCATATCAAATCTCAACAAGCAAGGCTCGTCTGCGATGCCTATGCAAATAGCTTTTCTATGAATCCAAAATTAAGACTCGGTGGAAACGTATTTAGATTTCAGTGAAATGCCCGTGTTATGGTAACGGTAGTTGACTAAAAGTTGTGCATAAGAATACAAAACGTATATTCTATATTAGAGGTGTTAAAAGGTGTCCCTAAGAAGTAAAGAGTTAATTCCCCTTTTTTTATTTGACTGGCATTACTGATGTATTTTGTACATTTTGACAGCATTTTCATGTTTGAATTATGAAATTAGAAAAAAAAATGAATGCTTGGAAATTGTGGTTTAAATACATTATTTCGGAAGTCTATTTTTACTTTGTCAACAGTGAACACACTAAGCAGAAAAAGTATCTTATATGACACATGACCCCTACTTTTCTCATCATATTTTGATAGTGCAGAGATTGACAAACAGTAAAATGTAGGTTTCACTTCTTTCATTCTAGTCTCTCTATGAATGACAAACCTTCAATCTTTTATTATTAACATGACCCCTACTTTTCTCATCATATTTTGATAGTGCAGAGATTGACAAACAGTAAAATGTAGGTTTCACTTCTTTCATTCTAGTCTCTCTCTGAATGACAAACCTTCAATCTTTTATTATTAACTATAGAATAAAGAACAAAAATCAAACTATGGGGTTACACATTAGAGTATTCGCTTCGTAAATATATAAAAAGGATGAATTTCATGCGAAATAACATTTTATTCTTATTATTCGTTATAAACGTAGTATTAAACCACTAATGTTAAAACAACTTTTCGATACGTAAAGCATACGTTTGTTCCATCGTGCGTCACACTGATGGTATTCATTACTGACATGTCTGATGTAAGAGATCGCTGTTTATTAATAAAGTTTAACATGTAAACTTAAAACGTCGCTCTTTTATATGCATCGATTTACAAGTCGTTGGCTTTGATGATTTCAAAGACATACCAGGGAGGTCCGATAACGTCCTGTATCGATTTTAAAACACATACGGTAAAAGCTGTACAACGTTTTATCGCACCCGATTAAGACAACTTCGCGCCAAAGTCCCAATCGCTGTAATTGGTTCTTGTCTCCGCCTACAACACCTTGTTTTGTTAGCTCTTTTGCATCCAGCTTTTATCTCTTTCTAATGTATCTTGTTTTTAGGTGTAAAGGGAACCAGACTTTTTGCTTTTTGTTCTGCTGTACTACACGTACCAGCGTTTGTTTCTGTCTGTTTTTTTTTGTTCTTTAAGAGTGAACCGCTTAGGTAGTGGGTTCGAGCCCCATTCGTTCCAAAACATATTTGGGACAAAATATGGTTGTTACTTGCAGAAGTAGGGTGGTGGTTCTACTTAGATTCATGCACATGCATTAAGAACTTTCTCTACGAATGAACTATGATGTCATATGTAACCGGTAATGTGTTGAAAGACCACGCCCAAAACAACAAAATCTAACTCATTAACCGACAACATGCAAACTGTGCCTCCGTTCTCTATGGCCCGGTTAGCTCAGTCGTCTGACTATCAATCCAAGGGCCATGCGTTCAAATCCTCACCCGGTCACAATCTCCGTGATCGTTGATGTACGACATTGCGTCTCATTATCATACGTCTCTCACCGCTGATTAAGGTGGGAATGTTATCAGTTACTTGCGGAGATGGGATGTGCTCGAGTGCTGGTTAACCTTCCAGGGTCCCACGAAACAGCGGTTAGGTTAACTGATCGTCTGATAGCCCTCGATGACATAAACATCACGTTGATTATTCAATCAATCAGCCGTTCTCTATGACAGACACTCATTAGTCGTCAATAACTGTGAATATGAACGACAAAACATTCCTCCACCATACAGGAGTATTTTCTCGATAGCAAACAGCGAAAGACGATAAATGCACGAAGACAATAAGCGTATTGTTCAATTCTAACAGCCAGAATCGGGGGGAAATGGTCATCGTAGCCGTAACATGAATAGAACTGATCAATAACACCAATATGCTGTTATTTCAACAATTGGTACGGCGTTTATCTGTTATCGCATAATTATATATTGTATCAATTAACTCAAACCACAATGTCAAGTGTGTGCGTCTGCAGGGCATTGACGATTCCACATTATCACATGTCGGAATACGCAATTGTAATTGAGACAATCATTAATTGATCCTTATGTGAAACAAGTGAGAGCAACGACAAATTCCTAATTGACTTATCTGTTAGGATATGTATACGCGAGACCATTAATCAAAAATGACAGCAGTGACACTTGAATCAGAAGACATCGTGTTTTTTTTCCAAACATGCTTGCGTTTATTATGTAAACGACGCATTACAGTTAATAGAATTAAAAAAAATAGCGATGGTTTTATCCATTATTTGCCTTCTTTGTTTCGTAAATTGCCCTAATCCTTAAATCGAAACGTTTGCTCTCAGAAATTTACGAGAGTTTTAACGTTGTAGAATAAATACATCACAGCCGCAATTTAGCTTAAAGTAACAATAGAGTGCACTTTGAAATGCAAATAGTGGTTATAAAAGGGCACCCAACTAGTCTTTGACATCACTCCAAAAATAGTGACGGTTGTGTCACTTCCACCGGGCTATCAATCAAACATTATTTAAATGTGCTGCATTTGCTTTTTGCTCAGCATAATATGTAAATATTTGAAACTGATTTCAAAACATAATAGCGAATTCACTTTAGGGGGGAAATACATTAGTAGTGTTTGTTTTAGATGATGGAGAAGGCGGTTATACATGACCCTGGGGTCAGAAGCTGAGCAATAACCCGAGTCGTACAATAAACAAAATAAAGGCGTGTAGTCAATGCAGTTTTTTTTCTTTTTATTAATTTAACTATCTGTACTTCAAATTTTCATGAATTTGGTATTGTGGAAAATCTCGAATATTTACTGGTATTTTAGTTACATAGGTTCATTATGAGATTTTCGTACATCTGATGCGATTCTTCGTGCACACAGAAACCAACCACTTCACCATTACTTCCAAAGATATGCATATTTTCAAAGCCATCACCACACGGGCGTTGAATTTCATAAGGCACTACATGAATGCGTTTTAAAACATTCTGACGTTACCCCACCGGATATATATCTTCTTAAGGTTGATATTTGGATTTTAGAGCCCAGGACTAAGAATATTTTCAAGAATGGTTGGTGAATACGATCCCTAAGGTCTTGGATTAAGTATGCTAAACTTTTTTTGTTATGCTTAAATTCATTTTTCACAACCCAGCATAAAGATTGACTTACACGTTTGGACATCAGTATTAATTTAAAATCTACATCTCCCATTCCGCCACCCTACACCCTACACCCCGCGCCAATTATATATATATACATTCAAACCTGTTTTAAGCTGTCAGGCAAGGGAAGGAGCAAAAGTGACCTTTTAAGACAGGTTGTTGTTTAATGCAAGTTGGTTTGCTTTGAAAGCATATAAATGGGAAATAACAAATGTGGCTGCTTAAAATAAGTGGCTGCTTAATGGAGGTGACAACTTTTACAGGTTTGGCTGTATAACGATTCTAAGAAACTTGAATGGGAACGGTGATATTTGGGAGCATTTACAATCCATTCGACTAATACAAGCTGAATACAATATATTGTATTTTGCCTTCATTGCAGCCTTCAGAATAATACACTAAGAACTCTCCATGCCTGCGCCAGGCACCAAGTGGACAGGTGATAAGCCCCTCTGCTGATTCGGAAATGAATAAATCCGTTTAACAGAATGTTGAGAATAAATGAAGTGGTCTGGGAATGGCAAACATCTCCTATATTAAATATAGCTCATGTATTACAACCAGAGTTAACCAGTCTGTGGAGTGTGTCAACACCACCTAAGTGCTTGTCCCAATGTAAAGATAATTTGTCATTTGTTGTCACCGTGCCGTGCTGATAATAAAGCTCCGTTTGTAAAGTGAAGATAGGGCTGATAAGGTTATAAACGGGATATGAGTAGATCAATAGCGACTACGAAAGCGCTATATAAATGTCTTAGAAAATAAAGTTAATATTAAAATGGGATACAAAGCATCTCATTACCATAAATAAATAACATTCGAATGATTTGGTATGCCAAATCAACCAAAACCGCCGTGACACAGTCGATATTTTAATCAGAATATTAAACTTGATACGAAATCCCTATTCTTAAATACTGATTGACAACCTTCATATCGCTACTCTGACTCTAAAACAATTTTTTAAAACATGTCAACCACGGATCAAATCGAAATCAAAATGAAAGCACGTGACTCGTTTGATACGTCACAAAATACGTCGCTATTTTAAGCAGTAAATCAATTTTAGTCTAACTTGGACGTTTGGGTCAAGAAATTCTAAATATTTATCAATAGAAGCAACTGGCCAATCAATGTGTTCAAATTTCTATGCTATGTAAAGGACCAAAATGGAAGAGCTGTGTCCGTTTTACACTCTACCAACGCTCAGAATGACGTTCTAGACAGAGGTTGTAGGAATATACCATTATATATTAGTGAACTAGTGAGTTGATAATTATTTGAATAAAACGAGAATTTTTACTGGAGAACTGAAGTCATTGAATGAAAAAATGTCGAACATGGAAATCAGTATTTGGCGATTACAATGTCCGAGATTCGTTTATATCTCTCCTTGTACAAGGAACATTCATTCACTTAGATTTTCAACGGTTTTAAGACAATCCTTTATACACATCGGAAACACATATTGAAATTTATTCGACAGTCAAAAGAGATGAATACTTTCGGATATCCGTCCGCTACATTCAATGCGTCATTTAGCCATTACCTAACCAAGGTGTCGTAATCAGGAGTTGTGAACACAACAATTCAGTTCAATTCATTTATTTTATCTTACAGGCAGCTTTGCGTCTAATGAAATATATCCATTAGTTTTATTCAACTATTTTGTCTAGTCCCAAAGTGCCTGCAGACGTACATTTATAGATCGTAGAACTTTTACGACATCAACTTGACATTTTACGACATCTGATTCTTCTTGTCCTCCTGGAATCAGTACTGGAGGAGAAACTTGTGGGTGTAGTTTTAATCAAAGAAAGAAAATAACAACAATATAAACAACCATTGTACCTGATGCCCTGCACTAGGATGAGTGCTGGGGACAGGTGTCTGTATCACATGCAAGTGCAACACACCGTCAAAGACGCCATTTAAATTGATGTGCATATATGAAGTTGTTGATGTCGCCTGCTGTTTACCATTGTACTTCCTAAACTTTGTTGTAAACGCACAATATCGTACTTACTACTGAACAATAAAACGAACCACATACACGCGACGGTATAATGGTGATGTGTACTTGGGTTTGTTCGTACATTGCGATTCTGTGTATGCCGAGGATAATGTGTCTGTAACACGCCATGTCTTCCCTGTTACAAAGAGAGAGATATAATCGAAGACAGCAAATGTCAAAGGAATGTTAAGTGCATTAATTAGTAAATTAGCATTCTTCCTTCTTGTGCCTCATAAAAAAATCACCGTGGCTTAGTTGACAGACAAGAAATGAGAAAAGAAAAGGTTACACTATATTTACTTCATGTCTATAGTAAAGATGGTTGGTAAAGCGAAACATTCACACAAGTTGGCTTATTTGTAAAGAATAAAGAGAAGTTATTCAGGTAACGCAATAAAATCAACACCATTTGTGTGTCTGATATGTGTACTTTTGGTGAATCAATAAACTGTTTGACTTACGGATCTTCTCCCACGAATTGTACCACAATTAGGTCATCATGGGATGGATGTGATGACGTCATTTATAGTTAGCGAAGGGCGAAAACATTTTCTCGAAATCAGTTGTAGATATAAGAATAAAGTTCGAGGGAAAAAAACGTTTTACTACTTACTGCAAGTTTTATTGTAAAATAAAACCTTGAAAGGAATTAAAAAGAAATGTATGTAGACGTGCGAAAATGGGTATTGGCACATTCACTTTAAATTATCCTAGTACAAAGCATAGTCTATATGTGCACTTGTGTTGTTGATTACTAATACGTCTTAGACATAAATCAGACGACAATATATAAAAAGTAAACAAACACTCAGGCCCTTACTCACTACGGACGGCGTTAGAATTCAATTCAGTTCTACTCAACTCAATCTGTTTATTTCGGTTAAAACATTTTTACATGTTTTTTTTCGAACACAATATAACGAAATAATAAATGCTAACGATGAAAGATGTTTGTGAGTCAGTCAATATATTGCTTGTCGTGTGGGCGTTTTGTTAGCGTTTGTGTTTTGATATGCCTTTAAACTCTACTAGACATTCATTGCATTAGTTCATTCATCGTTAATCTAGTATATATAGAACCTGATCTCTCCCGAATCAGGTGTATTCACCCCCGTGAAAGCAAAAGCAGGGAATGCTATGTCACAATTCATAGCAATTGAATGCTTACTAAACTATGACGTCATTCAAACTTTTCCGACGCAACCGACTAATCAATGTGCTCAAATGTTCTGCTTTTTAACGGACTCCAGCGAAAGTGAAAGTTTGGTCCGTTCTACAGACTTATTCATCGTTGAAAGTATAGTATGTTATTGTCAATTTCGAGCAGCGCCATTAAAGCGGATTGTAGTGCAATCGTTCTGTGCACCCCGGATCAAAATCTAAGTCGGCGCGTGCATTCTTTAACGGTAAATGGCAGTGAGAGATGCGCCTCTGATAACGGCATGATGATGTAGGCCGTAGTCTGTTGCCATCGATATCTGCCTAACCACTCTGTCATTGCATACTTCCACACTAATGTCCCGATCTGCTAACCAAACATTAGAGACGGCGCTATTTGCCGTGATGCCCGTATTTGCTCCCAGCAATAATTGTCGCATAGGGACAACAATCAGGCGAACAAATAGCCGCTTGATTCTGTACCAACACCAGCAAACAGATTTATATTAACGAACACCATGTTCCGTCTAAATGGTAATTTATGTAAACACGGAATATGAAATGTCTCTGTCGTCTAGGGCTATTCTAACATATTCATTATACGAGCGTGTTTAATTACGGCAGAAAAAATGGGTTTCCGTAAATGCTATTGGGTTGCAATGTATTCCCTCTATAAAGCCGCTAATATACGTGTTTTAAATGAGCATTTAATAATTTGAGTATTTGGAGTTCTTATCCCAAACTGCTCTTTGACATGTTTGACACACACACATACACACACATATATATAAGTGGCTGCTTAATAGAGGTGACCACTTATACAGGTTTGAATGTATATATAGACACACTGGTTCGTTTAACGTTTAAGCTAATAAGTGATTTAGTCTGATGTGCCGATAGTTGCCACTAAATGTGCTGCTATCGGCACGATATATAAAAATCATTTTCCGCCAAACTGATTGTTTATATCGCTAGTCACACTCGTTATCGCAGCATGTTAAGTAATGATATGAGTTGCTGGGGATTTTGCTGTACAAACATTGAGAAAGGAAGACTTGTAAATTGAATTTATTTTCGCTCGATTGCAAAATAAGCTCAGAGCTTTATATGAATTGTTTTCAAGTCTGTTTCTTGATACAACCAGTACTGATTGGTGTTTGTTGGGAAATTATGGGGCTGAGCCCTTTATCGAACATGCAACCTCTGGCGTGATCGACAAATACTCTATACACTGCACTGTAATCCCGCTTGATAAAGTGAATTGATTGATTGAATATTTAGCGTCATTTGTATGCCATCGCGGGTTAACATACGATCATTCAACCTAACCACTGTTTCCTGGGATCCTGAAAGGTTAATCAGTACTCGAGCACATCCCATCGCCGCAAGCAACTGGTAAATTTTCCACTTAAATCAGCGGTGAGAGACAAATGATAATGAGACACAATCATCACGGATATTGTTGCTGGGCAGGGATCCCTGGATCGCGTAACCGACTGCACTAATTGGGCCCGGCTGAATTCAAGTATGATACATGTAATATTATTATAAGGAATGCATTTTATTTTGTTATAATTCATTAGATTCGAATTAGCAAATAGTTATTCTCTAAGCCATATTGAAGAGGTAGGTGTAAATGTTTTAGCATTAATTCTTTTAAACGTGTTTATTACTTCGATTGTGAAACACGTTATTACAACCCAACAAGTCGTCTTAGGCCGAACCAGTACCGAGCATATGCAGATAAAGTGTCTTGTTTAAGGACAACACGCATAGCCATGGCGGAGGATCGAACTCACTTCCCCCTAATCGTGAGTCCATTGTGCTACCACTAGACCACGCGCTCCACACTTAGCACTAGTTTGTGACATTATCAAATTAACTAAAAATGTATGACAATACTATAAACAATATTCATACAAATTAATTTCACATATTTTAACGGAAAGAAAATATAATTCATTCAGCATCTAATCATTTTTCATTTAATTCATATTTCGATAGAACTGTTTTATTTCCATTCAAATAAATAAAATCAGAGATAATGCAATTGACCTAGCAGGCAACTATCTTACGAACAAACATTGATTCATTTGTTCTCCTTCCTTGCACATAGTTTAAGTGTGTTTTTGCAATACAATACCATAAACCACTATAACAATTAAAACTTGTTTATTCAATCGATGTCGGTATTACGACAACGTCCGGAACGTATTCCATGCCAGCAATTCCGACATTAAGTGTAGTAAGAATCGACAACGAAGGGGCGGACAGAAGGTGGGGGCTGGTCAATGCATTCATCGACTTGTTCAGTCTAACTTTCGAGCTAAACTATCAAATTGTATTTCTGTTTTATTTTAAACGTATTGCAATTTTCATCTCCCATATCCAGACCCGGTCATGTCAGCCGGTAGCGCGTCTGACTAACAATACAAGGGTCGTGAGTTCGAATGCCCCCACCCCCGATCACTGTATCCGTGATGATTGATGTACGACATTGCGTCTTATTGATATTACCGCTGATTTAAGTGGGAAAGTTATAAGTTACTTGTGGATATGGGTGTGTTCGAGTACTGGTTAACCTTCCTGGATCCCAGAAAAGAGTGGCTAGGTTAATTTGTTTTCTGTTAGCCCTCGATTGCATATTTTCAATATGTATTCAACAATTCAATCAATTCCAATATGTTGAAGGGTTGAATACCTCTAGTAATGGACGGCATAATATGTGATTCAATATCGAACCCAGAAACCCATCGCCGTGGGTTCGATCCTCCGCCGCAGTCATGTGTCCTTACCTGCATGTTCTGAGTGCTGATTCGTCCCAGAAAGACGTATTGCATAGTTTGATTAAATTCTAATTTACTGCACAACTGGTGAAAAATGAATAAGCCATAAATAAAATAGTGACCTTGTATTATATTTGAAAGCTCAGCAAAGTCACAAAAATAGGTTTAAAATCAAATGATGCCTACATTTTTGGGTCAGTAGACTCACATAGTTGCAGGAAAACTGTGCCCTTTTCTTATAAAGTTTGATGTTAAATATTAAGATAATTTAATATTTAAAAAATCAAAGGATGATACCTTATTTGTATGTTTGCAACGACAGATTTAAATTGTTATTTTGGATATATAGTCAAACCTGTATACGCGCCCATCTCTATTAAGCAGCCACTTGTCGTAAGCAGTCACATTTGTTATTTCCGGTTTATTTGCTTTCAGAGCAAATTAACCAGCATTTAACAACAACCTGTCTTAAAAGACCACTTTTGCTCCGTCCTTAGACTGGCTGTTCAAGATAGGTTTAACTGTTTTACAAAAATAAGCATCTATGACGGTATGGCATCAATATCGAATGCATCTGTGAATTGTGGTGGGTGGGGGTCATAGCAAAGGTCCAAGACTGGTGTAAACCTTGTATTGAGGCTTCGGTATTAAAGGGATTTCTTTTTTAGGGTTTCGACATATAAGTCAATAATTACAAAAGTTTGAAATTAAAGGTAAATACTACAAAAATAAAAGTCATTACGTTTCGGAAAGCGAAGGTATTACCAAGGAATGTCATATTTGTGTATGAACGAAATACAATTGAAAAAGTTAAATCCGCCGTGTTACTTTGTGGTGTGAGCACTTTAATGAACACATACTGTAGCCGGTCATTCATTGCGACTATAAATATCTATATAGATTCACAAATATATCGGTCAAACACAAACTTTATTCATTTGAAAAACTTGTAAGCCCAATACCAAGTTTTGTAACTTTTGTTTTAATTCATTTGTACAAGATCAGACATAAATATTGAATGACAATTATATATGCACAAATTAGTTCTAATAGTCATTTAGTGTCTGTGAGAATTGAATGAGTAACGAACAGTGCGTACCCACTAAATTTGTGTGACTCAAAGCTCAAAGGGCCGGGTTTCACGTAATTAATAAAAAGTAATGAAAACCTCCTCAACCAATTTTTTTCAGTACCACTTAAGTATTATTTGCAATCACTTCGAAATTAGATCGTCACACAATTTTACAGTCATTGCACCTCTGTACATAATGGCAAAATATAACGTGCATACTAAACAGTAGATGTTAAGTTTCAGCATTTTAAATATAAGCCCAATACCTCACTATGGTTCTGGTGGGCTGCTTTTCACAAAAAAAAAAATACGTTAAAATTTGCCGTAAATCAATTGTATTTCCTGAAAATATTATATTCTCTGCATGATTTGATCCTATTTTGAGTTCATTTAGATGAATATTAAAAGGTTATGAATAAGTGTTGGTTTACGTTTACTTCGATTTTTGTCTTAAGTTTTTTTTGTGAAACGCAGTCCTGGAGTTTTGAGTTTTACTTCGGCTTCGTAAGAGTGTGTGCACTGTCTTGGTTAAAAAGTGCTTAAAAGGTGCACACAAGATGATTTCATCTGTGGAAAATAAGAAAGAATAAATCTTGTCACACAAAGGTAGTGTAATATTGTCAAATATTTGTTAAAAACAATTATCTCTGCTGAAAATAACTTTGTAATATTGGTAGATATGTTGAAGTGACGCTGAATACGGCAAGCCTATCAAAAAAAATCACCTTCTCTTGGGTTTTAGACACTTGTTTACGATAACACTTTGTTTTCGTAAAATGTAAAACAAAGATTACATGATAATTTTATTCAAAACCTATAAAAACATTTTACTTAAACTCAAATAGTGTCCTCAATTTAAGTATAAACTGAACACACTATTGAGTTTAAGTGAAATAAGAGACTAACGTATGTATGTGAAACCGGGGCCAGACTCGCACTTACACAGAGAAAAAGAATCTAACTTGTATCAACATTTATATGAAATATAGAATTAAATAAACTTGGTACAACCGGTATGTGTCAAACCATCTACGATAAAATTATAACTACAGATGTTTATTATGTGTTTATTGGAACACTTATATAGATTGCTGTAATTACTACACCATCTGTTGTAACACCTATATACTATATCATTTTCTGCCTCACAGGCCTTTGGTATGTTGGCATTTCTGAACAAATGTATTTTAATTTAAAATATCAATAGCTCGTAAGCATGCGACTAACAATTCAAGTGCGTTGTGTCCCATTGGTTGCCATAAGATTGGAGTTGTATATAAAATAAAGAATGCACATTAAAGCATTACATTGGTGAGTGTCAGATTGCATAATGTTCATGTTTGGATACAGCATCTACTTTCATCCATTTGTCCTTATCGCTATCGATAAATCGCAATGTTGCCCTAAAATGCAGGAAGTGACAACAAAGGATTATGGGAAGGCATCGTGAGGATAACGCGGAGTTATGTTCGATATTTATGTAAACGTGTGCACATGATGTGAAGTTAAACGAAATGATGTTTAAATGGATTTTGTAAAAATATTCGGAATTGGAATCGCACACACAGTTGGTAAGTCGAATGTAGTTTAAGATAAAGTGTTGCATAGTCTTGGCCAACTTCAATGATACTTACGTCACGTCACAGAAATCAGAGCGTCTTTGATGATCAAGACTAGGAGTGCCATACTTGCTACCGTAAAGGAACACCGGCATTTTTTTTTTACATTTTTACTGAAAAACTCTTGCTGGAAAATTATACCTGTGTCTATATATATGTAAATATATATATATATATATATATATATATATATATATATATATATATATATATATATATATATATATCTACTTAATATAAACACGAAATAGATATATTTAAAACAGACAGTTAATATATGAAGTAGTTTGATATGGCTTAACATTGCCCCAAGTGAAAGAACAGAACAAAACTAGCGAATTAAGGTATAATGACTAAAACCAGACCTTGAAATAGGATTGAAAACTGTCGTAAAATGCTGCCGTAAAGTGGCGTCATAAATCATTGCTAGCGGTAGGATGTTTAATTAGTTGTTAAATTGGCAACTTAGATATAATGGAAATCAATGCACATTACAATCAGTGAAAATGTTGTTTGAGTGTTTTAATGCATTGATACTATGGTATTTTTGGTCTGCTTTAACCATCGAACTACTGGTTCTGCCATGTTACTGTTACTGCTGGTCTTATTGCTACTATTTCTGTTAATTATGTTTTTGCTATTTCTTCTGCTTATGTTTCTGCTAATGTTAAATTAAATGCTTATAATAATGCTAACGCTACTATTTACGCTATGGCTAATATTAATGCTGTAAATTCTACTACTTACGCGATGGCTTATATTAATGTTGTATCTCAGCTAATGTTAATGTAAATGCTACTACTTACGCTATGGCTAATATTAATGTTGTATGTCAGCAAATGTTAATGTAAATGCTACTACTTACACTATGGCTAATATTAATGTTGTATGTCAGCAAATGTTTATGTAAATGCTTCTACTTACACTATGGCTAATATTAATGTTGTATGTCAGCAAATGTTTATGTAAATGCTACTACTTACGCTATGGCTACTATTAATGTTGTATGTCAGCTAATGTTTATGTAAATGCTACTACTTACGCTATGGCTAATATTAATGTTGTATGTCAGCAAATGTTAATGTAAATGCTACTACTTACACTATGGCTAATATTAATGTTGTATGTCAGCTAATGTTTATGTAAATGCTACTACTTACGCTATGGCTAATATTAATGTTGTATGTCAGCAAATGTTTATGTAAATGCTACTACTTACACTATGGCTAGTATTAATGTTGTATGTCAGCTAATGTTTATGTAAATGCTACTACTTACGCTATGGCTAATATTAATGTTGTATGTCAGCAAATGTTAATGTAAATGCTACTACTTACACTATGGCTAATATTAATGTTGTATGTCAGCTAATGTTTATGTAAATGCTACTACTTACACTATGGCTAGTATTAATGTTGTATGTCAGCTAATGTTTATGTAAATGCTACTACTTACGCTATGGCTAATATTATATATAAATGTTACTACTTACGCTATGGCTAATATTAATGTTGTAAATTCTACTACTTACGCTATGGCTAATATTAATTTTGTATCTCAGCTAATGTTTATGTAAATGTTACTACCTACGCCATGGCTAATATTAATGCTGTAAATGTTATTACTTACGCTATGGCTAATATTAATGTTGTCTGTCAGCTTATATTTATGTAAATGCTACTATTATCGCTATGGCTAATATTAATGTTGTAACTATTACTACTTACGCTATGGCTAATATTAATGTTGTATCTCAGCTAATGTTTATGTAAATGTTACTACTTACGTTATGGCTAATATTAATGCTGTAAATGTTACTACTTACGCTATGGCTATACTTTTGTTATATCTCAGCTTAATGCTGATGGTTATACTAATGCTTATGATGATAGCAATGCTAACGATTATATTAATGCTAACGGTAATACTAATGCTAACGATAATAATTATGCTTACGGTTATACTAATGCTTATGATAATATAAAGGTCAACGATAATACTAATGCTAATGATAATACTAATGCTAATGATTATAATAATGCTATTGATAATACTAATGCTAACGATGATATTAATGCTCACGGTAATACTAATGCTAACGATGATATTAATGCTCACGGTTATACTAATGCTAACGATAATATTAATGCTCACGGTAATAATAATGCTAACGATTATATTAATGCTAATGATAATACTGATGCTAACGATGATATTAATGTTAATGATAATACTAGTGCTAACGATAATATTAATGCTAACGGTAATACTAATGCTTACGATAATATTATTGCTAACGGTAATACTAATGCTAACGATAATAATAATGTTAACGGTAATACTAATGCTAACGATTATATTAATGCTAATGATAATACTAATGCTAACGATAATATTAATGCTAACGGTAAAACTAATGCTAACGATAATATTAATGCTAACGATAATATTAATGCTAGTAATAATAATAATAATAATAATGTTAATGATAACTGCATATGCGTATGGTAATGTTAGTGCTAGATTTCAGCTTATATTTAATAAAACATTACTGCTTATGATAATGGTAACATCTGCTCACTGCCAAAGGAAACGGTACTGTTTTTTTTTCTTATGATAATACGTTTAATGCTGCCACTACTACTGCTATTGTTACTGCTGCTGCTGTCAATTTTACAGCTACGAGAACTGCTTTTTCCAACTGTTTAAAATATTACAACTTCTGCTGATCCATTCTACCACTGGTTCTGATACTGTGATTGATACCTCAACCTGGTGTCGAGAACAATGTACGTGCTCATAGCTATGACAAACTAGTTTGGTGTCGTGTCATTCTAAGGAGACAATGAATATTGTAATTGTTTAACCCTTTACTCCATAGATACGCCTTTTCCTGCACTAATCACAGAAGGCCTTTGAAAACAGTGCAGGAAGAGTTGAGATTGCTCGTACTTCCTGCACTGTTTTCCACTCTGTCAGTTAATATAAACATAATTCACCAAATAATTAAAAAGCCTTCTATATTAGAGGTGTCCAAAGGCGTCTGTATTAGAGGTGTCCAATGACGTCTATATGAAGTAAAGGGTTAAAAAAGAAAACCTTAGTGACATTTAAGGAGAAGAATCGGCCTTGAATATACAATTGAGATAATGCGTTCTTCCTTGTTTCTAATTGTGTTTACCCAATGAGATATCGTAAGCGTTTTAAGTTTCTATGGAAACAATCTTCTCGAAGTTAGCAGTTGCAATAAGTTGTGATAAACTGAAACGAAAGACCGTTTTGTAACGGATATCACTCGGATCAGGGCAATAACTACAGAAAACGCAAAACAAATGTCTGGTAAACAGTTGATTGCCGTCTGATGGTATAAATATCAACATTTCGTCAGTTTTCACGGGGTCCGTATTATATTTGAAGTGTCACGTGGTATAACACTGATAAGTTATCTGCAGCGGCATAACTTATATATGTTTTATTCAGCAGATTTTACATGGATATTATTTATTAGTTACTGCAACCATCGTAACGTGAGTCTTGCCTTAGCGTCTCACCAATCAGTACCTCCCCTTAGTGACGGTGGCGAAATACTCTTGCATCCAAGAAAATAGAGCTGTGTAAATAAGTTTTCATTTTTTTAATACTTATGAGTATATTTATATATTTTTATGAATTCTGCCAAGTTTGGGTGACACCGGATACTGTTAGAAGAAGATTTAACAGCTTAAAGATGCGTAGTGATACACTGCAACAAATGGGCAGGTGTGTCATCAAACTATGGAAATTATAAAAAAAAAGCAACCTGGTCAACAATTTGCAATGCGTCCAGTGTTCAAGAAATGTTTTCATCTATATGTTGAACAAGGCAACGTTAATTGGTGTGTGAGACGTTGATTATTATATATTTGATCGTCACGCGATAGTTTTCATCGTTACATGTTACCTTAAATAGTATAGCCTAGGTGGCCACGAACGTTTTTAGTATCATAGCTTTCATAGTCATATGGATGCTACCTTAAATAATGTAGTCTCGGTGACCATAAAAGTGTTAATTTAAGTATAATAGCTTTTATCGTCACATGAATGTGCATAGAAAAGTACAATAAGATGTATCAATATAAAACTGTACAATGAAATATATCAACATAAATATGTTAAATAAATATATTAATATAAAAAAGTGCAATAAGATAAATCAATAAAATAATGTTATAATAAAATATAACGATATGAAACCAATAACACGAAAGGTCAACATTGAGTGATGTTGTTTATTAGTAACATCAGTTTGAAGCACACTAATCAAGTAGGTGAGTACCTGCCAGAGTCGAGAAAGGTTCTGTCGTCGATATATTGCCGGATCAAACATATACCTAAAACGCCATTTTTAAAACTTTATAGGCTAAACGTGTATATGGTTTCCAGAGTTTAAGAATAAGGACGGTCAGTTTTCTGTGACGGGGCGGTTTTATGGTATATAACGTCACGTGTCTCCAAAAACGTACGTACTCGGCCAACCAGGTTAACTTTACAGTCTAAGAAGAATTCCGTCATCATTCGACATCAGGGCAATCGACAAGATATTCCGAATGATAACTGCGCAGCAACATTATCCGTAATAGAAACAAGTTGCGTATCTTCCTATAGGCACTGTAGGCACGTGCCTACACTTTTTTCCGAGAAATTGAAAAAATAAAAATGCCAAAAAATGCAATAAAAATCGGACCCCAAAGGAAAAGGGAGTCAACTATAAATTCGCATAAAAAACACAGAATATGATCCTGATAACATTTAACATCATTTTATCAATTTATGAAGTAGTACAATAGTTAATTCAATGTTAGTATTAAAGATAACCAGGCCCATCTAAACATAAGAAATATACGTCAAAACTCACCTACGACAGTTTACCTGGAAAAAAAAATCGGACCCACCTACAACTTGACTGTGCCTTTAAATCGTTTTCAGACCGCGGCGTGGTCTAGTGGTAGAGCGCCCGCCTCGCATGCGGAAGGTCGTGGGTTCAATCCCCGGCAGGGTCATACCAAAGACTTTAAAAATAGAACTAGAAGCTTCCTCGCTTGACGCTCGGCATTTAGAGGAGAGTTCTAGGTCTGGTCGGCCCGGTATCAGTATAATGTGACTGGGTGGGGAATCATACCATGTGTCTGCGGCATGATACCCAAGTGTGACAGCGCTTAGAATACTGTCTCAAGTAGACACCGTCGCGATATGACTGAAAAGTTGTTGAAAGCTAAACACCATACAACAACAACAACAACAACAACATCGTTTTCAGTCAAGCTACGTCCCTGGAAACGAGTATAATCTAGTTGACTCATGTCATACAGAGCCACTTTAGTCATGCTTTGACTATTTATAACCTGTTCTATATTTATTTTGCAGACACGACATCAAAGACTTGTGATACTACAGTACTACCCATCAGCAGACGTAAAAGCAATTCCCTATAGCATAGAGCTTCAACGACCACATAGCGGTATAACAGCGTTTCCAAGTGGGGGTAACGGATAAACTATAGTATGGTTGTATTGCACTCAGAAAGGACTGTTTGTTTATTTAGATGAAATAAACGATAGAGGTACACTGTTGGGTCGCTACGAAGGTAATACGTAATTAAAACACTATCATGCAATTAGAATAAGTGAATTTTGGATATTAAGATCACAAACGCAACAAAAAAAAAGACCCGGATATTCTGTCACAGCGTTATACAGTCCCTATTTGTATTTGTGAACTGGATTGTTTAAGAGTAGGGAGTTATACATTATGACGTTTTTGGATGCGGGAAGCGGTGTGGTGAAGAAGATAAAACAAACAGTGGTAAACTGCCGGGGCTCCCGGAAGTTGATACTACTGATAGTATTCATAGCTATATTTCTGGACAATATGTTATTGACAACTGTTGGTAAGTCGTGCACTCTTATTTCCTTATTAGTAGATTCTGTATCAGGGTTTTTATGTTTAAACTCTCCGTATCCTAGTTGGGAGTATTTATGGGAGTGGTAATTCGTATATTAACCGTTTTCTATACCGCGTTTCGGTTTAACCAACATATATTTAAATACTTAAAAACTTAAAGGAGACCAGCCAGATGATTATTATTTTAGACTGGTTCTGGTTAAATTGCGCATGGTTTCATCGCTATTGATTGAATCACCGATAAAGAACCAGTCAAACCTTAAAATTAGTTAGGTATAACCATTATTTTCTACCATTTTAATTCAGAACAACTTGTATAATTGTAATAATAAGTATAAATTGTGAACCATATCAGGCTCAGAATGCCATTGCTATCCTCAAAAACATATATTTAAACTCACTATTATCGCTGATATTTGAATTAAACTTCTTAGCCCATGGAAAAGCGTAAATGCTTTAGTATAAAGTCAAACTTGTAAAAGCGGTCACCTCTGTTAAACAGCCACCTGACGAAATTGGCCGAGTATATACGATTGAATCTGAAATTATTTTAAGCGGAGCATCTAATTGCATCTTAGAATTACTGATCAGTAAATAAAGATTTAAAACATAATTTGTTCAATTTTAAGAGAGGTATCGGTCTCTATAAAAGCAGCCAATGCCATGAGAATGTACGAAAATGTGTCATACATAACAAGCTGAAATAAACATGCCCAGTTACTGGCTATGCCGCTTTAAGTAAAATAATGGTGGAATAGAAGCGTAAAAATACAAGTAAGTTAAGTTGCAACTTGCTTAAAATATAGCATAAACTGCGTCTCCCTGCTGTTTGATATACAGTCAAACTTGAAAAAGCGGCCACATCTATTAAACAGCCACCTGTCTTAAGCAACCATATTTTTTTTATTTACCATATATCTTTCCTTTAAGAATAATTCAACCTGTATTAAGCAACAGCCTGTCTTAAAATGCCATCTTCGCTCCTTCCTTTGACTGACTGCTTAAGACTGGTTGCATTGTGTATATATATATAAAGATTTACAAGTATGCGTTTACAATTTCAAGTTCATGACATCAAAAGTTCGTCCCCCAGAAACTAAAATATTTGACAGTGGATTATTTTAAAATACACATAACAAATGCTTTTCTGGAAGTTTTTGTTTAACCAAATAAATATACTAACATTTCTTAATACCAATGTTAGAAATAATGAAGGGTTGCTATCGAAATTTAAAACAGATATGTATCTTATTGTTGACTTTATGTACCATAAACACACATGCTCGCACCATATAAATACATGCAAGCACCTTACACACACACGCACATATGATTCAAACAATCGGAATACGTCCATGTTGTCCGTTGTATTTCATACTCTATCGCCTGCATGTCTACTTCTGTAACAGTCTCCGTGATTCAAGTTGGAAAGTTACCAGTTACTTGTGGAGATGGGGTGTGCTTGAGTTCTGGTTAACCTATCAGTTACTTACGGAGACGGTGTGTGCTCGAGTACTGGTTAATCCCAGGAAACAGTGGTTAGGTTAACTGATCGCCTGTTAGCCCTCGATGGCATAAAAATGACGCTAAATTTTCAATCAATCAATCAAACTATTTCAAACTTGTTTCTGCACAAAGTGTCAAGACGTTTTTCTTTTCGAAAAGCAAGCGTCGAAAATGGTCATGTCTACTCTCACAATACTTTGTATGTGATTTAAATTTAACGTCGCCTGTTTTAAGTTACAAGAGTGATTGCCCTTTTGGAATGGAATGGAATAGAATGGAGTCTTTATTTAAAGAGGGTAGTCCAATTAGTTTGAAACTAATCTTCCTTGGAGCCCTCTAATAATACATTTACATGTTATTTACAAAATACAATAACAAAACAAATAAAAAAAAAAGCATTGCAAGCGAATTGATTATACATGAAATATGATAACTACATACATATGATTTGTTTTAGTTTTTTAAGCAATCCTCTGAAAGTCTCTTTGATTAAAAAAACAAACAACAATATATATATACATACATATATATATATATATATATATATATGTGTGTGTGTGTGTGTGTGTGTGTGTGTGTGTGTGTGTGTGTACAATTGGAGGTGGTGACTTATTTGTAGCATTTGCGATAATAATTGTTTATTTATTATCAAATATTATCTTCGGGCCATATGAAGTAGCTCATTTTGTTTGTAACCATTTAACACAATTTGTTGTAAAGCTTTTGACTGTAGTACAGTTTCTGATATTTAATTGTATACTATTCAATATTAAAGTTCCAGAGTAGGACAGACTACCTTTGAATAATTCTGTGTTGCGATTTGGCGTGATAAAGTTTAATTCATTTGTTGAACGTAGAATTCTATGAACATTATAACGGGTATTAAACATATTTGTTATACACGAAAGTGCATTGTTTTTTGAACATCTGTACATAAATTTTGCTTTTTGGAGAAATATTCTTTGATCAATGAAAAGTGCATTTATAAATTTCATAGCGTCTGCAAATGTTGAATATTGATCACCTAAGATAATACGGCACGCTCTTTTTTGCAATATTAGGAGACGGTCTATGTTTATCTTTTTTGTATTACCCCAAATTACGTTACAATTATCTAGATAGGGTTGAATATGAGCTTTATAAAAATAATTATGTAATTTAAAGGAATGTTGGTTTTTATTCTTGATAATAGTCACAAGTAGGTTGAAATTTTCTTCCTTATAAACATGATATGAATATCCTACTTAAGGTTATTAAGTATATGCATTCCGAAAACCTTATCACCAGATGTAAGTTCTAATGAAATATCATTATACGTTAATGGTATATTTTTATCAATAAGCCTAGCACGCCGTTTTGGTGTAGTAACAAATAGAAATTTTTTTTGTGTTTATAACCATTTCATTTTTTAAACACCATCCTTTTAAAATATTTAAAGATGATTGACGATTTTTTTGTATAACAGCCTTTGATGTATTTATGTCAAATATTGTTGTATCATCTGCATACATATCTGTATTTGACACAATACTCTTAAGACTAGAGGGAGATCATTTATAAATATCAAAAACAAGAAAGGCCCTAATATAGAGCCTTGTGGTACCCTACACATAACAGTTTGTTCAACTTTCTGTTTTCTGTCAGTAAGGTAAGATTCAAACCATTTTATACAGTTTCAATTTTTTTACAAAGTATTGCATGGTCAACTTAATCAAAAGCTTTTCTAAAATCTATCATAACTGCACCAACAAACTTTCCTTCATTTAGTGCCGCGAGCCATGTATCAATCATATGTACTAGAGCTGTTTCACAACTATGATATTTTCTGAACCCGCTTTGAAATTCACACAATAATTTATAGTGATTTAAAAATAGAATAAAATTATCATAAACATGTTTTTTCAATCAATTTAGACAATGTTGGTAGTATTGATATAGGTCGATCATTGTTTAGATTATCAGTTGCACTGCTTTTGAATAAAGTGCTTACTTTAGCATATTTCCAGATGCCGGGAAAAACACCATTTCTTATACTACTTTTTATAACACGCGTTAAACTACTGGAAATTACATTAGAGGACAATTTTAACAGTTTTAGTCCGATTTGGTCAATACCTGTTGCTTTTGATGTATCTTAATTAGAAAGCATTTCTTTGGTTTTATTCTCTGTAATGAGAGGTATATTGAAAAACATTCTTCGTTTTAATTTTATTGAAACTTGAGTCGGGTATTGGTTCTTTTAAATTTGCGGCTATGTTAACAAAGAAGTATTAAATTAATTTACAATATCATTACTTTCTGTTATTTCAATACCATTTTTATCAATTTTATTAATATTAGTTGAACTATTTGTTGCTTGATTTTGTAGAAGCACCATGTTCTTTAAAATGTTTCAAGATTGATTTTACGTCAGATTTGCCATTTTCAATTTTTCTTTCATGAGCTTTTTTTTTGAATAATTAATAAGCTTACATACTTTATTTCTGTACATTTTATAATTGTCAGTATCATTACGACTTTTTTATTTGTCCCTGTCTTTTATGGCGTCTAATATATAGAGTTAACCAGTCAGGTTGGTGTATTTTTTTAACTCAGTGCAATCTAATTGGCATAATTATGATTATCTACTACACTTGAAAAAGATTTCATCCAGGTGTTAAGCCCTTCATTTGCATCATTCCAAGAATACGGTGTATGCCATGGAGCATTTTGAAGTTCTGTTATAAAATTGTCTTCACTAAAATGTTTGAAAGATCTGTATCTTATAGCGTGATGGATTTTTTTCTTATTTTTATACTTGATTTTACGTGAACAAAATACTGGAAAATGATCACTAAGACCTACTTTATGAATGGTTACATGAGATATATTTTCTTTAAAATCTGTATAAATATAATCAATCAATGTTCTTGAAGTTTGGCACACTGTCGTGGGTTCATGAACAAGTTGCGATAAAGCTAAAGATAAAATATAATTTGACCATTCAGTTTTAATATTACTATTTAATAAATCCCGATTGATATCTCCAATAATTAGCAATTCTTTTTCTTGTAATTGTACTTTTTCTAGATGATTTTCAAAATCATCTTTCCAAATTACTCTAGATTCAGGATGTCTGTAAGTAGTCCCCAGAAGGTAGGGTTTACTTTTCTTTGGTTTTATTTCTATCCATAAACATTCGATTTTATCATCTTCTAGATCCGTTCTCCTTCTGCATATTCATTTGTTGATGTATTTTTTTAATCTGTATGTTAATTTGTTGTTTTTGTACATATAGAGTGAACCTGGAATCTTCCTTCCTGTTGGCGTCGATAACTTATAATGTGTTGGTACGCCGTAAAACCCTATTCATTAATTCAATCATTTATTTAATTTAATTACATATTATTTTTAAAATTCGTACACAAGGTGGCTTATTATAATGATATACATAGTAACGAGTTTAGGTTCGCATATTTAATTTTAGATATCGACATATGTACCTTCATTTACCGTAAAATTGAATCCACTCAATAGCTCAAACAATGTTGTTGGATTCACTTAAAATTTGTACACCAGGTTGTTAGGACTAAATTTAAGCTCTGCACGTTTTAATAAATAAGAATTATGCTTGTTTTTAAACTCAATAACTCGAACAAAATGTTGCTGGATTATTATTAAATATTTACACACGGTTACTTATCACTAGATTTTACATTGGCGTTGTGTACTCTCGTGACCTTTTGTGAATTAGCTAAGAGATGTGGTACCCATCTAGCCCCATTTTTTACCTTTTAGATGTTTAGTCATGATTTCGTGAACAGATAAATTGCGAAATTGCAAGCTGGTCAACCCTGTATATTTTTCTGCATATTGGACCAACAGAGAGAGGACAATCTATATATTAAAGGCATTTTAGAACCATCGGCAATGTGCCCAGTGTTCCATGAGTGTATTTCTCTATAATATGTAGAACAGTGCCAAAATAATTGTTGTATGAGACGTTGAAGCATTTTATGACCCATGTGCACTACGAACTTTACATGATATAGCTTTACAAGGTATATACAAGTGTCACACGTTTTAATATAACCTCCAATGTCAGATCTCAAATTATCCATCATGATACCAAATAACAAAACACGATCAGTGTATATGCAGTGTGTAGCTATTTAAGTGCATAGGTCTTTACTATGGCATAAATCGTAACGAATTTGCAGGTATAGTTTCTATGGAAGCGCGTTCGTCTAAAAAAAATCCGATTGCCCCTATTTGGAATACAACCGTCGTAAGTTATGGAAACACATACGTGTCACAATTCTTTGTTTGTTTTCCATTTTGTATTTTTCAGATAAAAACACACTAAAACGTTTTAGATCAAAGCATTGCTGAAATCAGTTTTGTGCACCAAATCAGTCTTAACGCTTATGAACGTATAACCATATGGATATTAATATATGAAATTCCATAATAAGAACGTGTTTACAATATCTAGGCAGATATAACCAATTTTATTCCATTATTCAAAGGGTCAACAGAAGTTTTGGTAAATGTTCACGAAACACTAAAAATTTGATCTACAAATTCAAAATATATGAATAAAACAGCTACACTGTAAACCACTGTTGTCACGAGCTAGGTACCACCCGTCATGACTTGTTTTATGTATTTAATCCCAGGATAAGCTCAAGATGGTGGAGCGAAAGTGTTGGCTAAATACTACCCACCAAACACTACCCACCAAACACTACCAATCAAACACTACCCTCCAAAAACTACCCATCAAACACTACCCACCAAACACTACCCATCAAACACTACCCATCAAACACTATCCACAAAACACTACCCACCAAACAATACCCACCAAATACTACCCACCAAATACTACCATCAAACACTACCCATCAAACACTACCCGCTTAATACTACAATCAAACACTACCCATCAAACACTATCCACCAAATACTACCCACCAAATACTACCCATCAAACACTACCCACCAAACACTACCCATCAAACACTACCCATCAAACACTTTCCATCAAACACTACCAACCAAACACTACCCACCAAATACTACCGACCAAATACTACCATCAAACACTACCCATCAAACACTACCCACCAAATACTAAATATTAAGTACCAAAAAACCTATCATTTACCCATATAATCTCAGTATTTTACCCAACCAATTACAATAAATTAATTCAGCTTATTAACACATACATAACATTTTCACATTGCTTTCGTAAGAATGTACTAATAGTTCATTTATGTGTGGTCCTTCATGGCAGTGTGGTGGTCTAAGACGCCATCTCAAGATCACTTACCTCTCACTGCCAAGACCGTAGGTCCGAGTCCCGCTCGCTCCAAAAACTTTATGTGAGAAAGTTTCCAGTTACTTGCGGAACGAGTTCTAATCAATCTGACTCAGTCTGAGGTATTCCTCCACCAGTAAAACTGGATATGCCATATATAACCTGAAATGTGTTGAAAATGGCGTTAAACCCCATTTAAAAAAATGTTCATTAGTGTATAATAAAGTTCGGAATTTGTGTAGAAGTAAGGCTGATAATATGTATTTTGTCATGCACTTCAGACAGGCCTGAATTTTAAAAAATACCAAAACTCCTCCTTATATTTCTCCAAAACTGTGTTTGATCGGTAAGAGTACGGGCACAATACATAGCGTTCTCAAATTTATGTATACAAAACACTTAACCCTTTACTCCATAGATACGCGTTTTCCGCACCAATCACAGAAGGCCTTTGAAAACAGTGCATGAAGAGTTCAGATTGCTCGTAACGATAAATCTGAACACTTCCTGCACTGTTTTCCACTCTGTCAGTTAATATAAACATATTTTCACCCTATAATTCAAAAGCCTTCTATATTAGAGGTGTCCAAAGGTGTCTATATTAGAGGTGTCCAGAGGTGTCCAAAGGAGTCTATATTAGAGGTGTCAAAAGGCGTCTATATGAAGTAAAGGGTTAAACGTATCCACACTGGTACACGCATCATCAGGATTGTTAAATATTGATCTGGCTAAATCGGTGAATTTATGTCTGATTTTTACTGCTTTAGTTTCTTTAGTTCGAGTTCAAACACACATTTCATGTTTTATCGGCAGAAAATGTATTCAGCCATTTGTAACACTGACGCATTTTGATTTGCTAATGAGCGACTGTATTTTATTCTTTCTTGTCGATAGTTTTTTGTCTTTCCTTTAATTCTGTAAAAAAAAAAACTACCGACATCTTTTAAATCACACTCCCTTAAGTAACGTCTTCCATAAAGCCAGTTTGCGTTGACAGAATTTTAACAAAAACTCGCTGTTAACAACGTGGCGTTATTGGTGTAAACACTTTATTGGAGTTGGCGCGTATTGTGCATTTGTGGGGAGTGGGGAATAATAAAATGTCCCATTGTGTAAATGAAACACGGATTACTGCTACATTACCAATAAATACAGTACAAAAGGCCGCTTATAGGAATCCAATAATGGCACTATTGATAGAAATATGTCCTGCCGCTCTGACGGGAGCTTTATTGCTTCTGTGAGTCGTTAAGGACATTGATTTGGTCCCTTGTTTGTAGCTTTGGCAGTTGGTGTTATAAAAGTGTGCAAACAATAATGTGTAAAGGTTGAAAAGTCTAATCAAGTATTATAATACCAAGATGTTTATTTAAGATTGGTAACTTTGAGTAGACATATATTGACGATGGATAAGAAACATCGGGTATTTCTCGTGATTTCTCGTTATGCGTCAGCACTCAACACTCCCAGACGTATAGACAAAAATAAGAAATATAAAATATTTCACGTAATTTCTCGTTATGCGTATAGACAAAGATAAGAAACATAAGGTATTTCACGTGATTTTTTGTTATGCGTCAACACTCCCAGACGTATAGACGAAGATAAGAAACTAAAGGTACTTCACGTGATTTGTTGTTATGTGTCAACACTCCCAGACGCATAGACAAAGATAAAAGACATAAAGTATTTCTCGTGATGTTATACGTCAACACTCCCAGACGTATTGACAAAGGTAAGAGACATAAGGTGTTTCTCGTGATAACTGGTTATGCGTTAACACTCCTAGACGTATAGATAAAGATAAGAAACATAACGTTTTTCTCGTGATTTCTCATTATACGTCAACACTCCCAGACGTATAGACAAAGATATGAAACATAAAATGTTTCTCGTGATTTCTCATTATACGTCAATACTCCCAGACGTATAGACAAAGATAAGAAACATAAAGTATTTCTCGTGATTTCTCATCATACGTCAACACTCCCAGACGTATAGACAAATATAAGAAACATCAGGTATTTCTCGTGATTTCTCGTTATACGTCAACATTCCCAGCCGTATAGACATTGATAAGTAACATAAAGTATTTCTCGTGATTTCTCATTATACGTCAACATTCCCAGATGTATAGACAAATATAAGAAACATCAGGTATTTCTCGTGATTTCCTGTTATACGTCAACACTTCCAGACGTATAGACAATGATAAGAAACATAAAGTATTTCTCGTGATTTCTCGTTATACGTCAATACTCCCAGGCATATAGACAAAGATAAGAAACGTAAAGTATTTCTCGTGATTTCTCATTATACGTCAACACTCCCAGACGTATAGACAAAGATAAGAAACATAAAGTATTTCTTGTGATTTCTCATCATACGTCAACACTCCCAGACGTATAGACAAAGATAAGAAACATCAGGTATTTCTCGTGATTTCCCGTTATACGGCACCACTCCCAGACGTATACACAGTGATAAGAAACATAAAGTATTTCTCGTGATTTCTCATTATACGTCAACACTCCCAGACGTATAGACAAAGATACGAAACATAAAGTATTTCTCGTGATTTCTCAGTATACGTCAACACTCCCAGACGTATAGACAAATATAAGAAACATCAGGTATTTCTCGTGATTTCTCATTATACGTCAACACTCCCAGACGTATAGACAAAGATAAGAAACATAAAGTATTTTTCGTGATTTCTCATTATACGTCAACACTCCCAGACGTATAGACAAAGATAAGAAACATAAAGTATTTCTTGTGATTTCTCATCATACGTCAACACTCCCAGACGTATAGACAAAGATAAGAAACATAAAGTATTTCTCGTGATTTCTCATTATACGTCAACACTCCCAGACGTATAGACAAAGATAAGAATAATCAGGTATTTCTCGTGATTTCTCATTATACGTCAACACTCCCAGACGTATAGACAAAGATAAGAAACATAAAGTATTTTTCGTGATTTCTCATTATACGTCAACACTCCCAGACGTATAGACAAAGATAAGAAACATAAAGCATTTCTCGTGATTTCTCATTATACGTCAACACTCCCAGACGTATAGACAAAGATACTAAACATCAGATATTTTTCGTGATTTCTCATCATACATTAACATTACAAGACGTGCGTACAAAGACAGGAGAACGTTTCGTTTATTTTGGGTGAGTTTTACCAGTCAGCATTTCCGTGTGGAGATTTACATGTTTTTTTATATTTTCTTTATTTCATTGTTTGTTTACTGCGTATTATTATTTAAAATAATTAATCATGATCAATATACAGAAACGTTATATTTTAAAAATATCGTTTTCAATGTATGTGTATCTTAGTTCATTTGGAACAACTGTCTGCGGTCAAAAGTTCAATGTAACGTCCGGTCGACTTTCAATATTATTCCACCGGACTCAGGTCGTCCAACCTAAAATGGAATTTATTTTAAAAGGTGCGACTGAGATTGATCGAATAACACCAACTGAGCAGATAAAACAACATTTTATAGATAAAACTGTGTTGTTTACAATATTCATTCCCGTCGCTAATGCTCTCATCTGGTTGAGAATCAAATATCGCAGTCCCTTTGAGTAGACAAAAATCAACAAATTGGATTGGAAAACGTTGATGAGATATAGTGTGCAGTTTACTCCATTCCACCCATTTACCTTACACATGGCTAAGTCAGAGTGAAATGAAACACTGTTGCCAGAGATACAGAGTGCACATAATATTGCACTCCACCCATCTTACTGTACACATGGCTATATTTAGTGTAAAATAACTGTAAACGCTGTTGCCAGAGATACAGGGTGCACATAATATTACACTCCACCTACCTAACCATACACATGGCTAAGTTTAGTGTAAAATGGCTGTTAACGCTGTTGCCAGAGATACAGGGTGCACATAATATTACACTCCACCTATCTAACCCTACACATGGCTAAGTTTAGTGTGAAATGGCTGTTAACGCTGTTTCCAGAGATACAGGGTGCACATAATATTACACTCCACCTATCTAACCATACACATGGCTAAGTTTAGTGTGAAATGACTGTTAATGCTGTTGCCAGAGATACAGGGTGCATATAATATTACACTCCACCTATCTTACCCTACACATGGCTAAGTTTAGTTTGAAATGACTGTTAACGCTGTTGCCAGAGATACAGGGTGCACATAATATAACACTCCACCCATCTAACCCTACACATGGCTAAGTTTAGTTTGAAATGACTGTTAACGCTGTTGCCAGAGATACAGGGTGCATATAATATTACACTCCATCCATCTAACTGTACACATGGCTAAGTTTAGTGTGAAATGACTGTTAACGCTGTTGCCAAAAGATACAGGATGCATATAACATAACACTCCACCTATCTAACACTACACATGGCTAAGTTTAGTGTGAAATGACTGTAAACGCTGTTGCCAGAGATACAGGGTGCATATAATATTACACTCCACCAATCTAACCCTACACATGGCTAAGTTTAGTGTGAAATGACTGTTAACGCTGTTGCCAGAGATACAGGGTGCATATAATATTACACTCCACCAATCTAACCCTACACATGGCTAAGTTTAGTGTGAAATGACTGTTAACGCTGTTGCCAGAGATACAGGGTGCATATAATATTACACTCCACCAATCTAACTGTACAAATTGCTAAGTTTAGTGTGAAATGACTGTTAACGCTGTTGCCAGAGTGACAGGGTGCATATAATATTACACTCCACCTATCTAACTATACATATGGCTAAGTTTAGTGTGAAATGACTGTTAACGCTGTTGCCAGAGATACAGGGTGCATATAATATTGCACTCCATCCTTCTATCTGTACACATGGCTTAGTTTAGTGTGAAATGACTGTTAACGCTGTTGCCAGAGATACAGGGAGAATATAAAATTACACTTCACCTATTTAACCGTACACATGGCTAAGTTTAGTGTGAAATGACTGTTAACGCTGTTGCCAGAGATACAGGGTGCATATAATATTACACTCCACCAATCTAACTATACATATGGCTAAGTTTAGTGTGAAATGACTGTTAACGCTGTTGCCAGAGATACAGGGTGCATATAATATTGCACTCCATCCTACTATCTGTACACATGGCTTAGTTTGTGTGAAATGACTGTTAACGCTGTTGCCAGAGATACAAGGTGTATATAATATTGTACTCCACCCATCTAACTGTACACATGGCTAAGTTTAGTGTGAAATGACTGTTAACGCTGTTGCCAGAGATACAAGGTGCATATAATATTACACTCAACCTATCTAACTGTACACATGGCTAAGTTTAGTGTGAAATGACTGTTAATGCTGTTGCCAGAGATACAGGGTGCATATAATATTACACTCCACCTATCTAACTGTACACATGGCTTAGTTTAGTGTGAAATGACTGTTAACGATGTTGCCAGAGATACAGGGTGCATATAATATTACACTCCGCACATCTAATCTTACGCACGGCTAACTTGAGTGCGAAACGACTGTTAACGCTGTTGCCAGAGATACAGGGTGAATATAAAATTACACTTCACCCATCTAACCGTACACATGGCTAAGTTTAGTGTGAAATGACTGTTAACGCTGTTGCCAGAGATACAGGGTGCACATAATATTACACTTCACCTATCTAACCCTACACATGGCTAAGTTTAGTGTGAAATGACTGTTAACGCTGTTGCCAGAGATACAGGGTGCATATAATATTACACTCCACCTATCTAACTGTACACATGGCTAAGTTTAGTGTGAAATGACTGTTAACGCTGTTGCCAGAGATACAGGGTGCATATAATATTACACTCCACCTATCTAACTGAACACATGGCTTAGTTTAGTGTGAAATGACTGTTAACGCTGTTGCCAGAGATACAGGGTGCATATAATATTACACTCCGCACATCTAATCTTACGCACGGCTAACTTGAGTGCGAAACGACTGTTAACGCTGTTGCCAGAGATACAGGGTACACAGTGTATTACACTCCGCACATCTAATCCTACACAAGGCTAAGTTTAGTGTGAAACGACTGTTAACGCTGTTGCCAGAGATACAGGGTACACAGTGTATTACACTCCGCACATCTAATCTTACACAAGGCTAAGTTTAGTGTGATACGACTGTTAACGCTGTTGCCAGAGATACAGGGTACACAGTGTATTACACTCCGCACATCTAACCCTACACATGGCTAAGTTAAGTGTGAAATGACTGTTAACGCTGTTGCCAGAGATACAGTGTGCACATTGTATTTTACACTCTGTAAATCTAACCCTACATATGGCGTAGTTTAGTTTGAAATTACTGTTAACGCTGTTGCCAGAGATACAGGATACAACGTGTATTACACTCCGCACATCTAACCCTCCACATGGCTAAGTTTAGTGTGAACTGACTGTTAACGCTGTTGCCAAAGATGCAAGGTACACAGTGTATTACACTCCGCACATCTAACCCTACACATGGCTAAGTTTAGTGTGAAATGACTGTTAACGCTGTTGCCAGAGATACAGGGTTAACAGTGTATTACACTCCGTACATCTAACCCTACACATGGCTAAGGTTAGTGTGATACTGTTAACGCTGTGCCAGAGATACAGGGTACAGAGTGTATTACACTCAGCACATCTAACCCTACACATGGCTAAGTTTAGTTTGAAATAACTGTTAACGTCGTTGCCATAGATGCAGGGCAAACAGTGTATTACACTCCGCACATCTAACCCTACATATGGCTAAGCCTAGTTTGAAATTACTGTTAACGCTGTTGCCATAGATGCAGGGTAAACAGTGTGTTACACTCCGCACATCTAGCACTCCACATGGCTAAGTTTAGTGTGAAATGACTCTGTGGCCATAGATATCGCCTGCATTGTCTGCCAATCTCCCGCCCGCACCACACACTAATCTCACTCCCATGCTGGCCATCATTCGGGTGATATGACAGTGAACGCTGTTGCCAGAGATACATGATGCACAGTTTATCCAACTATGACATGTTTACCCTTCACTTTGCCATCTTTAGGTTGGTATGAATGTGAAGTATGTTGCTACATGTACAGGGTCCAACTATAAGGTCAATTGACTACTCCAGGTTTTGCAAGACTTCGCTCATCTCCCCTTCAATCGTGTTTGGATATAATGGCTGCCAAAGTAATTGCCAGAGATAACGAATGCGCATTGTAGTCCAATCGCCCAACCACTCTGCTTCTGAATAACTTTAGAGTGATCTACTGCATGAATTTTGAGCGAAATAACTATAAACGTTCTTGTCAGAGATACAGGGTGCATGGTGTTTTCTACTGCGCACTTCTCACTCGTCTTCTTGATAACTCTAAAGAGAAAGGACTGCAAAAACTCTTGTCAGAGAAACAGAGTGCATGGTGTTTTCTGCAGCGCACATCTCATCTTCTTCTTGATAACTTTATAGAGAAAGGACTGCAAAAGCTCTTGTCAGAGATACAGAGTGCATGGTGTTTTATACTCCGCTCATCTCACCCTCCTTCTAGATATCTTTAGAGAGAAAGGACTGCGAAAGCTCTTGTCAGGGATACTGGGTGCATGGTGTTTTCTGCTGTGCCCATATCACTTTTCTTCTTGATAACTTTAGAGAGAAAGGACTGCAAAAGCTCTTGTCAGAGATACAGAGTGCATGGTGTTTTCTACTGTGCCCATCTCATCCTTCTTTTTGATAGCTTTAGAGAGAAAGGACTTCAAAAGCTCTTGTCAGAGATTCAGAGTGCATTGTGTTTTCTACTGCACCCATTTCACCCTTCTTCTTGATAACTTTAGAGAGAAAGGACTGCAAAAGCTCTTGTCAGAGATACAGGGTGCATGGTGTTTTCTGCTGTGCCCATATCACTCTTCTTCTTGATAACTTTAGAGAGAAAGGACTGCAAAAGCTCTTGTCAGAGATACATAGTGCATGGTGTTTTCTACTGTGCCCATCTCATCCTTCTTCTTATTAGCTTTAGAGAGAAAGGACTTCAAAAGCTCTTGTCAGAGATACAGGGTGCATGGTGTTTTCTGCTGCGCTCATCTCACCCTTCTTCTTGATAACTTTAGAGAGAAAGGACTGCAAAAGCTCTTGTGAAAGATACAGAGTGCATTGTGTTTTATACTGCGCCAGTCTCACCCTTCTTCTTGATAGCTTTAGAGAGAAAGGATTGCACATTCTCTTGTCAGAGATACAGGATGCATGGTGTTTTTCTACTTCGCCCATCTCACCCTTCTTCTTGATTACTTTAGAGAGAAAGGACTTCAAAATCTCTTGTCAGAGATACACAGTACATAGTGTTTTCCACTGCGCCCATCTCACCCTTCTTCTTGATAACTTTAGAGAGAAAGGACTGCAAAAGCTCTTGTCAGAGATACAGAGTAAATGGTGTTTTCTACTGCACCCATCTCACCCTTCTTCTTGATAGCTTTAGAGAGAAAAGACTGCAAAAGCTCTTGTCAGAGAAACAGGGTGCATGATGTTTTCTTCTGCGCCCATCTCACCCTTCTTCTTGATAACTTTAGAGAGAAAGGACTCCAAAATCTCTTGTTAGAGATACAGAGTACATGGTGTTTTCCGCTGTGCCCATCTCATTCTTCTTCTTCATTACTTTGAGAGGGAAAGGAGTGCAAAATATCTTGTCAGAGATACAGGGTGCATGGTGTTTTTTACTGCGCCCATCTCACTCTTCTTCTTGATTACTTTAGAGAGAAAGGATTGCAAAAGCTCTTGTCAGAGATACAGGGTACATGGTGTTTTCTACTGTGCCCATCTCACCCTTCTTCTTGATTACTTTAGAGAGAAAGGACTGCAAAATCTCTTGTCAGAGATACAGGGTGCATGGTGTTTTCTACTGCGCCAATCTTTCTCTTCTTGTTGATTACTTTAGAGAGAAAGGACTTCAAAAGCTCTTGTCAGAGATACAGGGTGCATGGTGTTTTCTACTGTGCCCATCTCACTCTTCTTCTTGATTACTTTAGAGAGAAAGGACTGCAAAATCTCTTGTCAGAGATACAGGGTCATGGTGTTTTCTACTGCGCCCATCTCACTCTTCTTCTTGATTACTTTAGAGAGAAAGGACTGCAAAAGCTCTTGTGAGAGATACAGAGTGCATTGTGTTTTATACTGCGCCAGTTTCACCCTTCTTCTTGATAGCTTTAGAGAGAAAGGATTGCACATTCTCTTGTCAGAGATACAGGGTGCATGGTGTTTTCTACTGCGCCCATCTCACCCTTCTTCTTGATTACTTTAGAGAGAAAGGACTTCAAAATCTCTTGTCAGAGATACACAGTACAAAGTGTTTTCCACTGCGCCCATCTCACCCTTCTTCTTGATTACTTTAGAGAGAAAGGACTGCAAAAGCTCTTGTCGGAGATACAGAGTAAATGGTGTTTTCTACTGCACCCATCTCACCCTTCTTCTTGATAACTTTAGAGAGAAAGGACTCCAAAATCTCTTGTTAGAGATACGGAGTACATGGTGTTTTCTACTGTGCCCATCTCATTCTTCTTCTTCATTACTTTAGAGAGAAAGGAGTGCAAAATATCTTGTCAGAGATACAGGGTGCATGGTGTTTTTTACTGCGCCCATCTCACTCTTCTTCTTGATTACTTTAGAGAGAAAGGATTGCAAAAGCTCTTGTCAGAGATACAGGGTACATGGTGTTTTCTACTGTGCCCATCTCACCCTTCTTCTTGATTACTTTAGAGAGAAAGGACTGCAAAATCTCTTGTCAGAGATACAGGGTGCATGGTGTTTTCTACTGCGCCAATCTCACTCTTCTTATTGATTACTTTAGAGAGAAAGGACTGCAAAAGCTCTTGTCAGAGATACAGGGTGCATGGTGTTTTCTACTGTGCCCATCTCACTCTTCTTCTTGGTTACTTTAGAGAGAAAGGACTGCAAAATCTCTTGTCAGGGATACAGGGTGCATGGTGTTTTCTACTGCGCCCATCTCACTTTTCTTCTTGATTACTTTACAGAAAAAGGACTGCAAAAGCTCTTGTCAGAAATACAGGTTGCATGGTGTTTTCTACTGCGCCCATCTCACTCTTCTACCTGATAACTTTAGAGAGAAAGGATTGCAAAAGCTCTTGTCAGAGATACAGGGTGCATGGTGTTTTTTACTGTGCCCATCTCACTCTTCTTCTTGATAACTTTGGAGAGAAAGGATTGCAAATTCTCTTGTCAGACATAAAGGGTGCATGGTGTTTTCTACTGCGCCCATCTCACCCTTCTTCTTGATTACTTTAGAGAGAAAGGACTGCAAAAACTCTTGTCAGAGATACAGGATATATGGTGTTTTCTACTGCGCCCATCTAATCCTTCTTCTTGATTACTTTAGAGAGAAAGGACTGCAAAATCTCTTGTCAGAGATACAGGGTGCATGGTGTTTTCTACTGCGCCCATCTCACCCTTCTTCATGATAACTTTAGAGAGAAAGGACTGCAAAAACTCTTGTCAGAGATACAGGGTACATGGTTTTTTCTGCTGCGCCCATCTCACCCTTCTTCTTGATAACTTTAGAGAGAAAGGATTGCAAAATCTCTTGTCAGAGATACAGAGTGAATGGTGTTTTCTTCTGCGCCCATCTCACCCTTCTTCTTGATAACTTTAGTGAGAAAGTACTGCAAAAGCTCTTGTCAGAGATACAGGTTGCATGGTGTTTTCTACTGCGCCCATCTCACTCTTCTTCTTGATTACTTTAGAGAGAAAGGACTGCAAAAGCTCTTGTCAGAGATACAGGATTGATGGTGTTTTCTTCTGCGCCCATCTCACTCTTCTTCTTGATTACTTTAGAGAGAAAGGACTGCAAAATCTCTTATCAGAGATACAGGGTGCATGGTGTTTTCTTCTGCGCCCATCTCACTCTTCTTCTTGATTACGTTAGAGAGAAAGGACTGCAAAATCTCTTGTCAGAGATACAGGGTGCATGGTGTTTTCTACTGCGCCAATCTCACTCTTCTTATTGATTACTTTAGAGAGAAAGGACTGCAAAAGCTCTTGTCAGAGATACAGGGTGCATGGTGTTTTCTACTGTGCCCATCTCACTCTTCTTCTTGGTTACTTTAGAGAGAAAGGACTGCAAAATCTCTTGTCAGGGATACAGGGTGCATGGTGTTTTCTACTGCGCCCATCTCACTTTTCTTCTTGATTACTTTACAGAAAAAGGACTGCAAAAGCTCTTGTCAGAAATACAGGTTGCATGGTGTTTTCTACTGCGCCCATCTCACTCTTCTACCTGATAACTTTAGAGAGAAAGGATTGCAAAAGCTCTTGTCAGAGATACAGGGTGCATGGTGTTTTTTACTGTGCCCATCTCACTCTTCTTCTTGATAACTTTGGAGAGAAAGGATTGCAAATTCTCTTGTCAGACATAAAGGGTGCATGGTGTTTTCTACTGCGCCCATCTCACCCTTCTTCTTGATTACTTTAGAGAGAAAGGACTGCAAAAACTCTTGTCAGAGATACAGGATATATGGTGTTTTCTACTGCGCCCATCTAATCCTTCTTCTTGATTACTTTAGAGAGAAAGGACTGCAAAATCTCTTGTCAGAGATACAGGGTGCATGGTGTTTTCTACTGCGCCCATCTCACCCTTCTTCATGATAACTTTAGAGAGAAAGGACTGCAAAAACTCTTGTCAGAGATACAGGGTACATGGTTTTTTCTGCTGCACCCATCTCACCCTTCTTCTTGATAACTTTAGAGAGAAAGGATTGCAAAATCTCTTGTCAGAGATACAGAGTGAATGGTGTTTTCTTCTGCGCCCATCTCACCCTTCTTCTTGATAACTTTAGTGAGAAAGTACTGCAAAAGCTCTTGTCAGAGATACAGGTTGCATGGTGTTTTCTACTGCGCCCATCTCACTCTTCTTCTTGATTACTTTAGAGAGAAAGGACTGCAAAAGCTCTTGTCAGAGATACAGGATTGATGGTGTTTTCTTCTGCGCCCATCTCACTCTTCTTCTTGATTACTTTAGAGAGAAAGGACTGCAAAATCTCTTATCAGAGATACAGGGTGCATGGTGTTTTCTTCTGCGCCCATCTCACTCTTCTTCTTGATTACTTTAGAGAGAAAGGACTGCAAAAGCTCTTGTCAGAGATACAGGGTGCATGGTGTTTTCTTCTGCGCCCATCTCACTCTTCTTCTTGATTACTTTAGAGAGAAAGGACAGAGAAAGTCAGAGATTCAGAGTGCATTATGTTTTCCACTCCACTCCTCCTCTCCCTCTCCCCCTCCTTCTTCAGAGGGAAAAGACTACTAATGCAGTACATCTGACACTGTCAATGGTAGAGACAGTTTGCTGCTCCGCCGAATTGCTTTTATAGTGCTACAAAACTTCTGATTTTATTTTGACAAAAAATATTGAACACAGTTTCATTAATAGTTAAACACAAAAAATGATGTTCGAGCTCAGAGCAGACGCATGTCGGCCTATAATGGTTACCGTTTATTAAAAATCGGTTAATAGTATGATACAAATTCTATTATTAACTACACAGAATCAATACATGCCAGTGGGCTCAAAATCATTCACAACAGACAGGATGCAAAGTTTGATTACTTGTAGAATTTTGGCTGAATAGATGATTTTCTTTAATAACTGTTTTTTTTCAAAATTTTTTTTCTATTAAATGGGATTTAGTGCCAATTAACATGTTATATGACTATAACAACCAGTGTATTGGTGGAGAAAACTAAGGTTATAATAATGTGTTCATGTTTAAAATGCAAACACTTGACTCGGCCTTGAATTTGAAAGAATTAACGCCGATTTAAAAAGTAGAAATTTTAAATTTAAAAATATTTTCTCATAATGAGTATATTCGATTTTTAGAGTCGATCTTAAACTCTTTGAGTTGAGAACAGATCACAGTTTTATAATCTCCGATCCAGAAGCGCATCCATGAACTTGAGTAGAATCGATGAGTTTTTTCACGATAGCTGGTAGATTTTCTCACATTATGGAGTGTTTCGACCGACCTAGGATCTAATTTTACAATACAACTTTGTTCTAGGGTGCTCTCAAGAGTATCACAGGTATCCCGGTAGCTCATGTATTTCGTTAAAAGCATGATACAATATACAATGAAAAGTTATAGTCGGCATAAGATATAACACAATAAACATTAGTTAGCTATGTATAGCTATCGACCGACATAAATCAATGTTTTAATTTGCATTCTCAGTTCATGTATGGTTTTACTTATTTTTCTATAAACCTGTATTAAGCAATCAGTCAGTTTATAAGCAAGTATGGCCTTTTAAGACAGGTTGTTGCTTAATATAGTTGGATTTGCTATGAAAACATAGAAATAGGAAGTAGCAAATGTGGCTGCTTAAGACAAGTGACTGCTTAGTTGAGGTGACCGCTTGCACAGGTTTGACTAATCATTTTTTCTGTTTTTGACATATACTTGTTTTGTGTTGATAAGCCGTGAAACACAAACTCACATTATCATGTCTTGATCACACTGTCTGATTAACTGTTCGGAAACAGCTTTTACCGACAGGATGTTTTTAGCTAAGGCTAAGAAAATGCAATAAGGCGAAGCTCTGCCGTGCCATTGCTGCATTCTCATGGCGAACCTAAACTAAAAGTCATCGCTCAAGTGTTTTATTCATCATTTTAATTGGAATTGTATATTAAGGTTTTATTCGCAGTATCTTGGACTTTTATTTCAAGGTAGAAATTTAACAAATCCGAATGAAAGTTTATTATGCTTCCAGCCAAATAAACTTAGTACTTTTTTCACCCCATTATGATGTCAAAAGATGAATGCTGGTATAATAATTTACATATTATACACTTTATTTTTAAAATCATAATGTAATTTGATAACGATTAGACTTCCATTTTGTTTCTCCATATTTCTGTAAAACTAAACACGGTTATTGCGGTATATATTTTATAAAGGAAATATCCGAATAATGAGCCATTACCAACAACCTCTTGAAGACTGAAGTAGGAGTTGTATTGACTATTCGTGTGGTTAAGCATTCTGAAACTTCCCACGGGAATTTTGATAAGCCGCCGTCACTTCATCAGAAGTGCCGCGTTTTACACTGTTGAAGACATGCAATATTCGTTTGAGATGCATGCGGTGACAACAGTTCTATAATCAAAGTTGATCACACAAATGACATTAAAACCAAGGCTAATTAAGGTCTCACTACACAGTTGAATTGTGTTCTTTGTTCTATAAAAAAAAATAAGGTCTAGCATTTCTATGGTAAAAAAAGAATTCCACATAGAATTATTTTTAAAGTTATTATTTTTTTCATTGGAGGAATGTATACCCAAATAAAATAAACAATAACTGGTAGGTTGACTAACTTTGTCTTTTTAAAGAGGGTGCAGTGACACCTTGAGATATTTTGAAAAAAAGTCCTCATAAATACATGCATATGTTGAAATCCTATAAAAGTCACTTTTTAAAACAATAATGTTTTATTGCAGTATATGCTATGTCAACTGTTGCTCTACTTACATGCAGTAAGAAATCACAACCATTTAAATATATATGAATATATCTTAATACATGTATCGCTATTAAAAAATATAATAGTTTTATTTAGTGGTATGTTACATACCTTAGCGACATATTAGTATTGTAGAGGTGTGGTAAATATCTTAGCAATAAATGATTATTTTGCAAATATCGTTTATAGCTTAACAATATGATTATTATTTTACAGAAACAAGTATTTTCTTTGCAGTAAATGATTAGTATGCAAACATAATTTGTATCTTAGCAATATAATGGTTAGAGTGTCGACATACTTCTTATCTTAATAATATAATGTTTTTGTGCCGATATATGTTTTATCTAAGCAGTAAAATGGTTATCGTGCCGACATAATTTTTATCTTAGCAATAAAATTATTATTTTGCAGACATATTTTTTATCTTATCAATATAATGGTTATTGTGCCGACATAATAATTATCTTAGCAATAAAATGATTATTGTGCAGACATTATTCTTATCTTAACAATTTAACAATAACATGAACTGGACATGTATAGCTCATATCTTAGCAATGCAATCTTTATATTGTGTACGCATGACATACCTTAGCACTAATACAGCTTTAAAACAAGCATGTGTTTTAATTTAGATCTTTGCAATGGAATGCCTGTCGTGCAAGTTTTGCTTATTCCAAATAGTAAATCATTGATTTAAACATTCCTAATTTTGATATTTTATTCGCTGGTTCAAGATCATTTATCCTACTTCTCGCCGTTGGGGTTGTGGGTTCGAGTCCAGCTAGGTCGAAATACATTATGTAAGAAAGTTTGTTAGCTACTTGCGGAAGGACGGTGGGCCTACTCAATTTTTTCTCTAAAGTCTTCTTAACACCTCCAACAGTAAAACTGGATGTCTTATACGGTATATTAGCTGTTAATCATCGTCACGTCACCATTTTTATCTGATAAGACTTATTAAATTGAAGTTTAAAGCAAACGTCACCATTTATATATGATAAGACTATCAAAATGAAGTTTAAAGCAATAATATTGTGTTGTCATATACGTTGATAAATAGTATTAGATTTTGATAAAACATAATCTTCCGACTTAATCAACAATTTATACAAACGACTCGCTTAATTGCTCGCTGCACGTTCTGCAATACGATACGTCTTCCATTAAAATTGAAAAGTCACACTGCATGCGGTTGATGGATTTTGTTTGTTTGGATATTTAGCATCATGTTTATGCCATCGAAAGCTAATAGACGATCAGAGTTAACTTAGACACTACTCCTTTGGTTATTGGTCGTTAACCAGTACACGAGCACATTCATCTCTGCAAGTAACTAATGCATTTCCCACTTGAATCAGTGGCGAGAGACGAATGCCAATGATATATATGTGTTGATAAATATGATCCATGTAGTTATATATAATAGCGGTATTTAATTTACATGATTAGTGTTGGCAAAATACACGTAACACAACATGAAGAGCATTGCCCCATTGACATAAATCAGAATAACGGCGCTGCATTAACATAAAGATAAATAAGGTGCCGCATTTACATAAGATGAATAACGGTGCCGCATTAGCATAATGATGCATAACAGTTTCTCATTAACAAAATATGAATAACGGCGCCACGTTAACATTAAGGTGAAAAGCGTTGTCTCATTAACATAAATATTAATAACAGTGTCTCATTAATCTAAATATGAATAACGGCGCCGCATTAACATAATGAAGCATAACGGCGCCTCATTAACATAAATATTAATAACGGTGCCGCATTAACATAAGATGAATAACGGTGCCGCGTTAACATAAAGGTGAAAAGCGTAGTCTCATTAACATAAATATAAATAACAGTGTCTCATTAACCTAAAACATGAATAACGGCGCCGCATTAACATAAAGATGAATATCGGCACCGCGTTAACATTAAGGTGAAAAGCGTTGTATCATTAACTTAAATATCAATAACGATGTCTCATTAACCTTAAAGATGAATAACGGCCCCGCATTAATATAAAGATGAATAACGACGCCTCATTAACATAAATATGAATAACGGTGCCGCATTAACATAAAGATGAATAACGGCGCCGCATTAACATAAAGATGAATAACGGTGCTGCATTAACATAAAGATAAATAACGACACCGCATTAACATAAAGATGAATAACGACGCCGCTTTAACATAAAGGTAAATAAATTTTTATCCCGTAATAATCTAAATTCAGAAGAAAAATATCAAATAAACGATAATTGAAAATAGTTAACATTTTTATCAGCTTTATTTTGGTACATATATTATTTAATTCAGACAAAGGTTAAAAGAGTTATGAAATAAATACTAAAGGCGCCTCCCGAAACTTCGTCCACGCATGTTTAGTGATATAAGCATGCCAGTCTCTGAAATCAAATCACTGATACGGATTATGCACTTTGACTAGTGTTATAAGATGCATTTATAAACACTATGTGTCCCTTTAAGATTATGGTCGATATTTTATTATAGTAACTATAATAAAGCGGCATTTAAATGAACACATAAATTATAGCCAGTTCCTTATACATTAAATGATTTTTAATTTAAATAAAAATAAAAACATCTCATTCGTCAATGTTTTCATTCATGCCACCAAGAAACGTATTGCTTCTTTTTTCCTGTCGTATTCAAATGATATAAATATATACAGGATCCCAGGACACAGTGGCTCGATGAACTGAGCGTTTGTTAGCCCTCACTGGCATAAAAATGACGCTAAATATTCAATCAATCAATCAATCAATCAATCAATCAATCAATCAATCAACTGATACATATAAATATATGTGAAGTTAACGGTTTTGAAATGTGACAAAGATGTAATAACTCTACCAAAGTCCAAGAATATTTATTACACATTGATTCTTCGTGAAACAAGGTAGTGTGATCGACTGACGTGTTAACGTTCATTAAGAAAATCACGCAGAAGTAAGATGTTTTGTAGAATACAATCTTTCAGTATGATATTGCTGATAGCGTATTAATGTATTTTAAATGTAGAAGTTAACAGAAATTGTACCGAGCGATAAACACTCATATGACACGATTGTTTCAGACGCATGTTTCAGCCAAAACATTTTTGGTCTTTTGTAAATACAATTTTATATTATACTCTTACTTTCAAAATTATGTTACTTCAAAACCATATTTTTGTTATATCTAAAAAAGTATCAACCGATTTTGCAAATAAAAAGGTTTATGAGTCACTCATAAACGTACTGAAGTGATACATAATTTATAAATATGTGGAGCGCGTGGTCCAGTGGTAGAGCACCGAACCCATGATCGGAGGGTTCGATCCTCCGCCACGGCTATGTGTGGTGTCCTTGAGCAAGACACTTTTCCGCATATGCCTAGTACTGGTTCTAACCAGGAAGACTTCGAGCGTGATTTGCCTAAGTTGTAGGTGTAATCCCACCATTGATTTTTGTTCTTTATTCTATAGTAAATAATAAAAGTTTGAAGGCTTGTCATTCATAGAGAACCCCAAATGAAAGAAGTGAAACCTACATTTTACTGTTTGTCAACCTCTGCACTATCAAAATATGATGAAAAAGTAGGTGTCATGTGTCATATAAGAGATTTTTTTCTGTTCAGTGTGTACACTGGTGACAAAGTGAAAGTAGACTTCCGAAATCATGTATTCATACCCCAATTTTCAAGCATTATTTTTTTTCTAAATTCACAATTCAAACATGACAATGCTATCAAAATGTTCAAAATACATCAATAACGCCATTGAAATAAAAAAATGACATTAAAATAAGGAAAATGCATTTTTAAAGAAGAAGAAATGAGGATTATTTATAACCGCCATTATGCGACTACCCCACGGAAGCACTTCCTTTTTGCAATGGTGGTACTACGACTGTAAGAACTTGTTTCACAATCGAAGTAAAATAAATAAGTTTAAAGTATAAATATAAATAATGATCCATAAATTTTGTTCACAAATTCAATGATTGACTGAAAAAATTAATTTATATCAATTTATTTAAGCTTGATTGCGAAGAAAGCTCACAGCTTATATGAACCATTCTCGAGTCTGCTTCCTGTGTAAAACAAATAACGAGTGTCGTTTTTAGAGGCATTTGGTATGGCTGAGGATCGATCCTGCAAACAACTCTAGCGTCAGCGACGAACATTCTATACATAACATTACCGCCCCGCTGACTCAAGTAGCCCAATCATAACTAGAGTATAATGGACGTGTAGTTTATATTTGAAATATAACTTTACCGCAATAATTAGTATCACTGAAGGATGGTGCCGATCTAAAAACAGTTCTTTCTTCGTATTGGTTAGAAAATACTTGCAGTGCTTTTCATTGATAATAACTTTACTTTAGCTCGATTGCGAAGGACCCTCAGAACATTTGTTAATCGGTACTAGACTCGTTTCTTTTTTCTTTTTTTCTTTTTTTTCTTTTTTTTTTTGGGGGGGGGGGGGGCATCTCTGTACAGTCAAACCTCTGCAAGCGGTCACCTCTATTTAGCAGCCACTTGGCTTTACCAGTCACATTTACTACTTCCTGTTTCTATGTTTTTATAGCAAATCCATCTCTATTTAGCAACAACCTGTTTTAAAAAAAGTTATAAGTGCTCCTTCCCTTGACTAGCTGCTTAATACAGGTTTGACTGGTATAGTTTATGTAAGACCATCGGGACGATAATGGTGATTAGTTAACCTGGGACCTGTGGTAAGAGAGCGATTATCATTTTTTCATTCACTACATTACCACCCTTCTCAGTGCATAAAGGAGGACGAATTAACATTCTAAATAAGCCAAAAAGTGACTACCCCCTTTGAAATGTCACCCACAATGGGGAGCTTTAACTGTTGTTCCTTATTTCCCAAAACGTCATTAAATGAAATAGAGAAAATATTAGTAACCCAGACAAACCGAACAATGCGGCAATGTACAGTAGGTATGGCATGAAACATAAACAAGTTATGCTCAAGATAATATTACATATGGCCAATTGATGCCACATGTAAAAAGGATGTCCGTTTTTTTTACTAATGACCATATTTCTGTATTTTCAGTGCCGATAGTACCAAACTTTATTCTGAAGCTTGAAGAGGAATCTAAACAAAATGAACACATAAATACCACACTTCCAACAATAGCAAAAGTTGTATGTAAAAATAGAACTATTTACAACGATGAATATGCAGTTAAGGACGCTAACGAAAATGCAGGTAGACTAGTTAATGGTACGTCCGGTGTGGCCTGGGTAGGTAAGGAATTTGACGCTTCGAAACAACCAAAGGAATGTGAAAATGAAATAGTGATAAATAAGACAGCTGAAAGAATACTTGCACAAAAACACAAAGAGGAGGAGTATGCCGAATACGGGGATGCTAACGTTAAAGCAGGGATAATGTTTGGCTCAAAGGCTCTCGTGCAGATGTTGTTTAATCCATTCGTAGGACCAATAACAAATAGGTACGTTATTGGTATTAACTTACGTTAAAGATGCAATGGTTATCGTACATTCTCATAGTTTTACTTTATGTTTACAACATCTCATACAAGTATAAAAGCTGGATATGAAAACAGTGGCTAAGTACTAAAAGGTTCGTACTGAAATATTTATAGAACAAATAAATTTTATTTGACTAAGGCAAAAACAGTTCATCATCGTACAAATACATAAATGCATTGATTTTTGGGTCGTATTGACCAACAATTCTTCAGACTATTCTTAGACTTGAACTGAAAAAAGGAATTTTGAAAAAAAAAACAGACTTGGAGACCAGATTTGTATACAGGTAGGGACACCTAATATATAGTAAAACACACTTTCACAATTATTCTATCTGTCATGGTAAACTAGATATCTAAGATTAAAATATAGATTTTCAAGCTCAAATCTTAAGAATATACTCAAAAATGGTTAGTGAATACAACCACAAATCAATGCACCCGTGAGACACAACAAAACAGCACAACAGTATTACAGCAACATTTTGTATATCATTAAAATGTTCATCTGTGTTTGTCTTAAAGATTCTTTAAGAACTGTATTAAAGACAGTATGTGTTTGAAGTATACTATTTTGTTATGATTGGTCCAACATACAACTACATTTACATTTCAGGATTGGCTATACCATTCCAATGTTTACTGGGTTTTTCATAATGATGGCATCTACAGTAAGTAAGTATTTCTGTTGCTACAATCTCTTCATAAAAAACTGTTATTTATTATATGTTTATAAGGACAATCTAACCCTTCGTATAACAACACCACCTACCCCAAGTATATTCATGATATTGCAACATTTCTGTCATGTAAAACTGTTATCAATTCTTTGTTAATTGGTGCAATCTAACTCTTCGTATAACAACATCACCTACCCCAAGTATATTCATTATATTGCCACATTTTTGTCATGTAAAACTGTTATCAATCCTTTGTTAATTGGTACAATCTAACTCTTCGTATAACAACATCACCTACCCCAAGTATATTCATTATATTGCCACATTTTTGTCATGTAAAACTGTTATCAATTCTTTGATAATTGGTACAATCTAGCTCTTCGTATAACAACATCACTAGTATATTCATTCTTTTGCCACATTTTTGTCATGTAAAACTGTTATCAATTCTTTGTTAATTGGTACAATCTAGCTCTTCGTATAACAACATCACTAGTATATTCATTATATTGCCACATTTTTGTCATGTAAAATTGCTATCAATTCTTTGTTAATTGGTACAATCTAACTCTTCGTATAACAACATCTGCCACGAAAATATTTCCTCAATTCAGTCATATAAAACTGTTTAATTTATCATAATTGACTATGTGTTTATTGCTACAGGTCATCAATTCGTATAACAAAATGATCCACTCCAAGCACATTCCTATTATCCCTCCATATAAAACTATTACTTACTTTTATTAACTCGACTATAAGGGAAATTGTACTTGCCAGGCGTTAGCATCGTAGTCAACAATCGCGTTCACCTGCATTAAAATGGTGTTACAAGTTGCTCGTAAGTGTGCATTGCTGTGAATTTCACTTAAATGTACATGTTTATACCCTGAGTCAGTATGTCACACATCGGGCTTACTAACTTCAAGGTCAAGGTGCATGGTGAAAATGTAACAATTGCATTTTTTAATCTCAGTATTAAAGTTTAATGCAATCTGTTCACAAGTGTTCATTACTTGAATTATATGCATGAACCATGACATAAGTGTGCCTGCTTATATTTTGATTTTGAGGCAGTATGCTTCTAACTTAAAAATCAATGTTGTATTACAGGGTGAAGGTCATATTTTGCTTAAATGATTAGGTGCAAGTTGTGATTTACTGCGGATGCTTACAGCGTTTACATTTATATCAATATAAATTGACACAAGGGTGTTTGAGTATACTTTCAGGCATTTTGTATCATAAAAGAGCTGCTGTATTCAAATTAAAAAAAAATCATCAATTTGAAAAAATGAAGACAATTTACCATTATATTTATACAATTATATAATTTATGTTGATTTTTTCAATTGTAGCAATATACAAATATAAATAAATACTTGGAATGTAAGATACAGTTTTAAAACCAATACATCAAAGTGCATTTATAGCAATTAAATACATGATATGCATTATTGGATCTCACTACATAGTTGAATTTTGTTCTTAGTTCTATGTCATAATTAGGTCTAATATTTCAACGGTAAAAACATATTCCATATATAATTGTTGTTTTATTCATAGCTAGCAGGAATGTATTCTCACACAAAATGCACAATAACTGGTAGGCTAACGAGCTTGGTTTGTTTTAAAGACAGAACAATGACTAAGAATTTTGTTAAAAAAGAAATCTGTTTAAATTCTATAAACGTCACTTTTTTAACACCAGTGATGTCTTATTGCAGTTTATGCTATGCCAGCATTTGCTCTACGCATCTGCAGCAAGAAATCATAACCACTATGAACAATTTGGAACATATTTAAAATCAAATTACATAGGACTTATTCTAAGCACAAGAATCATGTTACCGTGGCAAAAAGGGGCGAAACTGTGTAGTGGGACGTTTATAGATATATAAGTATGAATCAGTCATATAAAATACAAATATTAACAAGAATCAATTAATTCATTGTATTTTCGTCTTATTTAGTATTCGCCTTTGGAGAGACATACGCGGTGCTATTTGTTGCAAGGGCTTTCCAGGGTATCGGTTCTGCGTGCTCCAGTGTGGCAGGTCAGTAAACTTATCAGAAGTAACCTAATTATGCGTGAAATTAATACATACGTACCATAAATATCAACAATTTATACTGAGTATTTCATTGTGCATAGCAGCAGTATTTTAAGGGGTTTTGTGCCATTTTCAAAAGATTCATGCGTGAAGGAGTTACTCAGACGTATCGACGAGAATCTGAGGAGAACCATCTTAATGGCAAATGTTCTCACTAAAGATATATTTGACCGAGTTTGGCTTTGATTGACCACCGTTGTGTGGTAAATGGTATTGAGACTCCGCATGAGTTAAATTTGGAACCTCTGTGGTCGAGAAGTCTTAGATGATGATGCCATACGATCATTGACATCTCATCGGTGAAGTCGTGGGTTCGAGTTCAGCTTGGTCTAAAATCTGTATACGGTAGAGTTTGCCAGCTGCTTGCGAAAGGACGGTCATTCTATCAAGACTCTATTCCTCCAACAATAAAACTGGATTTGCCGTATATAACATGTCATGTTTTGAAAATGTCGTAAACCCAATTAAACAAAAAAAAACAACAACATTTAAAATGACTTTAAACCAGTTTTAATCAATATCGTCACTGAAGCTTATTTACGCTTACATTAGCAATATTTATTGAGTACGACAAAGCGTTTCCATTACAGTGATCATATCTGTCATTCGTGAAGCTTCTGATATTTTCCATGTGATTTAACAATAGTGCATGCTCATTATAAAGACGTTAACATTCTCATTTATACCTTTCAAATGTTTATCCGCGGTTACGTGGCGTTACATGGCGATGTATATAAAATACCCATCATGCAACCAGCTCAAAATATATATTATGCAGGTATGGGTATGCTGGCAGAACGATATCCGGACGATGAAGAGAGAGGGCGAGCCATGGGTATTGCACTCGGCGGTTTGGCCCTCGGAGTATTAAGTAAGTGAATACATAAATCATTTATCCATACCATTTTTTTAAACAGTAACTCTATCACACCAGGTTCTCATGGCAAAGGGTTGGCAAGTTTGTGTGTGTTTTTTGTTGCGTCAAATTTGCTGATTAAGAGAGGTATTGATGGATCGACACAAATGGAGTTAAATACTTTGATATACAATAAATTATTACCCTTCTATTATTTCTAAACAAAGATAGCTCGCCATTCTAGGCCTGTTGTCATTTCTTCAGTTTGTGTGTACATGTGTATGATTGTTATGATTAATAGAGATAATGATTGACTAGGATGCATGGTTATTTGGACTGCTTTCAGTTTCCATTCATGCCTTGTGGGCTAAATTACAGAAACTAAGTCTAGAAAGTGCTGCTTCTGTTTGTTTGTGTGTACGTACGTATTTATTTATTGGAGACAGTGTTTGACAAGGGTGCATGTGCAGTTGGACTGCGTCCCGTTTTCAGTCATGTCTACAGAAACACTGTCCAGATAGTACTGCAACACATGCTAATACAGATATAAAACTCAACAAATTCTTTTTTCTTTTTTTTTGAAGATAATTTACATTTTAATTTTATTTATTTGAGTCCAGGTGGTTGTTTAGGTAAACAAGCGAGTTAATTGACTTCAAATTAGATTTTACCTATATCAGATAGCCATTTAGATAAAACACCCTTAGGATCCTTTTTTTAAATGTAATTTGTACTTTGTATCGGTGTGTTTATGTTGCCGCGATGTGACTGAGTCTTCTGAATGGTTTGTCTATTGGTGGAAATATATTTTCTTAGATTTTGTAAATGTATACCAGGTGGCACCATTTGTTACATATATCTAATACACAGGTCATTTAAGCACAGGGACATAGGGGCATCCAAACACTTGACTATCAGAACTGTTATTCCCCTAGCGCTTGAGTTCTTTAACCAAATTTTGCAAAAGCTTACTTTCCTCTAAATCATTATTTTTTCTTTGCATATCTTTTCTCATTTAATGCCTAAAATGAAACATACACAATATGATGACTTTAACTGATTAATGCAAGTTTTACAAGTGAAATATATTTAAACGAGTGCCTTACACAGAGCTTGAAAATGAAGTGAAGGTGTTTACGGGCTCTTACCCCAGCTCTTGCTTTCCTTACTTAGGAGAACCCTGATATGTGAAATGTCCGTGACCTGATAGTTGGATTAATTTATTTCAGTTGGTCCACCGTTCGGCGGCGTTATGTATCAATTTGCTGGTAAAGAAGCACCGTTCCTTATACTGGCGGGACTGGCGTTATTTGACGGAGGTGAGTTGTCTTCCGTGATTAAATAATGATTACTGAGTGCTTTACGCAAATCATATAGGTGCTGACATGCGTAAATATTTAGATAAAAGCTATAACGCGAGAAGAGTACCGATTTGAATTGAAATTAATGAACGAGTTAACTAAAGTGATAATAATTCCAGGTAACTTGTCGAAAATTGTATCATTTCGCCCCATTGGTGCAAAAAGGTTCCAAGTGCCTTCTTGTTTCATATACACTTGGTACTTTATTGCTCTAATGGGACGATTTAATCCTACCTATATGCGTACAATAAACTGTTTATTACATAAATAAAATTTCAACAGACAATATGAGAAACTGCTAAAACTACATGTACCAAGTAAAAGATATACGAGTATAGTCGGAAAGTTCGTAGCACTTATTAATATCAATAATACAATGCATAATAGTGTTATTGTATAAGAAATAAATGTACATGGGACATATTTTAAAAATGTTAGCATGAAACTATTCAAGAAATAAGTCTGTCTGATTACCCTCGTATATCTGACTAGTGAATCGACCGTGATGTTGCAAGTTTTTTTATCCGAAATATGTACTGTTTATTATAATCCTACACAATAAATTGTGTAATACTTCATTCATCCAACTCTGTCCGTCCATTGCTAGATTGTGACATCCATTGATTTAGTTAAATTGATTTTGCATACATGACCCACAATAGTAATATTGCATCTATTCTTGTAGCTGTTGTGTCGTCTTTGAGTGGGCTATTGCTGGTTAATACGTTTTGTTACTCCGATGTCGTATACGTGTAGGTATTTGTCGTTTACCCCCATCGTGACAATGCAGTTTAAAGCTGAAAATTGATATGGTTGCCAATCCGAACGTAATTCCTGATAATTGCCATTGTCCTCCCACACAAACAGCGCGTTCCTTCCAGTGTGCCTTGCATTGATCTATTTTGTAGCGTGCTTTGTCAGTTATCAAAAGTAAATACTAATAAATTATGTTTAATTATAGCACGTATCTTAAGTGCTGAACCTTCCAGTATTTGATTTCCATTGTTGTTGGATGTTATTTTCAGCGTTACAATTGTTTGTACTACAACCTGGAGTACAACCAGAGTCACAACAGGGGACGTCGTATATAGAGCTGCTGAAGGACCCGTATATACTTATCGCTGCAGGTGGGTTAGTTTGGAGTATTCACCTATATCTAACACAAGGTTTCTGTCGCGCTGTGTATAATTCTTCAGGTTTAGTGCACTTTGTCACGTGCATTTTTTCATTGGATTTTACCTGACTTATATAACTATACACTCTCAAACAAGTTCCTGAACTGGCCAAATCGATAAATAATGCCAAAGTTATGACCATTGAATTTTCAAATGATATTTAAGCGATTTCGTTCAAAAGGTTTCTGTTTACATCCAAAACAGAGAATATTCACCTGATATAAATTTGACTTTTCAAATATTATTCCAAAAATTATGTTTCTTATATTTAAAAAAATGACTTCATAAACTTTCTCATCATTATGATAATAGTGTTATGTACAAACATGGGTTGGATAATACATGCTAGCAAACATATCGTAATAATTAACGTTTCACCAAAATTTAATTTGATTTAGAATGTTTTCAAAATTGTTCATAAAGATTGTGATTTCTTTCTGCAGATGAGTTTAGCAAAGAATAACACTGGTTGTAAACACTTGATTTTTATTGGGTTTTAAGTCATGGGTTTAATTAAGAGTAATGGAAGATTTCTTTTTAAAAAAGGCAACCAGGGTTATCACTGTACATATTATTTAAAAACGTTTCTATGTTGAACAATCATGTACATTCCAGACTTAGATTACTTTATAGAACATAAGAACATAGAGCAAAATTTAACTGTTTAGGAAGAGTGGTCTAAGGCGCCGTCTAAATACCACTTACCTTTCACCGCTAGGGCCGTAGGTTCGAGTCCAGATCGCTCGGAAAACATTATGTGAGAAAGTTTGCCAGTTTTTTATGGAAGTTTAGATTCATTCTGAGGTCATCCTGACACATAAAACTGGATATGCCATATATAACTTGAAATGTGTTGAACATGCAGCTGTGTAGTTGGACCTTTGTACACTATTGATCCATTTTCCTTATAATCATATGCCAAGTATGAAAACTGCTTTAACCTAAATGTAAATGACTCTTTCTAGGCTCGATTACGTTTGCGAATATGGGCATAGCGATGATGGAGCCTTCTTTACCCATCTGGATGAAGAAAGTGATGGGAGCTGAGGAATGGAAGCAAGGTGAGGCTACATTATTGACTGAATTGTTACCTGCTTTATATTTAATATAAAATCAAGGAAGTAAAATTGTGACGCACTTGGTCTAGTGGTAGAGCAGTCGAGGATATCTATATTTTCATTTTACTCCGAACAATCAAATGCTGATTATAACTGTGAGGCAAACACACCTTAAATGCTTTAGTGTTGTTTTTTTGTTGTTGTTTTATCAAAATATCGAAAAGTTTAACCCTTTACCCCATAGATACGCGTTTTCCCGCATCAATCACTGAAGGCCTTTGAAAACAGTGCAGGAAGAGTTCAGATTGCTCGTAACGAGCAATCTGAACACTTCCTGCACTGTTTTCCACTATGTCAGTTAATATAAACATAATTCACCCATTGCAGATACGTGGTGAATTAATGCTTTTAATATAAGAGGTGTCCAAAGGCGTCTTTATGAAGTAAAGGGTTAAATCGTATTGAAACTATGATGTCTGTCAATGCATCGCCGGACATATTTTTTTCCATGCGGCTGTTCTTGTGAGAGAAAACACAGCAATTAATGGATGATCCATTCAGACGATTTTTCTTTTATTTCGCGTTATCAGATCGGTAGTAACTAATGTTTATAATGTAAACATAGCAGAAATGAAAGAATGTGTGAACCAAAAATGGCTGAAGGTTGTCAGACACTGAAATGAATATTTGTTAACTCAATACTTTCAATACTGTGACGTGGCTAATTGTCCGCGCGAATTAAGTAATAGAACCACGTGATCAATTACTTATCCAGACTGTATTGACATTTGTATCCTAGTCAAGTTTAATTTTTCCATTAATAGAAACAAAAATTTGCATTGATACGTATTTGCTTACATAATTATTTCGTAGTCAGCATTATTTGTGGTATAGTGTACAGGAACGCTTTTATCTGCGAGTAAGATTTATGCTGTGTTGTTAATAGACTATTCCAAACCTCCAGTGCATAAAATGACATGTTTGATTAGGTTTTATTGTATTTAATACCCATTAAAACATCTAGGTATGTGTACGTGTGTTTTTTAAATTAGATTGGAACGAGTATTCGTTTGTATATAACCAGTTAAGTTCACGTTAAGTTTTTAAGTCGAATTCTAGAAAGCTTTGGCGAGACAGAAGTCTATTTTATTTCATCTACGCAATAATTGCCAATTTTGTGTTGAGCTGATCTGGTCATAATTGAGAATATTCTTTGACTTGAGCTTGAAAATCCAAATTTCAATCTTAGATATTTAGTTTACCATGACAGATGAAGTAAGTGTGAGATTTCATATGACTCTCTATATGGTGTCGCTACATGCTTGCACATTTCGGACTCAAAAATGGTATCAAAGTGTGTTTTTAAATTTTATTCTGGAGTATTTAAGAATTATTAGTAAATAAGACCTCTGGTGTTTGTTTTATTGTTTATTTTAGTTTTTGCAGAGCGTAATGAATGCCAAGTATCTAAATTAAGTTTTTACATTTTGAAAGATAGAAATGCATGACATATATATGTGTTTAATCATAGATTTTCACTGTATACCGGTAGCAACAAATGATTGAATTAGTATCAATTTATATCAAAAGCGGGACAATAGTGGAGTGATAAAGTGTCCGCTCACGCAAGGGGTTTCTGGTTTGATTCTCAACTCGACCATCACTGGTTCTACTCGGACAGCGGGCTCATAACTATTAAAGCTGTGTTCAGGATCAAGCGAAATTAAATGAGAATAATCAAAATACATGTATTCGTTGCATGCTTAATATTTATATAAAGACACCACCATGCTTGATGATTCAGTATGACACTTGCGAGTGCCATCATATCATCATATCAAACTCGTATAACAATAGGTTCATTAATTATAAACATGAGGTGAAGCATGTTTTTGGTATGCATGCAGATGCGTTCTCCGTATTCTTTTCTCATCTGAAAACATTGCAACAACACATTGCACTATCGTCATATTAATTTGTAGATCAATATCAGAATATGATCCCTGAAACGCGCTCACTCGAAAATTTGAAATGACACGCTTAACATCGCTATGTTATTAAAAAAAACTAATTTAAAACAAGTCAATAGTGCATTACAATGTTCGGACCACCGACCATGTTAACATATGATATGATATATTATATTATAAAGTACCAATATTCGATTAAACGAGCAGATGTATGTATGTCACAATAAAATGAATCTCATGAAAACGGCAAATCCATACTTTGACCAGCCAAAAGTGTAATTAAAATGCTAGTAAGTTATTATTCCTGTATGAATTGTCTGTTTATTAGTAAAAAATAATTCATGCTGATAAAAAAATGTTGGGCAGTTTGCATATTTATATCTGGTCAACAGATATGTGAACTGCACTCTGGAATTCTATTCCATAATACGAAACAAATGTTGGTTACTCTTCATTCAATCGTGTCTACTAATATTTAGATGATATCTTAGAGAATGATCCCTTGACATAAGAACACCTGCAAGGAATGAATAAAGTAAACAATCGGGTTTATTAAGTCTATTCATAGGAGATAATGAAGCGTCAACGCGCCGCACGACCTCAGCACCTGCTACAGCAGTTTTATATTCTTTAGTAACACCCCTTACCCCACCACCTGTACAACAGTATTATATTCTTTAGTAACACCCCTTACCCCACCACCTGTACAACAGTATTATATTCTTTAGTAACACCCCTTACCCCACCACCTGTACAACAGTATTTTATTCTTTAGTAACACCCCTTTCCCCAGCACCTGTACAACAGTATTTTATTCTTAAGCAACACTCCTTACCCCACCAATTGCTACAACAGTATTATATTCTTTAGTAACATCCCTTACCAAAGCACCTGCTACAACAGTTTTATATTCTTTAGTTACACCCTTACCCCAGCACCTGCTACAACAGTATTCTATTCTTTAGTTACACCCTTACCCCAGCACCTGCTACAACAGTATTCTATTCTTAAGTAACACCCGTCACCCCAGCACCTGCTACAACAGTATTATATTCTAAAGTTACATCCCTCACCCCAGCACCTGCTACAGCAGTATTCTATTCTTTAGTAACACCCCTTACTCCACCACCTGTACAACAGTATTATATTCTTAAGCAACACTCCTTACCCCACCAATTGCTACAACAGTATTATATTCTTTAGTAACATCCCTTACCAAAGCACCTGCTACAACAGTTTTATATTCTTTAGTTACACCCTTACCCCAGCACCTGCTACAACAGTATTCTATTCTTAAGTAACACCCGTCACCCCAGCACCTGCTACAACAGTATTATATTCTAAAGTTACATCCCTCACCCCAGCACCTGCTACAGCAGTATTCTATTCTTAAGCAACACTCTTCACGATCCCATCATCTGCTACAATAGTATTAAATTCTCAAGTAACACCCCTCACGCCCCCAGCACATACTACAGCAGTATTCTATTATTAAGCAACACCCCTCACCCCAACACCTGCTACAGCAGTGTTCTATTCTTAAGCGACGCCCCTCACCCCATCACCTGCTACAGCAGTATTTTATTCTCAAGCGACACCACTCATACAAACACCTGCTACAGTACTATTCTATTCAAACGACACCTCTAATCCAAACACATGCTACAGCACTATTCTATTTTTTAAGCGTCACCCCTCACTCCAACACCTGCTACAGCAGTATTCTATTTTCAAGCGACACCCCTCACCCCTAACACCTGCTTCAGCAGTATTCTATTCTCAAACAACACCCCTCATCCCAACATTTGCTACAGTTATATTTTATTTTCAAGCAACACCCCTCGCCCCAACACCTGCTACAGCAGTATTCTACTCTCAAGCAACACCCCTCACCCCAACACCTGCTACAGCAGTGTTCTATTCTCAAGCAACACCCTCACCCCCAACACCTGCTACAGCAGTTTATATTTTCAAGCAACACCTCTTATCCCAACACCTGCTACAGCAGTATTCTTTTCTCAAGCGGCACTGAATGGGATGTATGTGGTCAAGGATTTATACATGTAATAACACCGAGTCAATGGTCGAACAACTTTTTTTATCTATTCACCGATGCGGTGTGTATGACTGTGTTTCTCAGTGGATTAATTACGGACTTGCGGTATAACTCCTCATCATATTCAGACATTATATGTTTAAAGATCAGAAACCAGTAACCATTGTGTTTTTCATAAACACATATTATTGACCTTACTGCCGCTTTTTCTAATATACGCAAACACATACCATTTGAATAATGTTAAAACCCAAAATGATCTATATCGGTTTAAAGCAAGATTGTATGTTATCTTCCCTAAATGTTGATTATAATATTACTGAATGTTACAGTAATGTCTAAAAAGTAATAATTGAAGTTGCCATGCCCGGTTAACTCAGTCGGCATAGGCTTTTAGTGTCAATCTAGGGGTCATGAGTTCAAATCCCAATCCGACAACAATCGTTATGATGATTGTCCATGAAAGTTGTACAACTGTCATTATTCTCCCACCTCTAAATATGTGGGACAATAGTCAGCGGCTCGCAGAGATAAGGACAATGAGTATGTGCATTCGGAACACCTCGCTCAATTCTCCGAATCAAACATACGCAAGCAAAATAGTGCGAGCAGTGACCGAGGAGTTCCGAATGTGAGCATGTGCTCTGAGTGACGTCAAATAACGGAAAAACTGCTGAGTAAAAGCGCAAGATTAACAAACAATTAAAAGTTTTTATTGTGAACACGCGCGTGACAAACACAGTCGGGATTTAGAATTGCTACTGCCTAAAATAGGAGCATTGATTGTGTTGTTAAGAATTAAATCAGACTGGAACTTCAAAGCACAAATGTAATCGAAGATAGTAGAATTAAATAACAACATGTTTGCTTCTTTGATAACATTTTCTAAAATACACTGGTAATAATTAGGTATTCAGATACAAAAAAAATGCAACATTGATGGAATATATTAGAATAATGCATACATTTGATCAAAGGAATTCACCAGAACAACTGGTCGGCAGATTTAGTTTTTACTATTAAACTACAAATAAATAGTGCGATTTCAGACACTTTGATGTTGGATATTTGTAGCCGCTAGCGTGCAGCTAATTATCATAGAAAGACCATTTGTTTGGATCGGTTGTAGCGCTATCAGCCTTTACAATGCATTCAACAGTATCTATGAATGAGTCGCTGATTACCCCGAATAAATTAATTGGATATTTGCATCAAAAACGCATGATTCCAGCGTATTTCTCGAAGATACAATCAAGAATAGATACAGGGAGCATCTGAAATTTACTCGGTGGGCAAGAAGTATGACATGCCAATTACATAAAGTTACGATCAGATAGCTCAGTATGTGACATAAAACTGAAACAGCCTATCAAAAGGATATGAATTCCTTGGAATTGTGGAGATTATTCTGTTAATAAAATGCCGTTTTAGCCGATGCTAGAAGCCTGGGTTGCATTTCACACAATAAAAACCTTCGACTTAAGTCGTCGTAAACGTAAACCAACAATTATTAATAATATTTTTAATATTAAACCAAGTAAACCCAATTTTGGCTCAAATCATGAAGAAAATCATATATTTTTTGAAAATGCAATCATTGTTAACGTCGATCGACATTCAAACAAACAACGTAGAAATCGTCAAAATGACTTACGGCGATATTCAACTTAAGTCGTTTTGTGAAACGCAACCCGGATTGGTGGCGCATGTTCCATTATCTCTCACGGACAGGCACTCAGCATAACTGATTATGTTAGTATATTCTGTTAGTCAGACTCTGTGCTTGCAATGGAAACTTTTACCAAGAAAACACTTAATATACTTGTTTAATATGTGAAACATTTTGTAATATGCTTTACCAAAATCCAAAATAGTAAAAATTCAAAAATGCATAGTAAAATGTAACAACTTTTGAGTCGTAATTGGTTTCAGGAATTGTTTGTACTACCCTTGTTGCAGTTTCAAGTGTAGTGTAACAAGAGCAGAAATTTTGTGACACGAAAACTTGAATATTATGCAATACAGTGGAAGCCTATCATAACAAAAATTTGATTGAGACGTGACAAAATAGTTGTGATTGAATGGCTGTTGCTGTTTGTGTTTGTAGGTTGATTTACTTGTAAACAAAGAAATGGGACAATATCGAACTGTTGCTGTTTAAAGATTATCTGGACGCTCCCCACAAGTAAATAATTTAACTATCCACGGCATAGTGATAGCGTAGGAATACCTAACTAGAAACGTAAAAAAGTAGTCCGACTCGAGGGATTTTCTCAAAAACATTTGACACTTTTCAAAGGAAATGCTTGAAATACATTATACGACAGTGAAATTGGAATTATACTGTTTTGATAGCTGTGCCGTTTCTATTCTACTGCTCATAAACGATTATTTTCTTATTTTTATTTTGTTTTTATAATAGGTCTAGCGTTTTTACCTGCTAGTATATCTTACCTGCTCGGGACGAATATATTTGGACCTATAGCATCCAAGATTGGCCGTTGGGTCTCCACTATGATTGGTATGGTCGTTATAGCTGTGTCTCTTTTTGTAGTGAGTATATCTTGTATTTTTACGGTGGTAGATATGAGAATACGGTCAGCTCTGTCCGTAAATGTATGATGTACAAGTGTAACAGACTACAGCATACTTATACATGTAGTAAGATATGTATTGAAAAAAAATATATATAATTTAATATATATATCTTACTGTTGAATTTATGCCTTTTCTAATATACAGTTGCATATCATAAACTTCTTAACTATGGAATACATAAAATAAATATATATTTAAATCAAAGGCTATGGCCACAACTGAAAATTCTTGTCAGCACAGCTGTTTATAATGATGCAATTGATAAAACAAATATAGTATATCAAATAAATATTGTTTTTAATTTACAGATTCCTTTTTGCCGAAGTTTTGGATTATTAATAGCGCCGATGTTTGGATTAGGATTTTCAATTGGTAAGGATGAATTGAATTTTGACACGGAGTATCACATCACTAAACTTGTACATTACAGTTTAGTCAATTACAGATAAACCTGTCTTAAGTGGCCAGTCAAGGGAAAGAGCAAAATTGGCTTTGAAGACAGCATTGTTGCTATATACAGGTTAATTTACTCTGAAAGCATAGAAATCGGAAATATAAAATACGTAGTGTTGTTTAAGACAGTGGCTGCTTAATAGAGGCGGCCACTTACACAGGTTTGACGGTATATATATGCCCAGCAATAAAGAACCAGAAAAGGTTATTTATAGGCAATAATTTCCCTGAGTAAGATATAAAAGTGATAAAAGCCACAAAATTGCTCTGGTGCAGGTTTTATATCATTTTATACATTATTCAAATCAGATCGTTTTTATTGCACATGCATTGTTTTGTCTTAATTTTGCACGCCATCACAGTATTTATTCACACAAGTAGATTCATTTGATTGGCCAGAAAATACATAACAAAAGATTGTTTGTTATGGGAAGTTTAAAACGGAGTTTATCTCCAACTGCCAAAAATGATTAATTTCGATGAGGAACTTGTGATGTCATGCACTTGTAAACAAAAACACATGGATCTGTATGTGTACATTTTATCATCATGTTTCATTTGACAAATACAGCATTATATTTAGTACACGGTGACTCATCTAACAGCTAGACAATACAACTGTCATGCCAGTATAGCTTGTAAAACACAAATTGTACCATTTTATTGAATTGTTCCATATGAAATTTATAATCCACCATTGGATCTCCCTAACACATACCTGTAGTAGTCACAGTTTGACAATATGGCAATGCAAATAGCAACGCATCGTAAACATCAACATCTAAACACGAACACATGCGTGAATGATTGTCGATGGCGTCTTAGACCACTCTGCAACACCAACACCACATCTAAACACGAACACGTGCGTATATTGTTGTCGATAGCGTCTTAGACCACTCTATAACGTGAACATCAACATCAAACACGAACACATGCGTGAATGGTTGTCGATAGCGTCTCAGACCACTCTACAACGCGAACATCAACATCTAAACACGAACACATGCGTGAATGGTTGTCGATAGCGTCTCAGACCACTCTACAACGCGAACATCAACATCTAAACACGAACACATGCGTGAATGGTTGTCGATAGCGTCTCAGACCACTCTACAACGCGAACATCAACATCTAAACACGAACACATGCGTGAATGGTTGTCGATAGCGTCTCAGACCACTCTACAACGCGAACATCAACATCTAAACACGAACACATGCGTGAATGGTTGTCGATAGCGTCTCAGACCACTCTGCAACGTGAACATCAACATCTAAACACGAACACATGCGTGAATGGTTGTCGATAGCGTCTCAGACCACTCTGCAACGTGAACATCAACATCTAAACACGAACACATGCGTGAATGGTTGTCGATAGCGTCTCAGACCACTCTACAACGCGAACATCAACATCTAAACACGAACACATGCGTGAATAGTTGTCGATAGCGTCTCAGACCACTCTACAACGCGAACATCAACATCTAAACACGAACACATGCGTGAATGGTTGTCGATAGCGTCTCAGACCACTCTGCAACGTGAACATCAACATCTAAACACGAACACATGCGTGAATGGTTGTCGATAGCGTCTCAGACCACTCTACAACGCGAACATCAACATCTAAACACGAACACGTGCGTGAATGGTTGTCGATAGCGTCTCAGACCACTCTACAACGTGAACATCAACATCTAAACACGAACACATGCGTGAATGGTTGTCGATAGCGTCTCAGACCACTCTACAACGCGAACATCAACATCTAAACACGAACACGTGCGTGAATGGTTGTCGATAGCGTCTCAGACCACTCTACAACGTGAACATCAACATCTAAACACGAACACATGCGTGAATGGTTGTCGATAGCGTCTCAGACCACTCTACAACGCGAACATCAACATCTAAACACGAACACGTGCGTGAATAGTTGTCAAACGTCTTAGATCACTCTGCAACATGGAACACTCCTGTATAGTAGGCGATTCTTGTATATTAAATGATATATACGCATACGTTAAATGTTAAAAGAAAGGTGAACAAGTTTAATGGCTTCCTTATAACGGTATATGTGACGCATATATGGCACATGACGCTTTTATATTAAAACTGCATTATTAATAAAGTGTATCTACTTACTGCTCCTGATAACTAGGGAGTTGTATAGCTCCTGATAACTAGGGAGTTATATAGCTAGTATTATATCATTCCCCTGATTTCTTGCAAGAAACGAGAAATTTAGAATGACTATTACAAAAATGCAATATCATGAATGATAGATTGCCAGAATAAGAATTGATGTTTTCTATGTTTCCAGGTATGGTAGACTCCTCCATGATGCCGCATATGGGATATCTGGTCGACCTCAGGCATGTGTCTGTGTATGGAAACGTGTATGCCATTGCCGATATAGCCTTCGCTATGGGCTTTGCAGTTGGTAAAATGTTATATATTATCAATGTATTGTTAAAGTCAATAAAACAAGCAACATTTTAGTTGTTATATATTTAATATTTATTCGTTAATGTTAATAAATAGTTGATTTGTCAGAATTTGCATCGTGTTTCATAGCCCCCAGCAAGTGACAGGTTAGTTTATATTCATTAATTCTAATAACACATTGATTGCATTATTCATATATGTTTTGTTTTGGAATAAAGTAACTATTTCTCATTTTTATTCGATGTTGGATATTTTGAGCAATTATTTATCGCATAAATCAATGTTGCATTAAAAAAGAATTCCAGTAAATTAAAGTGTTTTATCCAATGAGCCTTTTTGCATAAAACATATTACTCCGCATAGTTTGGTTAACATTAACTATTTCTCTAAATGTGCTTTAAATCCATTAAATTTATGAGATATTTACATCGTTAATATTAGCATTTATTGCACAGAAAATATTAAAACGTTTATTTATCATCATTAACAAGTTGATTTTCTAAACCACATGTTTAATCGTAATTTAAGTCATTCGCTAGCTAAGGAGAACGACTTATCCTGTATTTATGTTTACTGAGTTTTTTTCTCGTGTTACTTTTGTGTTTTGTGTTTACATTAACCATATAAAACTGTTTACTTTTACAGGTCCGATGTTGAGTGGAAGTATTGTAAAAGCAATTGGATTCCATTGGTACGTTATATCTTAAATCTAAAATATAATCCGTGAACTTAATCACCTAATGGTCAAGTTAGCTTCCTCGCCTAATGTTCAAGTTAGCTTTATCACGTAATATTCAAGTCAGCTTTCTCACCTAATGTTCAAGTTAGCTTTATCACGTAATATTCGAGTTAGCTTCCTCACCTAATGTTCAAGTTAGCTTTGTCACTAATGTTCAAGTTAGCTTCCTCACCTAATATTCAAGTCAGCTTTCTCACCTAATGTTCAAGTTAGCTTTATCACGTAATATTCGAGTCAGCTTTCTCACCTAATGTTCAAGTTAGCTTTATCACGTAATATTCAAGTTAGCCTTATCACTTATGTTCAAGCTAGCTTTATCACTAATGTTCAAGTTAGTTTTATCACTAATGTTCAAGTTAGCTTTCTCACCTAATATTCGAGTCAGCTTTCTCACCTAATGTTCGAGTTAGCTTTATCATTAATGTTCAAGTTAGCTTTATCACCTAATGTTCATGTCAGCTGTCTCACCTAATATTCAAGTCAGCTTTCTGACCTAATGTTCAAGTTAGCTTTATCACCTAATGTTCAAGCATTATATATGTATTTTGTGCATTAGTAAATGTTAAGATAGTATCAAATATATAGTTGTTTGTGGAAGAATAAATATTAGTCTATAAATATAAGTCATGCATCAAGACAAATGCAAGATACAAGATACAAGAAACTTTATTTTGTGTCGAATGTACAAATATAAAACACTAGCTGTAAAGCTGTTTGCCGACAGTTACAAAGATACATAACATGTTAACATTTTTAACATGGATATAGCACACACACACACACACACACACACACACACACACACACACACACACGTATATATCCACATAATTGAAGTATTTGAAATTAAGTCAAATAATTTTAAGTTGGCAAATGCCATAACAATAGTGTTGTTTTTTTCTTTAATTCAGGATGCTGTGGCTTATCGCCATAGTGTGTCTACTGTATGCCCCATTAATTATCATATTGAGAAATCCACCCGGAAAAGAAGAAAAAATGGTAATATAAACATATGTTTGAAGGCTATATGTTGTTTTAAGTCAATAAAGTTTAAAAATCTATATATAAATTTTGAAAACCCTGATATATTAGTGTGATAAAATTGGTACATATTAAAAGAAATAGATTATTTTCAATATGTTTTACTATAAAATATGTGTTAATTGCAAATGGATAGATTTGGTAATTTTTTATTGCAAATATATCATGTTCAAATCATCCATTTGTAGCGCAAATAATAAATAAAATACAAAAGTGTCGGGCAAGTTTTAACAGCATTAGTTACCGTCCCTCACCACTTTCCCAATGCGTCAAATTACAAATGCAAATTAAAGAGACGATGATTATGCAATACAAACTAACACATATTCTTTAGAACATATATTTTATATGCATTTGAATTGGTTTATTTCACAGGTAATATACAGTTAATTTACATATCTTAAAAAGATGGTATATCGTAACACTATTTAGCCACACATTTAAGTGATTTTACATAACAAATATCACATAATTGTTAAAGAAATATGAAAACCAATTTGAAATCATAGAATAAAATATGTTAATCTACTTTTATTGAAATAAATTGCTGAATATGTATTACCAGTTTACATTTAGAAATATTGATATTTGTTTTAGTCTTTGATCATGAATGACCAGTGTCCAGTACAATACGTGACGTACAACCAGACGACAAAAAGCAATCCTGCATCTGACGAAGAAGATGGATTTTTCCAATAGGAGCCATGTTGAATTCTAAATGGAGACGTCAGGCTATGTTCTGTTACAAACATTCGTGTGTGGTTACAGTATGAAATATTTCGGGAAATGTTCTAAAATTAGCGGTAAAATTGAACAATGAAAATAATGGTTTAAATAGTTTGTGTTCTTCATTATAAGGCCATTATTAATTAATTGCTAGATAATCATTAAAATTTTTCATAAAAACGGTGAGGGCGAGAGGATTTAGTTTTTATTTTCTATTTTCATTTTTAAATTTTTGATGTTTATTTTGGTTTATTTGTTGCTGTTTTTTTTTTATGAAAATAAAAAGGGCCGGGGCGGCATGCAAATTAGGGGATGGGGCGGGCGGGGATGATAATCAAGCAATTAATTTATTATGGCTTAAGGGAACATTACAATATAATTACATGTAATACAGATATGGAAACACGTGCTTTTCGTTTCGTATAATTATTGTCAAAATAATTGAGAATAATTTGTGACAAACATTTTGCTAAAGGTTAAAATGAAAACACTTTTTTTCTGTTTTGAAGTGACATAGGAAGAAAAGAAAAAATAAATCTGACTCAGAGATTTTAACAAATAATAGGAACATGGAACATGGATATGTAAAATGTATAATGATTCTCCAGAACTGGTGGTTTTGGAATTGGACTCTATTTATTTCTACAGTTGTTATGTTTGTTTTACTAATGTGTGCAGTTTTGTTGTGTGTTGTTTTATAAGTTTCAGATTTTTGGAAAAGTACGAACTGCCCTAACTAAAAATCATAATTTTGTTGAAACATTCTATAGCTTCTCAACAAAAATAATGCAATTTTGGCATTTCTTTTTTTTTTTTTTTTCTTCTTCTTTTTTTTTTTGCAAAACATAATTTTGGAAAAAAAATAGAATATCTCTATGATGCGATTATAAAATTGAATTACCTCAAGATGTATTCAACCCTTTAATTTCGTTTTTTTTCTTCAGAAAATGGGGCGTAACTCAGATCAGTGATTAAAGGGGGCATAACTCTTGTACTCTTGTGATTGAAAGAAATTCAAAGTAAATTTAAATTGTTTCTATCATAGTTCAAAACTATCTTGGCACCACTAATGTTACGAAAAATGTTGTTATTTTTTTTTTTATAAAGAGTTTCAGATAGTAAAACTTAGATATAATTATATTCATACATCCATATGTGTACAAATTGATTTGGTGTGTAAATATGGGGGAAATCGATTTTTATCATTGTCGTGTTCCCCTATTTTGGTGTTTTTTCGTTAAGATTGATTAATGGCGAAGTTTCTGATATACAAACTTAGAAATTATTTCTCAATATGGCAATACGTCTATCGTGTCAATACTGATTTTATACGTTAAGATGAATAAAGTCGATTTCAATTTCGCCATGTGTCCCTTTAATCTACGTAATATTGGTAGTATGTAGAATGAACCCAGCCCTCCCAATTGGATCTATTAAATAGCAGCACAGTTGAGTACGTTGATTGGTCTGTTGCTTCAGAGAAAGTTTGAATGACGTCATAGTTAAGTAAGCGTTCAATTGCTATGATCGTGGGACATTTTTTTTCATTGGGGGTTAATAGACCTGATTCGGGAGATATCAGGTTCTATATATAGACCAGTAATATTAGTTATTTCTCTATATGAGGAGAACTATTTAATGTGTTGTCTCTGTCTTTAGTATGACACTAGATATATTTTCTCATTGCAATCTAATGTGCTATTCAATACCTGAATAAGTTTTTATTTAAAAAAATAAGCTTCGTTGTTTAACGTGAGCGTCTATTTATAGATCAATCTTATTTTCTTAAATATATATCAAATTTATTAATTGTACATATTAAAGATAATTAAGTTTGGTTTTACTTTAATGGTTACGTTTTAAATATTGGTTCATGTTGTTAGGGGGAAAAAGGACTTAAGATAATTATCTTAAATCCTTTCCCCTAACAACTTGAATTGTTATTATGTCATGTAAATAAAAAAAATATTAATTGTTAAATATAGATCTAAAATACTAGTATATGTTCTATAGTTTTGTTGGAAGGGGAATAGAATAAGTATGTAAGATAGTGATAACGTGTATAAATGTGTATTGTAATTCTATAACATCTCATATGTGTAGTTCTTTTTTTTTCTTTAAAACAATGAAATAACATATTCTAAATTCTACAGAGTCATACATTATATGACGTTAATATATACTAATCGGAACAGTTAACGCGTCACCTGACAAGTTATGTACCTGTCATTTCATGTATTTTCTCAAAAAGTATGAAACAATTTCCTTGAAATTTAGACTTGAATAAGAACGAACATTTAGGCTTGGTAAAACAATTACACTGTCTGTCAAAGTTTTATGCAAATTTTAAGAACGCTTTTCAATATTTTGACGTTAATATTGGAAATACAGAAGTGGCGCGTTAGCTTTTGTACGATATGAACTAGTGCTGCCAGTTATCAATTTAGGCGGGGAGATTACTCATTTTCGGTATTTTATCGCGTAAATCAGAGTTATTCCTCTTGTATATACCTGAGGCACTTGTTAACAGTTTAAATACGTTATATTTACCATCTTTATACATATGCTGTTCAAAGCTCTGTTAAGTTCACTTAGATAAAATGTTGTCCTTTCAATATTTTCATTTTAAAATTTAATGTTCTCATATCAAGAACAAAGACTTTTAGTTCGTTAATAATGTTTTTTACGGTTGTCAAGCAAATAGTTGTCTTGGCTATATTAAATCTCAAAATAACATGCTTTGAAATTTCAATTTAGGCTAATAGTGCTTTTAACAACTGGGTCCTGCTGAGACTATCCAGATTGGTGGTGATATAAATTTGATCACTTTTGAAGTTTGTTTTTGTTAACATATTTTAAAGCTAAGCAGAATTTGTAAGGAAGAATACAAATCCTGGCCTATTGGACCTGAAAATTGGACCTGAAAATCGGACTCCTTTTTCTAATCTGGAATCCGTCTCCATTTTATGTCAAAGAATCTAACTCAATTTTAGTTGGAGAATCGAAATCCATTTTGAGTCTATGAACCTGACTTTATTTGAGTCTATGAATCTGAATTCATTTGAGTCTATGAATCGGTCTCATAATCTTATCATTCGGACTCATGATAGCAACAATTTTGAAGCATATTAGTTCTTTGAGAAGTCATTTAATGAAGAAAAAAGGCTTGGAAATCAAAGTTTCCTATAGGGTTTATTATTATGTAAGATTTTAAGTTTAAATCTGAGTTCTTAAACACAAATGTTTGATAAATGTGGACTTTAAGGTCTTGATGGGTTGCAGCTGATCTATTGAAAATTGTAATTTAACTGTGTGTGTCTTAAAACAGTATTGGCAACTATATACAAACTTTAACGTTAATTTCTAAAAAAATGCCTTATATGTTAAAAAAATGATTTTAAAAAAAAGGTTTTGACTACTTGTTTGATAATATCCAAAATACCACTGTTTAGTTTACCATACTTAAAAATCCAACTTTGTGCGTGCGAAAATACTTACGCAAAAATCTGTTTAATACAGGAAACTCCTATAATACCATTACTAGACTATGTGATGATAAACAATTATGGTATTTTTCGACAAATTATGTATTATTTCCGATTTTATGAATTTAAATGATGTTTTTTATAACTAAGAACTGTTCTTCTATTTAAATACATTTTAGATGACTTTCGCGAACTGCGTTTCCAAATAAACCAAACCTTGGCTTAAGGATGTGTTGTGGAGACTATGCTGTGTGAATAATGATAAATGACCAGAATAATTATGCTGTGTAAATGAATATATGTATGTAAATAAATGTGTAAAATATGCTTCAAAATTGTAACAGAGTCCTAAATATATATATATAAATAAATATATATATGCAAGCAATGAAGAAGTGTCCATCTTTTTTTTATATCCATCTATTTCGTTGCATACGGCATACTTCCTTGTATTCAAATTTCTGTAAACAAAAAAATCTTTGTTCGTATTGTGGTGTCTGCCATTTTCCAATATGACAACTGTCAGCATCCTATCATGGCCAAGCTGTTAACGTCTCACTACACCGTTGTGCCCCCGTGTTAAGTTACGGTAACGGAAATACGGTTCTTGCGCTAAAGTAGTCCTATGTTATTTGGTTGGAACTATTTTCAAAATGGTTAATAGGGACTGTGACTTTTTGGTGCAGACGAGAAATGGAAAATGTGTATAGAATATACTACAATAAGACATCTTTGGTGTAACAAAAGTGACTTGGAGTTTAAAAGATACGTGTTTTTTAGAGCGTTGGGGGACTTACTTCTTTTTAGACACACATTTTCTCTGCAGGTCACTTCTTAGCCACATATTCCGAGGTAGAACATTGTCCATTATTTATCATCACATTTACTGTGGGCGGGCACATTTCATATTCAATTTACTATTTAAAATGTTTCTAACATTTTTATCTTGTTCAAGGATCAATTGGAGGGTGGTCTGAGGTGTCAATATTACTTAAAAGCGGTGCTGCAGTGCAGTGAATACAGTGTTGGCAACTGATCTAGAGGTCGCAGGCTTGATGACGTCGCGTTCGAATCGATGACGTCACCAAAAACAACACTCAGCACTGGTACAAAAGAAAACGTAATTGATAACAATTGCTACAAGCTTATTTTTTGTTGCAGACAAGATTAATAAAATTAGTGTACAATCACTTTCCTCTCATTTCTAAGGTAATGGGTTCGAATCCAGCCCGGTTCAAACACGTTACGTGAGAAAGTTTGCCAGTAGCTTCAGTAGCTAGAAATACTCAGATCTACTTTAACCACCGAAAAATAAAAATGTGTGTCGTATTACTTTGATAACGTGTAATGTGTTGAACATGGCGTTAGGCCAAAATCAAAAGTACAATTAAAAGTTAAACTGTCAATCAAAAACCATGTTAATGCTCCTATCAATATTGAACAAAGGATACAAAATAAATACAACAATGGATAGTCATTCTCGCAAACTTTAATACATTTATAAAAGAACGAACGAAATAATGAAGAACAAAAAAAAACTTCATAGTTATAAATCAAAACTCATAAAATTAACAAATGTACATATTTCCATCAATTTATATTTTTATCATGTCCTATACATTTTATGTCCACGAAATGATCCAATTGTACATAGTCTGAAAGAAACCTATGTAACTTAAAGAAATGGGTGCAATTTTCTACAACTACACGTGCTACTTTCTAGAAATAAATGTTTAAAGAGGTCGTCTATAAACAATTGTATTCGTGATTGATTTTGGTGAAACCAATCCCGGATAGTTTCGGAACGCACTTCGCTGATTACCGGAAATCCGAAGATTTGTTATTGTCGCTCGGGAATTATCAAATTTGAATAATTGCTGTTGTAGCATTTAGAGTGGGACGCGATTTAATCGACAACAACAACACTTCACATTCTGACTGTAAAACACGCATTACAGAAGCAGAAAAGAACACAAGTTCCTGAACAAAAAGTTCATGAAATAGTTTTATTGATATGATAGTATTTTAAATAATTAGACTAAATGTTAAATATTTCATCCTAAAAATATCGGACTTGTAAATGATGCCTCTTTAAATCAAATTACTGTATCTATTCAAGCATGGAACAATTCCAAGAAACAATTCCATGCCATGTCAAAATGTATCACATTTATAAGAAGGTCATTAGAAATATTCGGTCATGCTAACGTTCTCAACATAACACATTCGCGGTACTGCAATGGATAGAGTGTTGACTGCTCACGCCAAAGTTTGCGGGTTCGATCACCCGCTCGACCCGATGCCTGTCAGTACTCTCAGTACTGGTTCTGTACAGGAAGCGGACTCGGAAATTGTTACTTTAGCTTGATTGCACTAAAATAGATTTGATATAAAATAACAGAACGCGTGATATGTATGTACACATTTCCATGTAATAGCTCGAATGAAGGCGGAGAGGAAAGAGATTACTACCAGTATTATAGCTTTATCATCCACCTTAATGAAACACGTATCATAATAGATTTAATGTATCCATATATTTGTTTCTTTCAGCAAAAGAAAAAAATATAACTTTTCAGAAATTCTGAATTCGCCATATCATTTGCACATTCTCTTAAGGTGGTTAATAAAGTGTGAGTTTTTCTCGGCTAGAAAATTTCGATGCAAAATTTTGTTGGATACATATCTATGAAAATACATTCTACTACGTAAAAAGTAAAACATTATATTTTACACTAAAATGACAGATCTTCTGATTCCTAACTCATAAAAAAAAAATAATTTGACTATGAAAGCCAAACACAGATTTGACTGAAACATGCACCCCAACTTGAGTAACGGGAATACCTTTATCTATAAGCAGGTGTACTGAGAAATATAAGACGGCGCGTACTCATCAACGTTAGGCAGGCAATACAGACTTACTGTTACAAGACTGTATCTATTCAAAAATGGAAAGCCACATGAGCAATTCCACGCTTTGTCAAATTCTGCCGCATCTATAAAAAGGTGATTAGAAGTAGACGGTAGCTCTAATGGTCTCGATGTAGCATCTAACAGTTGTCGAATGATTCCATCAGTTCCTGCCAAGACCAAAGTGTTCATGTTGCTGAGTGTAGAAAGAGCGAAGGGTAGTTTAAGTAGGTTTGTTTTTGCAAGATACAGTTGAAAGTTGTCATGAGTAAACCCAGAAAAGCTGCTATCCGCGATGTAATCTATTGGATTATAAGACAATGTAAGGGTTTTCACGTGTGGTTTTAAACCAAAATCGTTCCACGAAATTCGAGAAATATAATTAGATGAAAGTTCTAAAACTGTCACGTTGGATAATTGGTTAATGAATACTGGTACTTTAGTAAGGAAGTTGTAGTTGAGTAACAAAGCATCTATCACTATATTTGTTATATTCTTAAAGTCTTCAGAGACAACGGACGATAAAAAATTGAAACTGTCTTCAAATATGATAGTATAACGTGGGAAGTTCGGAGAACCTGAAATGTTTGGGAACAATTCAGTATTAGCAAACTTAAGAGTTAACGATCTCGTCTCATTCGAAGGGTTAGAGCACGGTGTGAATTTGTCAAATTGAGTATTTCTGTATATATTGAAATACGTTGCATTTTCAAAGAAGCATACCAATTCACCTAAATCAGTGAAGCCTAAGCCTTCCATATTAACTCCTTCTATTGATCCCGGGTAAGGGATGAACAAATTACTATCAGGAATGCTGGTTAACCATGGCATATCATACAGCCCAATTTCTGTTAAACCCGTGAACCTTCTTAAAGACGAAGACCAATAGGGAAGCGCACTTGACCCATAGTCAAAACCTCTTAGTCTTGGCGCCAAAATATTCATCAGAACTGGGTCAAACTCCAACACGGGGTTGCTACCTAGATATAAATCCTGTAAGTTATCTAGTGATTCGACACAGCTTGGTATTGAAGTTAACAAATTACTACTAAGATCTAATGTCTGCACCAAGTGTGCTATACCGTCAAAAGTGTCATTATCTATGTTTCTTATCACATTCCCATAGAGATAGATCCTGAAAAAAGGGTCAGTTTTGAAATACTTCGTTTCGACAGCAGTCTTTAATAATCGAAACTGGCCAGCTGTCAGATTGTGTAATGTGTTGTTGTCCAATATTAAGAATAGAATATCGAGTGAATATCCGTTGTTATATTTCTGTCCCTGGACAATGACTCCATCTGGAACTGTTGTTAGACCTTTGCTGGAGCAATCCACCGACGATGAGTCTGAATAAAAACCAGATATAGCCAATATAGTAAACATGTACTTAATTAAATGTGTTTGTTACAGATTACCTTGCTTATCCAGGTCTCACTACACAGTTGAATTTTGTTCTTTGTTCTATTTAAAATAAGGTCTATGATTTCCCTTGTAAAAAACAATTCCACATAGAATTTTTTTTGTATTGTTTTTCATAGCAGGAATGTAAACCCACATAAAAATGCACAATAACTGGTAGAATGACGACACCCTGGGATTTTTTGAAAAAAGAAGTCCTCAAATACTCATAAGTACATGCATATGTTGAAATCCTATAAAACTTGTTTAACACAAGTGATGTCTTATTGCAGATTATGTTATACCAACTTTTATTCTACTCATCATGCAGCAAGAAATCACAACTACTATGAACCATTTTGAAAATATTTCAAAACCAAATTACATAGGCCTTGTTTTTAAGCGTAAGAATCATGTTACCTTAGGGAAAAAAGGGGCGTAACTGTGCAGTGACCTAGTTCTAGGTTCTATATATACTCAACGGAACAGCTAACCCGCCACTTCTGTATTTCCCATATTTACGTCAAGATATTGAATAGCGTTCTTAAAAGTTGTATAGAACATTAACATACAATGTGTAATGTAAAATAAAAATGTCCACATAAAATCTTTTTATAATTATTTTTTCCATAGAAGGAATGTATCCGCACAAAAAATGCACACCTAAAATGCACAATAACTGGTAGTAAAGTTCAATATTTTAAAAATATTTCAAAAATCAAATTATATTGGACTTTTTAAGTGCAAGAATCTTGCTATCGTGACAAAAAAGGGGCACAACTGTGAAGTAAGACTTTCGTAAGCATGAATCTGCTGCTTCTCTTTATTAAAGGTGTTCTATGCTTCCACGCGATGGTCCTATACAAGTTTATAATCGATACGGTGTACAAAATGACGAGGGGTTCAGTTATTTTATAAATACAATAGGGCCATGACTCGTTAAATCTTGGCAATAGGATCACATTTAACCCTGCCCTGGAAAGTAAAATTTAATAATAAATCATTTTAAAAAAATATGCTTTACGGAAACTGCAGGTGCTAAAGCTTTCATATTTTGCAGCTCAATTGTTCAAATCATGACCTTACAGTCATATTAAGTTCCACCTCAGAGTTCCAATTATTAATTCTTATTGAAATATACTTCATGTATATACATACGGGAATATGGGCCTCAATCAGAGAACAGTTTTAGTTAATATCACCTCTATCAAGATAGATTCTTTGCAGTGATACAGCTATGCACATAAAATTTTAGTCAAGTTCTGTATTGAGTATGATCTGGTCATAATTCAGTGATTTGCGTAACTTAGAATAGTAAAGCAAATCGTGCAGGTGAAGGTCGTAGGTCAAACTTTTGTGTTAGAATAGACAAAGCTCCCTGAGTAAATATGTTCGCTTTCTGGAAGACGAAATTTCATATAAATACGATTGACCGGTGTAAAATTTAATATAAGAGAATATAACATGCTATGTTTATTTCTGAATATCGGACCGAAAAGATACCTCTGTTGGGCCACCTCTGTTGTATAGACATGCTGTGAACTTTGAATCCGATTGGCCAGAATAATACTGGATGATACCAGCTGACCGCTTCATCGTTGACCAGTAAAGGGAATAATGTGACTTATAATGATGTTCGTTCTCCGAAAATAAAGTCGTCCAGTCTCAACAATATTAGGGTAATAATTCCTTTGTAATTCAATTATTGTTTTTACTATTCTTATAAATCGATAAAGTGTACGTCTTGAGGAAAATACACTTTAACAAAGGAATGAATTTCATTCGTTAAATGTTAATGAGATATGAACTACGTTAAAAGTTAGTGGGTCCCCTAATGTGTTCATATAGAGGGTGGGGGGCATTACCAGAGATTTATTTCTTACATAAATTATGAGTAGTACACTCCAGAAAGAGTTAATTGTTTTTTGTATTTAAGAACATTTTTTAAAATCTGGTGTTCTTTTTCTAAAGTTCATATACTCTTTTAGGAAAGCTCAAAAGGCAATTGTTGAACTTAATAAAAAATATTTATATAAATTTACCTCTATTTTACCTAAGCACAAAGTCGATCTTTTGATAAACTAGCTTCTCCTATTTTAATTCAACTGGTCAATTCAAATTAAATCTGCATTTTACTGAAAAATGATTTTTAACATGCCTGTTACTTACATTTACTTACATTTACTTCCGCGCAAAATGAGCCAACGCATAAACCTAGTTTAAAATAAGATAATATATCCCAATGAGAATGCTAAATGCTGGTTTATTATGAATTAGAAGAATGATTAGTAACCAAAAGGCGCAACAATCCTTGTATGTATATCACTGCCAGATACACACAAAAAGGATTATGGGGGTTTGATTTGAATGCATTAATAATATAATTATAAGAAATCAACTTTATGTGTTGAATATTCATGAACTATAAACTGACATGTAACTAACAAATTTATATGAACCCCTTCGGGTGTATTCACTTTATCAATGTAACATGCACGTTCATATCGCATTAATAATATGGTTCATTATCAGAACTATGCCACCATACATTAACGACCATTCCTTAATTACATAGACACCATAATGGCATTATCAGTTACCATATCCGAAGATGTTTTTACAGGAACACGGTGGACCATAGAGACAAAGATTCTGGTGGCTGTGGCTGGAGGTACTGGAACTATTGGCGTTAAGCACAAAAGCTTGTATCATCACAATATTTAAACTGCAAAACAACTGAAAAGTAGAAGAAGAAACAAAATATATATATATACATAATATATACAATAGTGAATGACTGACTGACGATATTGCAGTCAGACTAAGAAACCTACTGTAATATTACAAAAAAAAATGTTGTTTCTAAAATATTGGCAACAAGAGAAGTAAAAATTGTTGTGACCTATATAACACAACGGCAGCGTTTACATGAATGAATCTTGTTACAGAATCGCTGAGCGGTTAAAACTAGAATTGCAAACAATTGCGTGTAGAAGGCATTTGTACGGCGGTATTTATTATAAACTGAATATAAGATAAAAACTTATATACATGTAATAAAACCGTCAAAGCGCAATATGATAATACATTATTACTGTTTATAGTGTATCAGTCTGTCTGCAGTATCGTCAGTCAGTCATTTCACTATTGCATATAGAAAATTGTTTGTTTTTGTGTTTTTGTGTTTTTGTTCGTCCTCTGATGAAGGCGTAAAGCTGAAAGGTAACTAAGGATATGTCGTTATAAATTTTATCACTGTAAAATGGTAATTCTCTTTATTGTAATTACTATTTCTATCATTTATGTATCCTTTGCGGACCCGGTACTCCTGTGCATGACAGGTCTCACTTCACAGATGAATTTTGTTCTTTGTTCTATTTAAATTAAGGTCATTGATTTCCACGGTTAACAAAAATACACATAGATTTTTTTTATAGCAGGATACATATTACAATGCACAATTACTCTTGGGTTGATCAGCTTGGTTTTTATAAAAGACAGTGTAGTGACACCCTAAGATTTTTTTTAAAACAGATGTCCTTAAATGCTAGTAAATACATGCAACTGGTCATCCTGCACAAGTCACTTTTAACACCAGTGATATATTATTTTCAGTATGTGCTAGGCCAGCTTTTGCTTTACTGTGTTTAAAAAAGAAGTCATTAAATGAGCATAAATACATGTATCTGTTAAAATCCCATAAACAATCACTTTTAACACCAGTGATGTCTTATTGCAGTCTATGTTATTCCAGCTTTTGCTCTAATCATCTACAGCAAGAAATCACAGCCTCTAAGAATCATTTTGAAAACATTTCAAGCCAAATTACATATGACATTTTTTGTAAGTGCAAGAATCATGTTACCGTGGCAAAAAATAAGGGGTGCAACTGTTCAGCATGATGTGTAATTAATCGAACGCATGGCAACGTTAAAATCCATTTTAGTCATGTATACGCATCTTGTCACGTAATTAAACGAAGAACCTTAATGAGATATTCATCTCGAAGTAATAGTATCTTCGATTTCATATTTATGAGAGTAATTTTAGTTATTTTTAATAAAATTATTTTGTCGCTCTAGTTTGAGAAATATCAAATAAAATCTTTAAAAAATGCCAATTGATATAAACAATGAATTGCTGTTGTTTTTATTTTCAGTCATAACGATAAAAATGGATAAAATGAAATACAATTAACACGTAACTAGATAGATGATCCCGCCTCAAATATATGTAAAAATAAATGCTTTTCAACTATTTATCACCTTTATAAAACTTAGAAACTAATTTAAAAATATGCATACATTATGAGGTATTTAAACGAGCATGTGTTAGCTATGCTACCTTGTACATAGATGGGAGACCTGTAAACAGCGAATAGGCAAACGCCGAGATTGGACTCAATATTATTGTTTGGAACTGTAATGGACTAACTAATCTCAAACGAGAGATTGCTGATTTTGTGAACATTTTGTTCAAAAATGATTATTCTATCTGAAACTTGGACATCAAAAGACAGTGAAATAGATTTCCCAGATTATCAGTGTTTAAATTTTTATAGGCGATCAATTCCAAATATTATTTCTTAAAATGTGCATTATTATGTTCATTGTTGTGGTATCGCGGCATATTTATTAAATTAAGTAAAGTTGAAACAACGAAACAACGATGGCGAAAAGTAACGTTGTTTCGACATGTCACCATCCTAGTTCCGTTGTTTCGACTTTACTTCATAAATAAATATGCGGCGATGGCCCTCAAACGGGACACCGTACAATTTTGCTTGTTTTCTCAGTCGACAACATATTTTGAAACTAAAATACGAAAATATGTCCAAGTGTAGTATTCAAAGCAATAACATAAACATATATACTATACACTAATCAGGGGTCAGCTACTAGGAACGATCAACAGCAAAACCGCTGCCAGGGATCATAAACATCTCCATTACACGGTTGCGCCCCTTTTTGTCACCGTAACATGATTCATGCGCTTGAATAAAGTCCTAAGTAATTTGGTATGAAATATTTTCAAAATAGTGGTTCATAATGGTTGTGATTTCTTGCTGTAGATGATTAGAGCAAAAGCTGGAATAACATAGACTGCAATAAGACATCACTGGTGTTAAAAGTGATTGTTTATGTGATTTTAACAGATACATGTGTTTATGACCATTTAACGACTTCTTTTTTAAACATATCTTAGGGTGTCATAACACTGTCTTTATAAAACCAAACTGTTCAACCTATCAGTTATTTTGTATTTTTATGTGTGGATAAATTCCTACTATGAAAAGAAATACTTAAAAACATTCTCTGTTGAATATATTTTTACTGTGGAAATCCTTATTTTATATACGAACAAAGAACAAATTTCAACTGTGTAGTGAGACCTTATCATGCAATTCAATTGCAACCAGCTACGCTTCTTCTCCCAAAGTCATCTCATAAAAGCTGACATTTTATACTTATTCACAAAAACAATACTCTAAGGATGTATTTGTTTTTCATTCGGTGTAAAAGATAAAGTTTATACATATTAGAGTTTGATAAACTTACTATTGCCAGTGACATTATAGGCGCCATATTTTACAGGAAAATGTTGTCTGCTGCACAGTATGACACTGAAATCCAACTTCTCTTGCTATCGTGATAAAATATATGGTCCAACAGTGACAGCATCACATTGTAACTACCAGAGCTGACATGAAATCAGATAATTTCGGCGTTGTCCTCAATTCTACATTAAGTCACTTCATTTAACATGTTTTGAAGCGACGTCCTTCATTTATATAAACGTGGCCAAATGTATTAGGTATTTAATGTTTATTAACGCAGCCCAGTTATTTCAATGCCAAATATATGGACGACTTCTTATCTCTGATAAACTTGTGCTACGCGGGGCTATTGTCAGCATGTGCGGCCATGACATAGTTTGACAGATGTGCATGACTGTAGACTACGTCAATCAACTTTCTTTTAAAGGGACATGCGACAGTTTGCATATGCTTTCGCTTAAAATTATTTATACTAAACGGAACAGCTAACCTGCCACTTTTAGGTTTGTCGATATATTGAGATGTGTTATTCAAACTTGTATACGACATCAACAATTTTGATTTGTATATTTCATATAGCCTGAATCTTCGTTATTATTCGAGTCCGAATTTCAAGTAAATTGCGTTAATACCTTTTGAGAAAATTCATAAAATGTAAGGTGCATAAAATGGCAGGTGGCGGGTTAGCTGTTCCGTTCAATATATGTATATAATGCACATGTGAAACTAAAAATACCCAAGTATATATGTAGACCTGTAATTAATGGTGTTTGTGTCTCATGAGTGTAAAGGGACGCAGCTGGTAAATTGTTGAAAAGCGGCATCATTCGCTCATCTTTTTACTTTTTCTATGACAAAAGTGGAAAACTGTTATTTAACTTCCTTAGCCAGTTATCGGTATAGTATACACAAAAATAGTTATTTTCTTTTTCAAAATATAGTGAACGAAACAGCTTACCCGCCACTTTTGTATCTCCAAATATGGAGAAATGGTATCAAAACTTGTATATGACATAAACAGACAGTCATGTATTTTACCCATGGGCTAAATGGTTTTTTTTAATTCAGTCAAAATTTCAAGGAAATTACTTTGATATTTTTTGCAAAAATACATGAAATGTCAGGTAAATAAAATGATAGGTGGCAGATTAGAGCACTGAGGCTACATGTGGTGATAGTGTGTATGTTTTATGGTAGTGGAACTGTATTCAGTGCTGACTTAAAACCTAGGATTGAGTCAGCACTGAGGCTACATGTAGTGATAGTGTGTATGATTTAATGGTAGTGGAACTGTATTCAGTGCTGACTTAAAACCTAGGATTGAGTCAGCACTGAGGCTACATGTAGTGATAGTGTGTATGATTTAATGGTAGTGGAGCTGTATTCAGTGCTGACTTAAAACCTAGGATTGAGTCAGCACCGAGGATACATGTAGTGATAGTGTGTATGATTTAATGGTAGTGGAGCTGTATTCAGTGCTGACTTAAAACCTAGGATTGAGTCAGCACTGAGGCTACATGTAGTGATAGTGTGTATGATTTAAGGTAGTGGAAATGTATTCAGTGCTGACTTAAAACCTAGGATTGAGTCAGCACTGAGGCTACATGTAGTGATAGTGTGTATGATTTAAGGTAGTGGAGCTGTATTCAGTGCGGACTTAAAACCTAGAATTGAGTCAGCACTGAGGCTACATGTAGTGATAGTGTGTATGATTTAATGGTAGTGGAGCTGTATTCAGTGCTGACTTAAAACCTAGGATTCAGTCAGCACTGAGGCTACATGTAGTGATAGTGTGTATGATTTAATGGTAGTGGAGCTGTATTCAGTGCTGACTTAAAACCTAGGATTCAGTCAGCACCGAGGTTACATGTGGTGGTAGTGTGTATGATTTAATAGTAGTAGAGCTGTATTCAGTGCTGACTTAAAACCTAGGATTAAGTCAGCACCGAGGCTACATGTAGTGATAGTGTGTATGATTTAATGGTAGTGGAGCTGTATTCAGTGCTGACTTAAAACCTAGGATTGAGTCAGCACCGAGGCTACATGTAGTGATAGTGTGTATGATTTAATGGTAGTGGAGCTGTATTCAGTGCTGACTTAAAACCTAGGATTGAGTCAGCACTGAGGCTACATGTAGTGATAGTGTGTATGATTTAAGGTAGTGGAGCTGTATTCAGTGCTGACTTAAAACCTAGGATTGAGTCAGCACCGAGGCTACATGTTGTGGTAGTGTGTATGATTTAATGGTAGTGGAGCTGTATTCAGTGCTGACTTAAAACCTAGGATTGAGTCAGCACTGAGGCTACATGTGGTGGTAGTGTGTATGATTTAATGGTAGTGGAGCTGTATTCAGTGCTGACTTAAAACCTAGGATTGAGTCAGCACCGAGGCTACATGTAGTGATAGTGTGTATGATTTAATGGTAGTGGAGCTGTATTCAGTGCTGACTTAAAACCTAGGATTGAGTCAGCACTGAGGCTACATGTAGTGATAGTGTGTATGATTTAATGGTAGTGGAGCTGTATTCAGTGCTGACTAAAAACGTAGGATTGAGACAGCACCGAGGCTACATGTAGTGATAGTGTGTATGATTTAATGGTAGTGGAGCTGTATTCAGTGCTGACTTAAAACCTAGGATTGAGTCAGCACCGAGGCTACATGTGGTGGTAGTGTGTATGATTTAATGGTAGTGGAGCTGTATTCAGTGCTGACTTAAAACCTAGGATTGAGTCAGCACTGAGGCTACATGTAGTGATAGTGTGTATGATTTAATGGTAGTGGAGCTGTATTCAGTGCTGACTTAAAACCTAGGATTGAGTCAGCACCGACGCTACATGTGGTGGTAGTGTGTATGTATTTGTGGTAGTGGAACTGTATTCAGTGCTGACTTAAAACCTAGGATTGAGTCAGCACTGAGGCTACATGTAGTGATACTGTGTATGATTTAATGGTAGTGGAGCTGTATTCAGTGCTGACTTAAAACCTAGGATTGAGTCAGCACTGAGACTACATGTAGTGATAGTGTGTATGTTTTATGGTAGTGGAACTGTATTCAGTGCTGACTTAAAACCTAGGATTGAGTCAGCACTGAGGTTACATGTAGTGATAGTGTGTATGATTTAATGGTAGTGGAGCTGTATTCAGTGCTGACTTAAAACCTAGGATTGAGTCAGCACTGAGGCTACATGTAGTGATAGTGTGTATGATTTAATGGTAGTGGAGCTGTATTCAGTGCTGACTTAAAACCTAGGATTGAGTCAGCACTGAGGCTACATGTAGTGATAGTGTGTATGATTTAATGGTATTGGAGCTGTATTCAGTGCTGACTTAAAACCTAGGATTGAGTCAGCACCGAGGCTACATGTGGTGGTAGTGTGTATGATTTAATAGTAGTGGAGCTGTATTCAGTGCTGACTTAAAACCTAGGATTGAGTCAGCACCGAGGCTACATGTAGTGATAGTGTGTATGATTTAATGGTAGTGGAGCTGTATTCAGTGCTGACTTAAAACCTAGGATTGAGTCAGCACCGAGGCTACATGTAGTGATAGTGTGTATGATTTAATGGTAGTGGAAATGTATTCAGTGCTGACTTAAAACCTAGGATTGATTCAGCACTGAGGCTACATGTAGTGATAGTGTGTATGATTTAATGGTAGTGGAGCTGTATTCAGTGCTGACTTAAAACCTAGGATTGAGTCAGCACTGAGGCTACATGTGGTGGTAGTGTGTATGATTTAATGGTAGTGGAGCTGTATTCAGTGCTGACTTAAAACCTAGGATTGAGTCAGCACTGAGGCTAAATGTGGTGGTAGTGTGTATGCTTTAATGGTAGTGGAGCTGTATTCAGTGCTGACTTAAAACCTAGGATTGAGTCAGCACCGAGGCTACATGTAGTGACAGTGTGTATGATTTAATGGTAGTGGAGCTGTATTTAGTGCTGACTTAAAACCTAGGATTGAGTCAGCACTGAGGCTACATGTAGAAATAGTGTGTATGATTTAATGGTATTGGAGCTGTATTCAGTGCTGACTTAAAACCTAGGATTGAGTCAGCACCGAGGCTACATGTGGTGGTAGTGTGTATGATTTAATAGTAGTGGAGCTGTATTCAGTGCTGACTTAAAACCTAGGATTGAGTCAGCACCGATGCTACATGTAGTGATAGTGTGTATGATTTAATGGTAGTGGAGCTGTATTCAGTGCTGACTTAAAACCTAGGATTGAGTCAGCACCGAGGCTACATGTAGTGATAGTGTGTATGATTTAATGGTAGTGGAAATGTATTCAGTGCTGACTTAAAACCTAGGATTGATTCAGCACTGAGGCTACATGTAGTGATAGTGTGTATGATTTAATGGTAGTCGAGCTGTATTCAGTGCTGACTTAAAACCTAGGATTGAGTCAGCACTGAGACTACATGTAGTGATAGTGTGTATGATTTAATGGTAGTCGAGCTGTATTCAGTGCTGACTTAAAACCTAGGATTGAGTCAGCACCGAGGCTACATGTAGTGACAGTGTGTATGATTTAATGGTAGTGGAGCTGTATTTAGTGCTGACTTAAAACCTAGGATTGAGTCAGCACTGAGGCTACATGTAGAAATAGTGTGTATGATTTAATGGTATTGGAGCTGTATTCAGTGCTGACTTAAAACCTAAGATTGAGTCAGCACCGAGGCTACATGTGGTGGTAGTGTGTATGATTTAATAGTAGTGGAGCTGTATTCAGTGCTGACTTAAAACCTAGGATTGAGTCAGCACCGATGCTACATGTAGTGATAGTGTGTATGATTTAATGGTAGTGGAGCTGTATTCAGTGCTGACTTAAAACCTAGGATTGAGTCAGCACCGAGGCTACATGTAGTGATAGTGTGTATGATTTAATGGTAGTGGAAATGTATTCAGTGCTGACTTAAAACCTAGGATTGAGTCAGCACTGAGGCTACATGTGGTGGTAGTGTGTATGATTTAATGGTAGTGGAGCTGTATTCAGTGCTGACTTAAAACCTAGGATTGAGTCAGTACTGAGGCTAAATGTGGTGGTAGTGTGTATGCTTTAATGGTAGTGGAGCTGTATTCAGTGCTGACTTAAAACCTAGGATTGAGTCAGCACCGAGGCTACATGTAGTGACAGTGTGTATGATTTAATGGTAGTGGAGCTGTATTCAGTGCTGACTTAAAACCTAGGATTCAGTCAGCACTGAGGCTACATGTAGTGATAGTGTGTATGATTTAATGGTAGTGGAGCTGTATTCAGTGCTGACTTAAAACCTAGGATTGAGTCAGCACCGAGGCTACATGTGGTGGTAGTGTGTATGATTTAATGGTAGTGGAGCTGTATTCAGTGCTGACTTAAAACCTAGGATTGAGTCAGCACCGAGGATACATGTAGTGGTAGTGTGTATGATTTAATGGTAGTGGAGCTGTATTCAGTGCTGACTTAAAACCTAGGATTGAGTCAGTACTGAGGCTACATGTAGTGATAGTGTGTATGATTTAATGGTAGTGGAGCAGTATTCAGTGATGACTTAAAACCTAGGATTGAGTCAGCACTGAGGCTACATGTAGTGATAGTGTGTATGATTTAATGGTAGTGGAGCTGTATTTAGTGCTGACTTAAAACCTAGGATTGAGTCAGCACTGAGGCTACATGTAGAAATAGTGTGTATGATTTAATGGTAGTGGAGCTGTATTCAGTGCTGACTTTAAACCTAGGATTGAGTCAGCACCGACGCTACATGTTGTGGTAGTGTGTATGATTTAATGGTAGTGGAGCTGTATTCAGTGCTGACTTAAAACCTAGGATTGAGCCAGCACTGAGTCTACATGTGGTGGTAGTGTGTATGTATTTATGGTAGTGGAACTGTATTCAGTGCTGACTTAAAACCTAAGATTGAGCCAGCACTGAGGCTACATGTGGTGGTAGTGTGTATGTATTTATGGTAGTGGAACTGTATTCAGTGCTGACTTAAAACCTAGGATTGGGCCAGCACTGAGGCTACATGTGGTGGTAGTGTGTATGTTTTTATGGTAGTGGAACTGTGTTCAGAGCTGTCTTAAAACCTAGGATTGAGTCAGCACTGAGGCTACATGTGGTGGTAGTGTGTATGCATTGATGGTAGTGGAACTGTATTCAGAGCTGACTTAAAACCTAGGATTGAGCCAGCACTGAGGCTACATGTGGTGGTAGTGTGTATGTTTTATTGTAGTGGAACTGTATTCAGTGCTGACTTAAAACCTAGGATTGGGCCAGCACTGAGGCTACATGTGGTGGTAGTGTGTATGTATTTATGGTCGTGGAGCTGTATAAAGTGCTGACTTAAAACCTAGGATTGAATCAGCACTGAGACTGCATGTGGTGATAGTGCGTTCCACATGGTTTCTGTACGAGGACAAAACGAAAAATTATAGTTATCATAGCTACTGTTACTTCGATATGCACGATGTGGCATTTTATCCTTAGAAAATTTTGGTAAATACAGCTCGGTATGTCCAGATTACTAGCTGACCTTGTACTGGTATGCTATATAATACTAGGGCGACATATTGCGCGTCTCTAAAATCCGTTTAAAGATTTTTATTTTGCGCCTCTCCCGAGCAGCAGATCGGATATCCCAATAATAAAAAAGCTGTCCATTCACGCCTTTTTTAATAAGGCTAGGGATATCTTTGGAAAATTTTGGTATTTACAATACCAAATGCTGCGTTCCAGTGAGTTTTCGTATGGACAAGGACTTATGTAGGCCTAGAGACCTTGATATGCGTGACATTTATACATCTTTATTCAAAATATTGTGTGAGAGGGATAAAATATATGCTTCTCGTCCCGCTCCAACCCCACCCCTTCATCTAAACATTTTGGAATATGTGGGGTACCACCTGGCCCGTAGCTGCTACGACCAGATATATTCCATTAATGCAATATTCTTCGCTTGGTGTTGACGACGGTTATGTATAACTTCCGATTTAGCCCAACCTATTAAGGTCATAACCTTTGTCGTCATGGTAGACTGTAAATTATCCAGGATCGACACTATACATTAACGATGTGATTTAAGATATTCCTACCACTGGATATCCCTGGAAACTAAGTGATTTCCTCGATCTCACTCAGGTTGTAAAAGTTTTCTTGTATATATGCATACGGAAATTATTTTTAGTTATATTTAAAATTCCGTAAAGTCAACCGTTAAATAAATGTCAAAATGCACTAAGTTAAAGGCATTTCGGATATCACGTTACTCGGAACTCAGTACATGACAAGGGCTGTTATATTTAATCCTAAAGCTAATAATTATTAATGACTGTTAATCGTCAAATTGTTATTTGATAGTTATTTACAAATGCATAATTTGTTCTAATAAATCAATAAGAAAAGATTGAGATTGTTCATATTCAAATTAATTAAAAATCTATCTTCTACAATTTTCAAAAGTGAAACAATTTTATTTACCTCTAAAATGAGATATCTCATAATTTATAATTATAAATATGCTTCTAAATTTGTATAAATTTATAAAATATAAAAAAAAATGGATGAAACATTCGCACCAAACAATAATGTGTTGTTAATGAGCTCTAAAAAATCACCTGACAAGCCCAGTTCAACATAAAGGAGCCTTTTAAAGATTTTTATTATTTTGCATCTCCTGAGCAGTCAATCAGATATCCAAATAATAAAAAAGCTGTCCATTCACGTCTAATTTAATCAAACTACCAACCAGCCCACATGTAAAGGTCCAAATATTTTGTCCACTGTGAATAAAAAAAAATTGCCAACCAGTCATTATCCTCATGTCAGTTTATGGATAGCCCAAGGACTTTGCTCTAGTTACTTATTTCAAAATAAAAATTGCAACAATATCAATATATTGTCTATTCATCATTAATCTTCAAAGATTTATGATTCCACTGAATCATTGAAATAGTACAAATCAGGGGTTTAAAATAATGCAAGCTGAGGTCTGGGAACTAATCCAAGCAGAAGAATGAAGCCATTGAACCTTCAGGTCAAGTTTGGAACTTGACTTGTTGTCTCTGACATGACTGAAATTTTGATGAAATAATGTCTATAACACCCCAGTCTCATTGCTGTAACCTAATGAGAATTTGATTCAATCTAAATATTAAAAATCCTGAATCCATCACTGAATTAAGGTTGTACCTTAGATGGGACTCCAGCTTTCATGTGAGCGTGCTCTGGCACCTTTTTATTTTTGCTGAGACATCAGATTTTGTGTGCAAATTTAGATATTAACAGCTATACTATAGTTAAGAAACTTGTTGTTCACTTGTATTGACTGGATTAATTTGTACAGACTGTTTGAAAAGTGTTTTATGTGTGTGCTGAACTGAGTTCTCTGTAGGAAAACATTGTTTTCAGTGAACCTACATCATTTTGTAAAATTTAAAAACATTCAACAACAGTTATGAAGAAAATTATTTTCATTTTTTGTTTATATTCAGGCAAAATGATCTCCAAAGAACTCTCTGCTGAGACTTTGCCAAAGGAGAAAAGCCTCCTGGTCGGAATCACCCAGGAGGCAAATGATGCGCCTGGGTATGGCCAACAGCTTACGGAGACGGAGGTGATGGAGAAGGTTGAAAGCATCCTGTTGGAGAAGATCAAGTCTGGCGGAAAGCAAGCCTACTTCCAACTCGGGCTTTTCTATTATGAGCAGGTGCTTATTATGAGATTTTCATTTTCTTAAAGAGGCCTCACCTCCTATTAATCTAATGCTCACCATACTTACTGTAAATGTAGATTATGACTGTAGCAGACATCTTTCCTTCCGAATGCAATTTGTGGGAATACGTTTGTGCCTCACCTACAAATTTATTTCTACAATATGATCCAGTGTGCATAGTACTAAAAATCATTTAATTTGAAAAAAAAAATCACACTCTTGGTACTTATTAGAATTTTTTCATTGGTAATTAGTAATTCGAATCAATGTTGAATATTTTAGACTGCAGCACAATAGATTGTCCAACAACAACACTTTCACTTCTTGCTATAAATTCCATATTACACAAGTAAAGAAAGTTCATAAAATAGCTTTGCAGTAATCATTGTTTAGCATTTTATCCTAAAATTCTCAGAATTATTCATGATGCCTCTTTAATTGTATCATTGACACATAATGTGAACACAGACCTGATATAACTTAGAATGACTGTGTAATAGAAAACAATACAAAATGTTAGTTTTCCCAGTTGATCAAACTGCTGGGTGCATACTGTTATGGCATTGTCAGAGTGAAAAAAGTCATATCACAACCCCTTTTCGTGATATTTTAAAGTATTTTTAAACTTTCTCTCATTATCATTCCAATATCTTGATATTCATAGTAATTGCTTTTTTCATACTTTGGTTTATAGAACTTTTTTTTTTCACAACAATCCTAGTGACTTATTATCAAAATTCGCCTCCCCTTGAAACCACTTTCGGAACCAATGTTTTCCAATCAGTTAGTGTTTTCAACATGCATGTTACCATATGAGCTAGCTTTGCTCTCACCTTTGACTGCACTCGCTATCACTGCATTGATAGAAACATTGACAGATTCTCATGCAGTTTTGAAAAGAACAATAAAACATGAACATTTCCAGAGCCTCAGTTTGATAAAAGCAATGAAACATGGACATCAGCAGAGTGGCCTCCCCAGTTCCGATAAAAAAAAAAGTTGAAATCTTATCTCAGTCTAATCCCCATAAACTTATTTATTTGTGAAGCAAGAAATCACAACTCAGACGCTCGAAACTTACAACTTTTCATACTCCGAGTCTTCCTGGGTAGAACCAGTACAATGCATATATATGTGACTTATGTGTCTAATGATCAAGGACACCACACAAAGCCGTGGCGGAATATTTAACCCATGATCCTCACTCCCCTGATCTTGTATCAAATGCTCCACCACTGGATCACACATTCTCATATTCCTGTAATATATTAAGGTTTGTTTTACAGTATACATTTTACTGGTGTAATTTCTATATTATACAGGATTTGTTTGATAAGGCCATTGTGTACTTTGAGCGTTCCAAGGACTTTGATTACCAGTCTCTGTACATGCTGAGTGTGATGCTGTATGATGGGATAGGATGCCGACAAGATACAGTATGTTCCCCATTATACATATCTATATTTATAAACTTATATAAGCCATATTGAATTACTGTTTGTTTGAATATTTAGCGTACGTTTATACATTGAAGGGCTAACAGATGATCAGTTGACCTAACCGCTCTTTCCTGGGATCCTGGAAGGTAAATCAGTACTCGAGCACACCCAATAATAATTCTCCACAAGTAACTGATAACTTTCCCTCTTTAATCAGTGATGAGAGAAACATGACAATGAGATGCAATGTCTATTATCAATCAAAATAGAAACTGTGACCAGAAAGATATTCGACCTGATGATCCCTGTATTGATAATCAAATGAGCTAGCCAGGCCATGTTTTAACTATGCCTGGTCTTTATCCATCAAATTTGAATTTAAAGCTCAAACTCAAAAAAGTCCAGTTGTAATTGCAAGAATATTCGTACTGTCCCAAAGCCATGGGCCAATATGACTATCATATCCATGGGCCAATATGACTGTCTAATCCATGGGTCAATATGACTGTCTAATCCACAGGCCAATATGACTGTCTAATCCACAAGGCAATATTACTGTCTTATCCATGGGCCAAATATGACTATCTAATCCACAGGCCAATACAACTGTCTAATCCACAGGCCAATATGACTGTCTAATCCACATGCCAATATTACTTAAATCCACAGGTCAATATGACTGTCTAATCAACAGGCCAATATGACTGTCTAATCCACAGGCCAATATGACTGTCTAATCCACATGCCAATATGACTATAATCCATGGGCCAATATGACTGTCTAATCCATGGGCCAATATGACTGTCTAATCCACAGGCCATAATGACTGTATAATCCACAAGGCAATATGACTGTCTAATCCACAGGCCAATACAACTGTCTAATCCACAGGCCAATATGACTGTCTAATCCACATGCAAATATGACTTAAATCCACAGGCCAATATGACTGTCTAATCCACAGGCCAATAAACTCTTATCCACAGGCCAATATGACGGTCTAATCCACATGCCAATATGACTGTCTAATCCATGAGCTAATATGACTGTCTAATCCATGAGCCAATATCACTGTCTAATTCAAGGGCCAATACGACTGTCTAATCCACAGGCCAATATGACTGTCAAATCCATGAGCTAACATGACTGTCTAATCCAGGGCCAATATGACTGTCTAATCCACGGGCCAATATGACTATAATCCACAGACCAATATGACTGTATAATCCATGAAGAAATATGACTGTCTAATCCATTGGCTGATATGACTGTCTAATCCATGGGCCAATATGACTGTCTAATCCACGAGACAATATGACTGTCTAATCCAAGGGACATATGACTGTCTAATTCACAGGCCAATACCACTGTCTAATTCATGGGTCAATATGACTGTCTAATCCATGGGCAGATGTGACTGTTTAATCCACAGGCCAATATGACTGTCTAATCCACGGGCCAATATCACTGTCAAATCCATGGGCCAATATCATTCTCTGAGGACCATTAGCCCGGCAAATATGAAATAACTGAATTAATGCTACTAGTAATCAGTCCACTCTTCTTTCTTTTTTTATTTAAAAAGTTGCAAGATAGATAAATACAGTTTAAATGCGGATTTGACATGTGTTACCAGTAGTTATATAATACAGGCTTTCTGACATGTAAAGTGCTGGTTTAATGGTCAGGTGGTAATATTTTTAGGGTATCTACGCGTTTTGACTTTAAAAATACAATACAATAAAAGAAGAAAACTATAAGCAGTTTCAGCTAGTTTATTTTCCAAACAGATGTCAACTTTAAAATGCTTTCTTATTATCATGATTAAAAGTTTTTTTGTTAAAGCAAATTTTCCAATGATGACCAGGCTAATATAATAGAATTAATTGATTAAATAAAATTATTTTAGAAATAAAATGTTGTTTTTAGATGTTTTCTGTTACAATATATCCTTGAAGTTGAATATTTTGACTGGAAAAATGTTTTTTGTTTTTTTTAATTGTTTTAAATATGGATCACAAGTTCTGAGTTTTATGACCGATGAATTTAGACTCAGACTTTTATTCATGCTTATCACAGATAGTATCCTGAAATTTCCCATCCCGCATTGTATACCTGGTAAACATAAGTTTTTTCACAAGTATTTATGTGTATCAACTAGTTTAAATGCATACGTACTGTAATTGCTTGCCTCCAAAAAGAGAAAACAAATGTGTTTCTGCTAACAGCTTATAAATAATAGTGTACTAAGAACTGTATTTTACCAAAACAAAAGTACAGTTGCATGGTGGGTTAAAGGAGCGGAAACACACAGTTTTTTAATGGAGTGGTGTTGGGGTGGGGTGTGCGGGGTCAGGGCTTAAGGTGTGTCAAATATTTTCATCTATTTGATTTGTAATAATGGAAGTATTGTACAAAATATCTGCAAGTACAATACTTTTTAATTTTCTCTTTTATCATTTAAAATGAAAACGTATAAAATTTGAGAGTATCACTGCCTAATGTGAAACATAATACAGTTTATCAGGCACCCAGTGTGCCTTGCCTGTGAACCATAAGCAATTTATCAGGCACCCAGTGTGCATTACCTGTGAATTACATGCAGTTTATCAGGCACCCAATATGCATTGCCTGTGAATCAAAAAATCATTTTATCAGGCATTCAGTGTGCATTGCCTGTGAATCACAAGTAGTTTATCAGGCACCCAGTATGCACTGTCTGTGAATCACAAATAGTTTATCATGCACCCAGTGTGCACAGCCTGTGAATCACAAGCAGTTTATCAGGCACTCAGTGTGCATTGCCTGTGAATCACAAGCAGTTTATCAGGCACCCAGTGTGCATTGCCTGTGAATCACAAGCAGTTTATCAGGCACCCAGTGTGCACAGCCTGTGAAACATAGAGCAGTTTATCAGGTACATGGTGAACCAATTTTTCTGCAGAATTACTGCAGAATGAAATAATCAATACAGTATATGTATTTTATCCCTGCAATGTTGTTTTCTAGGTAAGGAAGACAGAGGCTCGGAAGGTAGATCACTGTTACAGTATATTATAGTGTCTCTATTTGTTGGTCACTTTCTTTTTACCTTCATTTCTTCTTCAGTAAATCGGTGTAGAACTTCCACAAAACAAATCATTTGCTGATCAACAAACAATTTGTTGAACTGCAAATTTTTACAGTTTGTAGTTGGACATATTTCAAATAAATTCGTTATCTGTTTGCAGTATTTTACAAAATGTTCTTTATTTTATGACGCGGGAGGGTGTGTCTTTTGCATTTTTTGTTTTTGATAATTTATTGACAATATTTTTCTAGAAAATATGTACACATATTTTATTTTGTTTTTATAAGACTTATAAACATCAGAAAATAAAAGTGCAATTAACTGAGATTAAAATTGAATTAAACGGAAATATTTTGCAAATTTTTCATTTCACAAATAACTACGTGACTGTACATAATGAATTATCAAATGGCAAATTATAATTATCAGTTGGTCATTCAGCAAATTATTTGTCAATCAACAAATTATTTGTTATTCTAATGATTTCTTAGACCTGAATATTAATATTTCAAATTTATTCCATGACAGCAATTTCATCACAAAAATGATAAGTCCTGTAGTACGTGTTACATGTTAATTCATAACAGTGACTGTCTTGGTTTTGCGGTTATAATATTATAGTGTAGGAGAGGAGTAATAGGGGTTAATGATTTCCTTTATTCACTTTTAATGTTTATATTTTCCCCTGCCAATGAAAAAATGTGAAGGGGCATTAAGTATTTATCTCTCTGCATTTGTCTATTCGTATGTTTTTCCATTCATCCAATTGTCCGTTCATCCACTGTTCATCCATTAAGAATCAGTATCTGATTAATTACTTCTGAACGAGTATGTATTTAATTATCGTTTGAACGGTAACTTTATAATTATAAAATACAGGTCAAGTTCGATATTTGTCATCATCAATTAAATTTTACAGGAGTTTATAAGATTATGGTCCTTCTTCAATTAAATTTTCGATAAAAAATTTTTGTATCCGAGCAGTAGCGGTGGCATTCATGTTTACAGACACATTTCTAGTAATCTTTGTAAGTTTACGACATTGTATTTTGTCAGCTTTTATGTGTACTGGTATATGTCAATTTCAGCATTAAAATCTTCCACCATTTTTTCGTATACAGTATATGTATATATATATTCTGTAAAATCACACAATTTCGCTTGTCAGCTTTGACTTCACTTTAATCACTAATTTTAATTATTTCATTTATTTCGATTTATATCATATGGTTTTGATTATATAGAATTAATCAATTTCAAAATTTTGCTCAAAATATTTTGCTGTATGTTTTTTTTCTGGCAATCTTTTTAAAATTTAGCCATAGCTGTACATAATATAACATCACTTACAATTACAGAATTTTATTACAAATTCACTGATATTTTACAGCCGCCTATATCTGCCCTGCGCATGCTATATGTACTGCTTGCACTTTTAAAAAGAGAATTTAGCATTTATTGTTGATAGATAACTGAAATAAATGGAAAATAGTTCAGAGGCAGTCATTTGTTTGGCATTGCTGCCGGATATAATTTGTCTTTACATGATGTATAGTGCACCAGTAGGTTGCCAAATAACAACATATCCAACTTTCAACAAATTTGACCGAGGTCTCTAAAATGATCGTTTATTTCCTATTTCCTTACCGCCCCTAGATTTGAGCTAGAGCTAGGGTGGGGGCAACTTGTCCTGAAAATGGGTACATATGTCATCTGCAGACTTCAAAACATAAGCACAAGGTGTACATTGCTGCCTAAAATTTGGTGGAAAAAACACTACATTCAAAACCAATTATGGGGGTCGCAACTCTACATTCAAACAAATTATATGGGGGACAAAACTCTACATTAAAACTAAATAAAACTTTTTCTAAACAATGATATATACTCTATTCTTGCCTGGAGTTCCTAGACAGGAGGGGATTGAACAACCTGGGGTCAAAACTCTACATCATATGTCTAAAAAGAAGGGTCAAAACAGCAAAAAAAAATGTACTAACCAAGATACAGGGATTGCCTTACCTGGGGATTTGAGACACAAACTTAAAGGGATTATATTGGCAAGTAACACAAAAACGCTGTTAATCCCGACTTTTCCTGTATGCAGTGTGCACAAAATAATGCTTATCTATTGACGTATAACCTTTATTTACTTAAAAGTTATCAAATTATAAAACTTTAATATGTTCCGCAATAAAGTATTGCGCAATGTTTGCATTGAACTCTGTAAACTTCCCGAACAAAGCCTCGAAAACGAGATCGGGAACTAGTCTTCATGATGTTATCCGATGATTGATTGGAAACCTGAAAGCGGTTCGTTGAAAATGGCAAATGTAAACAAAAACAAAAACGTGGCTTCAGAAACCCAATGTTTGTATTAAAGACATTATGCAATTAGACACTTTAGACGCGTATATCTCTAAGTTATAAGTGTATCTTCATGCTGGGCGTGTGTATTTTGGACAGGGAATTGACGGTAATATGCCAATATAATCCCTTTAAAGTTTAACCCTTTACTTCATATAGACACCTTTGGACACCTCTAATATAGACACCTAATATAGAAGGCATTTGAACTATTGGGTGAATTATGTTTATATTAACTGTCAGAGTGGAAAACAGTGCAGGAAGTGTTCAGATTGCTCATTATGAGCAATCTGAACTCTTCCTGCATTTTTTCAAAGGCCTTCTGTGATTGGTGCAGGAAAATGCGTATCTATGAAATAACTGGTTAAATAGACAACATTGATAAACCACCTGTCCTTAAATAACAGTTACATTTTGCCCTGGTGAAAACAGTAAGGATTACGAATGTAAATTTAAAAATATCTGACATATGTTTAATAAGCATTTTATTCTAATACCATATAACGCTTATGTCTCTTTTGACATTTTTTTGTATACTTTTTTGTGTTGTCTTTCTCACTAAATACGAATATGTATATTTCATAAAGACTTTACCAAGGGCTTACACAAGAATGGTCTATCTAACTTCCTTGTCTATATTGACTAGTTTTGTCCTTATAGACCCTAATGGTACACATTTTGGTGTATTTACCTAATTTGTTGAGTAAATAGACAGTATTTATATATCGTATTTTGTCAAATGAACATTTATACACATCAGTTTAGGTATATGGATTAGAATGGAAGATAAAATCTTATAAGTTTTTAGTTCTTCTCTATGCGGTATTTACCGTATGTATTGGGATAGCAACAAATAATTAAAGTTTTTGCTTCCTCAATGCTTATTTTTTAAAAAATGATATTTTTATACTTCCAAAACAAACAGTTAATATGGTAATGGTAATTTATTCGCCTTTATGCTATTGATACAGAAAACGACAGGTAATATATAATATATACAGTCAAACCTGTGTAAGCGGCCACCTCTATTAAGCAGACACCTGTCTTAAGCAGTCACATTCGCTATTTCCCATTGTTATGCTTTCAGAGCAAATTAACCTGTATTAAGCAACAACCTGTTTTAAAAGGTCACTTTTGCTCCATCCCTTGACTGGCTGCTTAAGACAGGTTTGACTGTATACAGAATATTGTCTATTAATCAGGTATTTGTAGACTACATTAATATTTTTGTACATGTAATTATGATGGTATTCCATTTCGAACTTGGCGCTTAAGGAACAAATGACAATTTCATAAACTTTCAATGACATTTTTTCTGAATATTATATAATTTAAAATAAATATATATACAGTCAAACCTGTCTTAAGCAGCCACTCAAGGGAAAGGGCAAAACTGACCCCTTAAGGCAGGTGGTTACTTAATACTAATTACTTAGAAATGGCAAATAAAAAATGTGGCTGTTTAAGACAAGTGGTTGCTTAAAAAAGGTGACCACTAACACAGGTTTGACTGTATATCTACATGATGCAAATATGAACTAAAATACCCCAGTGCATGTGCAGACCTTGAATAATTTTTATTCTATTTTGGAATGGAGTTTATTAATTATTTAATTAACTGGTTAATGGTTGAAATTCATTAATTTTTGCACGTTTGTTGTCATCTGTAACAAAAAGTGTAAAATGAAATTTTATCAGCTTTTATCATAGGAGAAATACAAGATAACATTAAAGTACTATATAGTAGTATTTTTAAAGTCATGTTTTCAAAACTAGTATGCCATGACCAGCTTTATGAAAATTATTTATAATTAATTTTTGAGAGGGAATGGGTTTGATAATCCGCCATGGCTGTGTGTAGTGTCTTTAACCCTTTACTCCATAGATACGCGTTTTCCCACACCAACCACAGAAGGCCTTTGAAAACAGTGCAGGAAGAGTTCAGATTGCTCGTAACGAGCAATCTGAACACTTCCTGCACTGTTTTCCACTCTGTCAGTTAATATAAACATAAATCACCCAATAATTCAAAAGCCTTCTATATTAGAGGTGTCCAAAGGCATCTATATTAGGTGTCATAAGGGGCGTCTATATGAAGTAAAGGGTTAAGCAAGACACTTCCACATATGCTTAGTACTGGTTCTACCCAGGAAGTCAACTAGCATGATTTATCTAAGTTATAAGAACTTGGTTCACAATCAATGTAAAACAAAAAAGTTTAAAACAAAAAGATTGATTGAATAGATACTGATACATGAGTAAAATTTATATAAATATTGCCAAATGTCCCTTCAATCTAGCAATAAGAGGATTCATAAATCACACACAATCTGTAATATGACAGGACTGGCGCAGAGATAAAGTCAAATGATTTGTAAACTTTATTTTGATTTAAACTGGTTGTTGTATAGAAAATCAATAATAATTGTTATTAAATAGCATGGCAGTGTGTCAAAAGTCTATTATAAATTTGTTAATATAATGACTTCATAGCTTGCTTAGGGGAAAAGGTATGGAATTTTATCTTGCTCTCTTGTATTATAATTCAAATATGTGTACATGTATAACGTTTGATCTTATGTTCACTATTTCTACCATTTGTGGACAAAAATGTCCTACATCATATTAAAGTACTATCCTAGACTCAAATTAAAATGTCCTCAAAATGGGGTCATAAGTACCCCTTTTTACCACTTTTTTTGCCCCCACTTTGTCGGGTACCCCCACTTTCAGCATAAAAAAAACACTAAATTTCACCAATTTTACTTTCCATAGAGTTTCCTTAATGTGTGGAAACTGTTATTTTAGCAATAGTTTATATTGCAGAAATACAAAAACGTTTGCGTCCTCTGTGACCACACAAAAGACTTGCTTGTTATAATTGCATACACAACATTTTATCCTGAATAAAGTTTGAGTTTCCTGATATTCTAACACACACTATTGCAAAAACTTGTCGTGCACATGGTGATCGTGCGTGGCCGATGTTCAACAAAGTCGTTACAGATTGTTCCAAATGACAAGTTCTATTTTCTTATGTTTTAAGCAGGAATTCCTTAATATTCTAACACACACTATACACACATACTTCTCAATTAGCATGAAAATGAATAAGCACAGGCGTATGAACACGACATTCGTGTGTGGAGTATGTCCAACAAAGCTGTTTGCAGATTGCTCGGAATTGCGATGAAGTCTTGTGTGTTTAGAATACATACCAGCACACACTGTTTTATCGGGTGTTAAGTTGGAGATTTCTGATATTCTAACATACTCTATTGCAAATCCTTCTGAATTACTGTTAAAACGTATTACCACTGGTGTGTGTACATACACATGGCACTCATGCATGGCAGATTGCTAACACAACGGTTGCAGATTGTTTGGAATTGCGATGAAAAGGTGTTCCTGCAATCCTTTATGCACATCCGGTCAGACAAAGCGACACGATGTACGCGATGACATGATATACGCATATTTTGCAAATGGCTCTCAGTTTAGTGGAAAGGTTGTTTCCACATGCATGTTTACACATGGTATAGTCTATTGGAGGGTTTCTTGTACAAGCATTACAAACTTGTCGGTTTTGCTGAGAAATCTTATCGACACATGCGTTGATACATCTGGCTGAGGAATATGCTGCAGAATACTGTTGTAGTAGTGTGGACAACAGTAAGATGGTGATTGGTATTTTCATCTGAAAATACGGAAAATATACTAATTTAACTGGAAATAATAAAAATATACTCATTTATCAGGAAATAAGGAAAATATACTAATTCATGAGGAAATAAGGAAAATATACTCCTTATAATACAGAAGACGTGCTATTCAAAGAACACATCATTCACAACAACATATATATCATCAATATAATAACTTCATGATTAAGTGAAAACATGTAGTTATCACTCTCAACGTGTACACTTAGATTTATGTAGTTATAAGTGAAAGCGGGATAAATTAAGTCATATTGGAATGCTCGTTTGAATACTTGTACTAGATTTTGTGAAAAAAAGCAGAATCGCCACTAAAAATTTTCAATGCAAAACGGATTTTGACACTAAATGCTTGTTGACAACATTTAAATAACTACCAAATAATCATTTTATACCAAAACAATAATAAATACATGCCCATTAACTTCACCATTTCGTTAGATCATGGTTACCCAGTATACGTAAAAAAAAATGGCGGCACCTGATTTCGAGCATATGACAGGATGACGTAATGTGTCAAACTAAAATGTCATATGGCTGCAAAAGTACAAATAAATGAAAGCAGATAAAACTGCGCTTACCTTTAATATGAATAAATATTTCTCAATGGGTTAATTCCATAACAATATCAATTCACTTAACAGCATGAGGTTTTTTATTTTTTTATTTTTTTTTTAGTCCGTGTGGTTCCAGCTAAGAATAGAATCACTGCTGATCTCTGCAGAGGAGTAGAAATCCTCCGAATGGGTGTCATGTTCATTTTATCATTTTTTTGTCATGTTCACTATTGTGGTTAAATTATCAATCCCTGTGTGGTTTCAGGGAGCCATATGAGTGATGGCAAGAATAGGACCATTTGCATTGAACTTTTTTAGCGGCGATTCTAAAGTAATCGAAAACCGGTAACACTATCATATATAAACGAAAGTTACTAAGTCTATATATGCATTTTTATCTTATTTTATTTATTTTAATTGCTCTCTGAACAAAGAATTATATACATTACAGTAACTTACCTTTATAAAGTGACGGAGCCTCTGAATAAGATATACCTCACGAAGCCGTTCTAACTTTCTGAACACGGATCGCTATTAAGTTTATATATACATCATCAGAAGTATGTGATACACTGCAGATATCATGTGATAAGTTTTATGTTGCAATGCCGGATGTGGGAAACCTTAACCAATGACTAACTATATCAGGCGTGTAGCTTCCTATATCCACTCAGTAATAATAATAATAAATTGAAAAAATTACAGAGAGAAATATATGGGTTAAAGCAAGGACTTGTATATCTCTAGTTAAGTTTAAACTTATTTATTTCACTTTGATTGTGAAACAAGTTCTTGCAACTTAGACAAATCACCAAAAGAGCTACCATCACCGTGTTTCTATTCAAATCGCTATGACGCTTGAAAGGTGCGCATCACGTTATAACTGTTAAACACGATTTGAAAGTAAGATTGTTTGTAAAAACTAAGTTATTTAAGTGTTAAATGTGCGGTTTTGTGGATATTTTTACGGTATGGACATACATGTGTATATAAAAAAAAAATTTCAACAACCGGCAAGAGTTTTGCTAATGATATTACATATTTAATCAATACAAGTGTTTTGGCTTCCGCACTGAAATCGGTGCGGAAAATCCACCCATAGAAAAGCGGAAGGAGTATGCACGTAAAGGACGATCAAATAAAAAAAATATAAAAATCGTTCGAAGACATGCTTTGATATACACTAGCTCGGTCTCAAAGGTGGTCTTATTAGAGTGGTTTTACTGTATTTGTATTGATCATTAAGTTCTTGATTTGTTTGTTTTTTTAATTCATAAGTATATTTGTATTTTCCTATTGACAATAATTTCAATAACTTGAAGTATGTGTGCCATAAAATTACCTCACGCCAGGACTGTATTTGTATGATAAAGATTTTTTTATCAGATCTTGTATATTGAATTCTATATTCTATAGGCATTAAATTAAAGTAATACAAATTGGCAAGTTCTTTGTATGCTTTTTTTTGCATGGAGTTTGGGCAGTTTTCAACATCAAACAGTTTTTACAAGGCAAATCAAGTTTTATTAAAGGAGGAAGACCTCAGATAGAATCTGAGTAGAACTATCCTCCATCTACAAATAACTGACTAACTTTCTCACATAAACATTTTGACTGAGCTGGGCTCAAGCCCATGCCCTCAGCAGTGGCAGTTAAGTGGCCGTTAGATGATGGCCCCTTAAACCACTCATCCATGAAGGACCCGGCATCACAGAAATGTAATGTGCTCTTGGACTTAACCTTTGACAAACATTTCATTCATTACTTTTTTGTGACATCCTCATTAGATAAAACCAGTTTCGCAATGAAAAACTGTGTCATGTTAATTGATAGGAGAATTAACAAGGTTTTAGCAAGATATGGCACTGGATACTTGATGGGTAGTGTAGAGGTAGCAAGAAACAGTCCCCTGACTAGGGAGTATATTGAGGATCTGTACCTTAATTCATCAAATCCATGTTTTATTTAATGCCATTAAATCTGATTTATTAAATGGAAAGAATACCTTGTTTAAGTCACTGTTTATACATAATATTTAGTGTTCATTAAGTAAAAATTTAACAATTAAGAAACCCTGGTTTCTCCCTTTGGGTTTCTTTATGTTAAATTTTTATTAATGAACACTAACTGGCTTAGTGTTAAACGTCATTTGACTGACAGTTTGAAGTCATTTGACTGATTCTGGGCAGGAGCTACAATGAAAGCTGAGATGATTGGCGTTTTAAAGTTGACGTTTGCTTAAAGGCCGTTCCTAATTATAGGTCGTGTTGCTTTCAAGTTTGTAGATGACGCGTTCAGAATTGAATCAAGGGTGTAGTCTGTGCAATGTCATTCACACATGTGCAGTGACGACGAACTTCTTAATAATAAAGAATGAACTTAATAATTAAGTTATTTTGTAGGCTGTTTTAACAATTTTGAAAATTGAAGCAATTCCATGGGTTGTCAAATGCGGTTAAACACTAAACGTTTGTTCTGTTCACACAGAAAAAGGCAGTTGAGTACATTCTGAAGATAGCAACATCAGATGCAAAGCAGGCCAGGCACCTTGTCAATGCTGCCCAGTACAATATGGGCCGAGCATACTTCCAAGGCTACGGTGTAGCGAAACAATCAGACGCAGAGGCAGAAAGGTAAATTGATAATTGATTGATATTATTTAGAGGGGCAGGGAAGAGTGCCTCAAGAACCTGCCAAACCCCCCTGAAGATATGGCAATATTTAACATATACCAGAATGTCACCAACCCCGCTTGCAATTGGGACCCCCCCCCCCCCCCCCCCCACTCTGAGATTTACAAAATCTGCAATGGACTCCAACATCCCCTGGCTGTAAATCCAGGATCAGTTAATTGTTACCCCCTGTCTGTCTGTCCATTCCTATATCCAAGAAGTGGTTTCCAATAAAAAACTTTAATTGATATTTTGTGTGAATATATACATGTATTTATAAAATACGGGAAAATTGATGGCCCTATTTGGACTTAATTTCTGTTAATAAAATGGTTTCTGATCAATAGCAGGGACATTCTTGTTGACAGACACATTTCTAGTTTGAATTGGTTTAGCACATTTAAACAGGTTATACATGTATGGCATATCCAGTTTGATTGTTGGAGGAAAACCCTGAATGAATCTGAATATCACCACAATCCTTCCACAAGTAATTGGCAGACTCTCTCACATGAAGTTTTTGGACTCGAACCCACAAGTCTTCAGTGGTGAGAGGAAACGGTTGTTAGATGACAACTCCTTAAACAACTTGGCAATGGAGAAGTCTTAAAATTTCACCAGGACAAGAAACCTGTAAAAAAATCTATTAAATATAGTAAGAATTGTCTATTGAAGAAATCGAGCAAGGGAAGATTTAAGATAACTTGCTATATGTACAATTTGACCAGGTGGTGGTTGCTGGCAGCAGATGATGGCAATCCTAACGCTAGCACTAAGGCACAGACGACACTTGGCATGTTCTACTCCAGGGAGGAAAGTTTAAACCTAAAACAGGCTTTCTTCTGGCACTCTGAGGCATGTGGAAATGGCAGTCTCGAGTCTCAAGGTTTGTAGGCACACAATCAGTCATAGATAACTTTTACCACATCTTGCATATCAAGTAAATTTAAGTTATTAATTTACAACAGTGTACTTTTCGACCATTCTGACCCTTTTCTTTGTAATGTTCATGGTCTCTATGCACCATTTTGAAAATAGTCGAAACCAAATAATATAAGATTTTTTTGTCACAAGAATTGTGTTACCATTATTAAAAAAGGGGTTGCAAATCTGTAATGAGATTCACAATATGACAATATGATATTTGAATGTAGGCATGACTATACTGCTGCACATCCTTGCTATTTGGTGTTGCTGTTATCAGAAGTCTCCTGCTGTATTGGTCGTGCATTCTGTAGTATTCTGACCCCTGCTTGAACGGTATGAAGCATGTGCTGTTCCTGTTTTTGGATGGAAGATCACAAACCTTGCTATAGATTAGCCAGTAAAAATGCAACTTACAAAATGGGATCCTCTGAGTCTGTTTTTGTAGCAAGACACAAAAAATGATGTGATGATATATTACTTTTCCTTATTTTGATTTGCAGCAAGTGTGACCATTATTGCCGAATGAAAAATGGTGTCATATATCGTTAGATATTTGAACATTCCATAGCAAGAAATTACATTTAATTAATCAGCAGCAGGTTTAATGTAGAGGAACCGAGGAAATCGTCTACTGACCGAAGGGAGTCCTACGTCTGTAGTATCATTAACTATTGTAGAAAATGAGTTTATAATGTATAACAATGTATTAAATTATTGTTGTCGCAGGTGCTCTCGGAATAATGTACGAGCATGGAGTGGGTGTGGCAAGAAACACAGACGCCGCCTACATTTGTCTTAAAGGGGCTGCAGACAGAGGCAATGTTTATGCGATGGGGAACCTTATTGCTCATTACTACAGGCGAAAGCTCTATACCAAGGCAGCTGATCTTTCAGCGAGGTGAGTACAGGAACTTGGCATGGTCAATGTCCACTATCATACTGAGTTTTGATATTCTGGGATTGTGTAAAGGAACTGTATAACAATTTTTTATATAGAATTTTACTCCTTTTCATTTAATTAATCTTGACACCTGTAAGCATGTAACCATATGGAATTATTAATCTCTAAGAATTACTATCTGAAAATTCACTTTTAAGAAATTATTAACATTTTTAACACTACTGGCCAGCAGGGCATATGTCATGGTAAATTGTCCGTTGTCCGTCTGTCTGTTTACCTTTTTCTTGTAGACGTGATGATTTGCGCAGCAGTTATATAGCTAAAATATCTCGGACAAGTTCTTGAACCAGCATGATTTGACCACAAATGCCCCCACTATGGGGCTAATAAGTATATTTTAAGCAAAATTTTAATGAAACATTTTCTCTGAAAGGTTAAGGGTAGTCTTTAGATATTTTACATGTATCAGAACATGGAAGTCCCCTAAAAGGTTTGCTTAGGTCGGGGTCCCTGGGGTCAAATTTTGGGCTGCCACAGGGGTCACTGTTTTACATAGAGTAATATAGGGAAAATGTGGTAGACACAATAACTCCCCGAATTTTCTTCGAATCTTAACAAAACTTGCACAGCAGTTATATAACCACAACATCTCAGACGAGGTCTATATTTTTGTTTTCTTGGCACTCTATCTTGGATAATTTTGAGCCTTGATCAACCATACTTGGTTTAAAATTGTATAATGAGTTAAACTACTCAAAACCATGCATCTATATATTTTATGACTTTGACCCATATGGATAAATAACATATTTCTTTTTGCTTTTGTGTTTATCTCTATATCTTGTATATTTGTTATGCCTAAGCCATCTGAGTAGTACTTCTAGTACTCAAAACCATGTACCTTTTTTCCAGATGACCTTGACTTATGACCTATGCCAAGTTACTCTTGACATCTGCTATGCCATATACATGTATCTCTGTCTAGTCAAGTATCATAACACAGTATTATATCTCTGTTGATGTTATTTGTCTATCCTGGGGCCTTGCATCAACAGCTAGACTTTGCCATAGCCTTCACTCTGTGATAATGTGAAATAGGTGAGCCATTGAGTTCTGCTGATTCTCTTGTTTTAAATGGTAAATTTTATTTTCTCCAGAGTTTCACAGCTGTCGGAAATCAACCTGATAGCCAGAGAGACTGACTGCCTACCATCATACATTAGGAAGGGTATAGCAATTTCCTGTTTCTACTATGCCCGCTGTTTACACCAGGGCTTTGGAGCTAAGCAGGATGAGATCGAGGCAAAGAGGTTTTACTCCAGGGTGAGAGCTCATTACAGTGAACTAATTAAATCCACAAGTTTCTTAAAATCATCAACAATTGAGGATTATTATATTTGAATATGAGTATTCAAGCGTATTGAATAATTCAGCTTACAATTTTATCTATGGCACAGTGGGTACGTAACCTATAAGGAGAGAAATGTTTGTAAGCAGTCCGACTAGATCAGGATGAATTCTTAATTTGTGGGGGAATATGTCACAGTGTTTACCTAACCTATAAGGAGAGAATTATGTGTAAGCGGTCAGGCTTGCTCAGTCGGTAGAGCATTCTCCCTGTAATTGAAAGGCCCCAGGTTCGAGTCCTGAGCTGACTGCATATTTTTCTCTTCCTGTCAAATCTAGTGTTGTTGTTTTTTTTCAGTCATCAGTGATTGAGTAGTAATATTATGTAGTATAGTTGAATATTTTGGTTCAATAGATAATTTATTTTGTATTACTTGATCTAGTATCTTTGGACCATCAATGACAGGGCATTATGTTTTACACATATATATATATATATGAGTATTTGAGTTAACGAATAAAGAAGCTTGCAATTTTCAGTGGTTGATCATACAAGTATATGAGTTTTAACAAAAACTTTAGCTTCCAATTCCATCTATTTTTTTTTAGAATCGTCATTGATCAAAGAATGTTAAATATTAAAATATGAGAATTTAAAAGCGAATACATGTGAACTCTCCCGCATTGTGCAGGAGTCTCCCTGAATCAACAGAAATCTTGCGAGTCCCGGACGGGAGTCAAAATCTCCCACAATCACAATATCCTGTGTATTATATTTTCACTCCAGTGCATTTTTTTATAAAAACACATTGACACTGTGAATGTCAATCATTGTTGTAAATATGACCCAGATACATATGCATCGCCCTTATCAGTTGTAAGCCAATCAGATTGCAGATGATATCAGAAAATTTAAGTGGTATAATAATAATAATGTCTTCATTTAGAGAGGGTAAACTCATTAAGTTTTATATACAGACTATATAAATCTTATTTTCAATGAGGCCCACTGAATAACACATTTAAAATCAATACTTTCAAGATTACAATGTTTTACATAATTATGTTTTTTACAGTGTTATCAGTTTGACCCGGATGTGTGTGCCAAGTGTCAGTGTGACGTACAGCATGGAGGTTTATAAAGTAAAGCTTGCACTAGGAAGAAGGATGGAATCACCAGATTATTTGTTTAGAAAGCCAAGGTCTATCCTATGACATTATTGTGGAATAAAAGTTTGGAGTTATGTTCATATCTGAAAAAAATTGTTGCTGTACGGGTTATTGTTGTTTTTTTTTTGTAATTTTGTTATACGGAATATACTCAAGAATATTTTCAAATCGTTGCACTGATGTTTGATCTATCTATTAAATTAAATAATTATTCAATTTAGTCGGTATGCAATAAAAATAATCAGTCATCGCTTATTTTGGTTCGAATTGAATATTATCTTCCCTGGGTTAAGTGTTTTTTTAGCAGTATCTAAAAGTAAAATTCCAAAATGACTCATCAGGACTGAATATTCTATTCAACTTCAGACCAATAACTCATTCTCATAATATACAATTACTTAGTTGGCTTGGGCCAATATGCAGCTGTCTGGACCTGGGCAAAAAAAATAATTTTGACCTAGGACAGATTTGAGTAGGGTAGTTAATGTTCTTTCATACTGGACAAATATAACCACATTTATGGTTGGTTTGAATTGTTCTGTCTTGTTTTAGGTTGAAATCTGTAGATATTGTTGTAAAAATGTAATGCACTGATGATTGCATGGAGACAAAATTATACATTTACTTGGGTTGTTGGCTGTCTATTAACTATTAAGTAAAAGGCCATTATTTTATGTTGTTTGCTTTATTTTTAAAAAAAGTATAAAGATTCTTTGATTTTTTTTTGATTTTTCTACATACCCATAAAAAACTGTCTTAAAAAAAAAATATATCAGATTCTGGAAATGCCGGTAGTATTTTTTTTTTTTATTTCATCTCCAGGCAATTACATGTATGTGCATGACATTTATGATACAACATTAAAACAACTTTCGACAATAATGGAAATATTTATTGTCAGTAAAATGTTTTTTTAAATATAACCAAAAATTCCTACCTGCCTATCCAATTTTGAAAACTAGATTCGATAGAGTGTAAACAACCATTATTTTTATGTTGATCTTGTAAATATATATTCATTTTCTTTTGTAAAAAACTCTGCAAAAAAAATTACCCTTGCCAATCAGCCTTTTCGGAAATTATTTGACGCTTAACAGAAAACAAATAATTTTGTAATGATTGATCTGTCCATATACACTGTAGGGCAATGTAAGGAAAACATAATTAGCTCATTAACAAATTATATAGGCTTTAGTACCAGTAAATAGTCAATTGTTTATATCCAGTAAAATTGGAGTAAGACAAGAGCGTGGTGATGTGATATTTGTATATGTACAATGTATATATTTGCGAGAGTTGGACGGCTGATTGAAGTTTGTAAGGTTGTGTTTTGCTGGCTCATGTTCGGATCGCTACATCATACATACACCTAGTTCCTCATACAATAATTATAAAGCTTCTTGCCTCCTTAAGCTTGATCAATAGAAATAAATAAAAATAAAAGATATTTGATAACTGATGTAAACTCTATATAAAGTTTATATACTTTTTTTTTCATTTACATATGTGTCTGCCTCCATTTGTGGTCAGAAACAAACTTCTGTAAAATTTTACCAATGTGTACAAATATCGAACTTGATCTATATTTTATCATTTTACAGTTACACACCAAATATGAAATAAATAAGATGGACACCTTCACAAGTTATTCAATTTTGAACATACAGACAGGGTAACTTAATGCCCCTTTAACCTTCTTTAAATAGCGGGGGCATAAAAATATCTAGATGTTGAATTTGTTTAAATTATATATAAACTAATGTCTGTATGAAGTGGTCTAAGGCATCAACATCACTAAGCTTTCACCATTAAGGTTCTGAGTTCTAGCCCAGCTTGGAATAATCACTTTATTATTGTATGAGAAATTTTGCCAGTTATTTAATGCGAAAGGACAGTGATCTTATCCAGATTCCTTCTGATAACTTTCTCAATCTGACAGTGAAATTGGATGCAATATGTTCTCTATAATGTATTGAAAGGGATATTAAACCACACACTCCTAAAAACAATGAACAACTTTCAAACTTGAAGATATCTAGATATTTCGCTGTTATGAATTTATCGAACACTATGACTTTTAACACAAAGTTGATATTAAGCATGTTGCCGAGCAGAACATATGACTGAGTAGGGAAGAGTGAATGTTTTATTTTATTATTATCAATTCTATTTATCTGGCCACCGCTACATAAACATGATGTTTGGATTGTGTTTATCTAGTGGTGGCAGTGGGAACCAAGGTTTCTTTCCGTAATTGTGTTCAACAATTTAAATAAATATGCTTTTTCGTATATATGTTCAATGTATTTTATATTTATTATGATTTAATGTTATTTTTTGCATTTACACTGTAACATGTATAATACACGTTTTGATTTATACCAGCCATCTGTATATCTCTATCAGCTAAATCTCAATATACTATGCATTTGGAAAGTCAATATCAAAACTTCGGTTTAACCTTGATAACAGTAATGGTCCCACCTATATTTAGATATTTATGTGTTAAAAAGCTGAAAATTTATTATTGGTGGACTAGTTGAAAACAAAAGAATTTTTCGGAAACGTGGATCTATTATATAAAAAAATTATATGCAAATAATTGAAATTGTTTTGTTTCACTCTTAGTATTTAAGTATTTATTTACAAAAAATGTTATTCCAAATGCATTGTGTATCATTATGTAGTTTTGTCACTTTCGGACAGTTTGTCTCTAGGTTTGTAACGTCGGGTGTTTGTGTTGTCTTGAAGTATGTGGAGACAGTTGAATTTGTTGTCTGACAGTATCTGACAGTAAACCTTGTCAGCAACCGCAACCAGTGCTGTCTGACTATATGTAATTCAATTATCAGTGTTGTCAGACAGCATGACTTGTGTTGTTTAAAAGTATACCATTCTGACAGTATGTATAGTCAGTTGTAAGTGCTGTCTGACAGTATGTCATGTCCTGTCTAACAGTATGTATAGTCACTTGAGTGTACTGTCTGACAGTATGTTGTGTCATGTCTGACAGTATGTATAGTCAGTTGTGAGTATTGTCTGCCAGTATGTATAGTCAGTTGTGTGTGCTGTCTAACAGTATGTCATGTCATGTCTGACAGTATGTATAGTCAGTTGTGTGTGCTGTCTGACAGTATGTCATGTCATGTCTGACACTATGTAAATTCAAACCTCAGTGTCATCTGAAAAAATGCATTGCATTGTCATGTATGACAGTATGTATAGTCATTTGTGTGTGCTATCTGACAGAATGTATAGTCAGTTTTGTGTGCTGTCTGACAGTATGTTGTGTCATGTATGACCTGACATTACAGACCAGTGTGAAGTGTGTGTAAGACGTATACACGTGTATGTATTTAATGTTTCTGTCAGAGTCATCAGTGGGTTAACTAGAATATTGCGTGTCAGGTGTTTGTCAGTAATGTGGTACGTCTGCATATACAAAAAGAAATAACAGAAAACCAAGCCATGTAGGTCATTGTATTATTGTTCAAGGACACGGATATATATATATTTATACATACATACATGTGCACCAAAAAGCTGAAGTGTTTTTTGGTGTTTTTTTATTTTATTTTATTAGTGCTGTTGGTTCTATTCTACAAGCCTAAACTTATCTAGGCTTTGAATCATATACATGTCAGATAAAAATATACCTTGAGCCTGTAGGAAACGGGTTAGTGTGAACACCAAACTGGAATGGGTTTAAAAAATTTTACTCCTATTAAAAACAAACATTGCGTCATCCTTGGTGCATCTCTTTATGGTAAGAGAAATAACGATGCAATAGTCCTAGATGATCATTGTTTCTGTTCCCCACTGCATGGCTGCCGAAATGTTAAGCATACTTCTATATTTGTATTTTGTATTTCTGATATATACCTGTAGCATCTTCTTGTGATTTGGAGTCCTTGGTACTTTTTTCCCTATTAACTTTGTTGATTTTGTTTTTAATCTGTGTGGGTTGGTGGGTGATCTTTCTATTAATAGTTATTTTTTTCAGATTTAATTATATCAATTAATTTTACAGTTTTGTTAATATTTATATTTTGTATTTGTTAGATCTCTTATAATGATCTGTGATATTATTATTTGCCATACAATTTGTAAAATACGAGTACAGACTTGTTTGTACGGTTTAACAGCGTAAAATTCTTATCGCCTCTTACGACGCATCTTTTCGGCCGAACTGTGACTGTTTATTTGATATGATAAATGTGCCAAATTCAAACTGAAATCTGCTGATTTGTTGACATCAATTTTTAAAACTGTACACATTTGTATGTACTTAGTGATACGTATCTAGTGCATTATAACCTTGAATAAGATGTATACAAACTTCCAATATTTTGAATGTACTGTTTGATGAATAAAATAATATAGCCAAACAAGAAGTTGTTTATCTTCATCTCTTGTACTTTAATCGTTTACGGATCCTGCTTGCTGCTAACCATCTTAACCATTTTCTTCACATATTACACTGAGAGACATTAAAAACGCAAAATTCCAATTGAGCATGTCTAGGATGAGTCGGGTAGATGCATTAATGCTCGTCTTCCACTACGGAGAAACGTTAACAAGCTTTCCCGCGCCTTGGGTCAGGAGTGGAACACTATTTCTCAACACTGATGGACGGATGTTGTTTTGGATGAACGATCGAACTGGTGGCTGGGCGAACATATAATATTGTCAGGCAGAAAGGACATTACCAAGTGTATGTTAAAAATGGCATTAGAAATTTCATTTGACATTTATTTATAGACGTAGGATCGTTTCAATTATTGGAGATGGGCAACCTGGGGAGTGGGAGGTTATGAGGGAAACCTCCAGTAGGTTGTGATACTGGGGCCTCCCCCAGAACAAAATTCATATCTAAAACATTAAAGGCTGCGTTTTTGTGAGTATTTAGGATAAATTAATTATTGTTATTTACTTCACAATATTTTTTGAATTTTTAACATTCAATGAAGAGAAAATTACAATATGTATTAAAAAACAAACTTTCACCATTTAAAACTGGTACCTCAGTACCTCAAGCACAGGAACAACAACATGGTAAGAGAGTGTGGGTTGGGAAAATTATGAAATTTTTAAATAACATCTGCATTTTTAAGTTTAAGAGAGAAGTATGGTTGTTAATTATGTTTGCATTTAACACACGCCCACACCAAAAAATAATTTCCAACAGGTTATATTACTGTGACCTTATGCGCTGGAAACCATGATGTAGATGAGAATATGTCAGTGACATCCCCTCCCACTGCGATGGAGGAAGGAGAGGTCTCGCTCAGATCTTTTGTTATAAAGCAAAATGCGGCATACTAGTCAGTTCTTATGATGAGAAAAAATGGTTGTTAATTCAATGATAAGGAAGGACTTCCACTGCCACCCCTTCACCCCGGCTCCTATGAATATGGTAATTAATGAATAAATAGGGTTTTATACATTATAGGTTAATCAACGCCAAAAGGAAGGAAGATTCCAGGTTCACTCTACATGTACAAAAACAACAAATTAACATACAGATTAAAAAAACACATCAACAAATGAATATGCGGAATGAACCTAGAACCTTGATACCTGAAGAACAGAAGAGTTTCAGCAAATTCTATCGTATTACTCAATTTGTAGCTTCCTATGACATGCATGAACCACAGTGGTCCTAGTCTTGCCATCACTCATGGCTCCCTGGAACCACACAGGGGTTGATAATTTAACTACAATAGTGAACATGACAAAAATGATTAAATGAACATGACACCCATTCTGAGGATTCCTATCCCTCTGCAGAGATCGACAGTGATTCTATTCTTAGCCAGAACCACACGGGCTGAATATGGTAATTAAAGATGAACCAGTTTTCATAAATGTAGATAAAGGCAAATTTAGCCGATGCAAAACAGGTTTTATACTGTCACCAGTACTTTTGGTGTAGAAAAAATTATTAGGAAGAACTGTTCAGTAAGTGACTCAGTAACGAATTGGACTCAAACTCACAATATCAGTTATGATAAGTAAGTGATACTGAGGCAGCCACTAGGCCACATTACAGAGGACTTCCCATATAACAGAGATTACAATGATTTAATACACAGCCGTCAACTGACATAACTATGTATTAGAAGTGTCCAAAGGCGTCTATAATAGAGGTGACCAAAGGCGTCTATATTAGATGTGTCCAGAGGCATCTATAATAGAGGTGTCCAAAGGTGTCTTTATTAGACGTGTTTAAAGGCGTTTATATTAGACGTGTCCAAAGGCGTCTATATTAGAGGTGGCGTCTATATTAGAGGTGTCCAAAGGGGTCTATAATAGAGGTGTCCAAAGGCGTCTATAATAGAGGTGTCCAAAGGCATCTATAATAGAGGTGTCCAAAGGCATCTATAATAAAGGTGTCCAAAGGCGGCATTATTAGAGGTGTCTAAAGGGGTCACTATTAGAGGTGTCCAAAGGCGGCGTCTATATTAGAGGTGTCCAAAGGCGCGTCTATATTTGAGGTGTCAAAAGGCGGCGTCTATATTAAAGGTGTCCAAAGGCGGCGTCTATATTAGAGGTGTCCATAGGAGTCTTTGTTAGAGGTGTCCAAATGCGTCTATATAAGAAGTGTCCAAAGGCGTCTATATTAGGGGTGTCCAAAGGCGTCTTTATTAGAGGTGTCCAAAGGCGTCTTTATTAGAGGTGTCCAAAGGCGGTGTCTATATTAGAGGTGTCCAAAGGCGGCGTCTATATTAAAGGTGTCCAAAGGAGTCTATGTTAGAGGTGTCCAAATGCGTCTATAATAGAGGTGTCCAAAGGCGTCTATATTAGGTGTCCAAAGGCGTCTTTATTAGAGGTGTCCAAAGGCATCTATATTAGAGGTGTCCAAAGGCATCTTTATGAGAGGTGTCTAAAGGCGTCTTTATTAGAGGTGTCCAAAGGCGTCTATATTAGGTGTCCAAAGGCATCTATAATAGGTGTCCAAAGGGGTCGTTATTAGAGGTGTCCAAAGGCGTCGCTATTAGAGGTGTCCAAAGGCGGCATCTATATTAGAGGTGTCCAAAGGAGTCTATGTTAGAGGTGTCCAAATGCGTCTATATTAGAGGTGTCCAAAGGCGTCTATATTAGGTGTCCAAAGGCGTCTTTATTAGAGGTGTCCAAAGGCATCTATATTAGAGTTGTCCAAAGGCGACTTTATTAGAGGTGTCTAAAGGCGTCTTTATTAGAGGTGTCCAAAGGCGTCTATATTAGAGGTGTCCAAAGGCGTCTATATTAGGTGTCCAAAGGCGTCTATATTAGAGGTGTCCAAAGGCGTCGTTATTAAAGGTGTCAAAAGGCGTGTATATTAGAGGTGTCCAAAGGCGTCTATATTAGGTGTCCAAAGGCGTCTATATGAAGTAAAGGGTTAAACAGGAATACACCTTCAGATTAACATTTTTCAGCAATGTTTTAATATCTTGATTTTTAAGGATGAATAAACATTTGATTATCATTGTTTATGACCTTTAAACCTTTACAAGAAGGTTTGTTATCACAAATAATTCCATTTCTATAGTAATGACCTCATGAAAATATTTCAATTCAATACCATGTTTAGTTTCTGTTTTTAGTAAGTACGATTACACATAGTAATATATACATGGTTATATTAGGGGGAGATATTTCTACTGCAACCTAATTATTATTAATAATTGTTAAGATTTTATTTATTTAATTATATTATTTATTTACATTAATTGTGAAACAAGTTCTTATATGTCATGCTTGAAGTCCTCCCAATCAGAACCAGTGCTAAGCATATGCAGATAAAGAGTTTTGCTCACGGACAACACACATAGCAGTTGTGGAGGATCAAACCCACAACCCATGATCCTGGGTCAAATGCTCTATTACTGGATCAATCTTTTTTAATAAAGTTCTGGATATTTGCAAAGTTGCAAAGTAACAAACTGTTAGTGAAATAGTGAACATACTTTTTTTGATAAATAAGTACATGGAAATGATATTGTTAATATTGGAGGTAGTCATGGAATCTCAGTACACCTAACCACATTTATTTGATGGTTTTGAAATTCTTAAATAAGTTGCAGTGTTACATTACTGCCAGTAACTGACAACTTTCCCACTTGAATCAGTGGTGAGAGACAAATGATAATGCCACACAATGTCAAATATCAATCATCACGGAGACTGTCGTTAATTCCAAAGCTTACCCGACTTGGTTATTAACCATGTTGAGCAATGATCTAGAAATTTTGAATGTTTCGCATAGTTATGTGAAGGCAGGTGGTCCTCCATGGCCAAGTGGTCTAAGGTCTCAAGATCACCTCTAACAGCAAATGTTGTAGGTTCGAGTCCTGCTTGCTCCAAAAACTTTATGTGAGAAAGTTTGCTAGTTACGTGCAGAAGGATGGTGGTTCTACTCGGATTCACTCAGGGGACCAACAATAAAACTGGATATGCCATATATAACCAGAAATGTGTTGAAAGTAACGTTAAATCCCATTAAAAAAAAGAGGTTCCGATGTTATTGACCCAAAACAAACTTGTTAACATCCTCTTTTGGCCAAGTACATCAAGGGAACAATTCTAATTGAGGTGCTGCACCTCATTAATGGTTTTCATTTCTGAAAATTTTCAATGGTTAAAAACTATGGAAACTTTGGCACCCAAGTTCTTATACCTTATGTAATAATGGACATCAAGTTTTGAAAGTTTTACATGTGTTATTATATGAAGCAGTTACAAAGCACAGGTAGATTTCCTTGTTGTGGCCCAGTAAATTTGAAGATACGTCTAAGTATACTGGTAATAGACAAACAAAAACATTTTTTATTTTAACATATTTGTTTATATAGCTCTTCACTGATGGTTTCTATCAACATTTTATTGATTGCATATTCTTGAGTGTTGTCTATTTACGTAAAACTAAAAGAAAGATGTCCGTAAAAATACATATACGTTCCTTTAACAATCGATAATGGTATAATTATTTTCAAAATTCAATTTCTTGTTCTCAAAAGAATTTCAATTTTGTTTTTTGCATTGAACATTTATACTAATACTAGTGTATAATATACTGGTAACTTTGATAACCGTCATATTACATTCTCTGGAATGTCACCTGTCTACCTCGCACCACGTCGGAGAAAAATCAGTCTCATAGGATTCTTTGTGCTGGTCAAGATCACTGAGATGGAGACACCATCACCCGACTACTTGAAAGATTAAATTCTACACCGGTTTATAGTCAAACAATATTAACATGCTCATTCTCGGTTATATCAGTTTTTCATGTTTTTCTAAATACATCAATCACACATAGTTCACTTCCCCTTTATGTGTGGTTATGTCACAAATTGATGCTTCTAAATAAAATACCTTCATTGATTTTAATATTTTTAAATAAAAACTTGAGTAACATTATGAACACAACTAATCACAATATTTAAAACTTTTTTAAGTATACGTAGCTGATTTCGCTTGATTTTTTATCACATTCTCCTTCTGAAATTAAAAATCAATTCATGAGGCGGATTTAAACACGCCAACAAGAGCAGGTCGAAGAGTTCTCTCATGAAGCTGATAGCCAGTTTTTTGTATGATAGCAATTGTTCCCCCTTCATTGTCACCTTGTGCTGGCACTTCAAACAAAGCCTCATGCAAAAATGGATCAAACTTTTCGCCTACTTCAGGAACAACTTGTGAAAGACCATGCCTATTAAATACTTTGACTAATTGTGAATTTGTAAGAGTGAGCCCTTCAAACAATGTCTTAAGGTGGTTGTTTCTTGCCAGCTCTTCTTTGGGTGTACTTTCGGTGGCTTGGTTCAGAATGTCAGCAACTTCTAGAAGGTCTTTACAAAAACCCTGAATTCCAAACACTTTTGCGTCGTCAACTTGTTTCTTCATTCTTGTTCGCACATTTTCTGTTTCAGCCAAGGAACGCATGTACTTATCCTGAAATTTAAAAAGACAAAATGGGCATTCAATGTATGTTGATTTGAATATCATAGCTTCAGCATTGAGACTGTGTGTATCTTATGGGTTGTGTATGATCTATTAATTTGGCTTTTTATAATGTCCCTTTTGTTTGTTCAGGTCCTTTTAACAGAAATATGGGGAATATATGGGGAAAGAACTCTGGCTTTAAGAGTGAAAATGAAATATGAGTAATGCAACCTGGGTAAAAAAACACACATGATTTTGCAACTTCCAGAGCATTTTTTTTTTTGGTTTTGGAGAATGGGGACAGGTCCCTTCAATAGGATTTATTGAATACTTAGCGTCATTTTTATGCCATTGAGGGCTAACAGACGATCAGTTAACCTAACCGCTGTTTCCTGGGATCCTGAAAGGTTAACCAATACTCGAGCACACCTCTTCTCCGCAAGTAACTGATAACTTCCCCACTTGAAATTTGAATCAGCATTGAGAGAAGAATGATAATGAGACACAATGTTGTATATCAATCATTACAGAGATAGTTGTCGGACGGGGATTCAAACTCATGACCCCTGGATTGATAGTCAGACACATAACCGACTGAGCTAATCAGGCCGGCCCCTTCAATAGGGTAAATTTCTTGAAAAATGGGGGGAAGGGGGGTCAAAACAATGCAAAAATAAGTGTGTTTAAAACAGTTTACAGGTCAACATCTCTGTTTTTCATTGTTTTAAACTGTTGTTAAACTTGCATTAAATCTCATGTTGAAAAGTTATCAGTTACTTGCAGAGATGGGATGTGCTCGAGTACTGGTTAACCTTTCATGATCCAAGGAAACAGTGGTTAGGTTAACTGATCATCTGTTAGCCTTCGGTGGCATAAAAATGACATTTAATTTTTAATCAATCAAATCCCACCTAAATTATTTATTTTGGAAGGGATTTTTATTAAAAGAAAAAACAGGGAAAAGTACCAAAATTAAATGCCAAGAACTTTCAAAAATCTTTGTTTTACTTCTGCAAAAAGGCAACTGATAATAAATATTCAATTTCTGTAATGACAGTAATGATAAATACTAATTTACTCTGGCTGGATTGTAAAGTAAGCTCAGAGCAATTGAAAATCGCTTTCAAGTCCAAGGTATATTGTTTTACTAGAAGTTGTTTTTCCAAGGTTGCCAGGTTGAGCCTGGAATCAATCTAGCCTGATTAAATAAGGCAAGAATGGGCAGCTTTTATATTATTTGGATATCCGATCTGCTGTCGTCTTAAAAGACTCCTTAGAGACACGCAATATGTTGCACTAGGAATCAAACCAACCATGTTTAAAGAGCTGCAGATATTCATTGCTATTTCAATGTCCTTATACAAATCTTGCTTGATGTTTTTCTAGTTAAAGCCAGTGCTTACCATATGTTACACATATAGGAAGAGAAAGTGTCTTGCTCAAAAACATTACACGTGGATTTTGGTGGGGAATTGAACACATAAACCTTCTATCCTGTGTGTGATGCTCTGCCACTCTAGACCACAAAATGATATGCAGGCTTTTCCACAGACCATTTAAGCACAGGGGCACTAACAGAAATGGTATTCCCCTAGCGCTTGAATTCTTTAACAAATTTTGCAAAAGCTTACTTTCCTCTAAATCATTATTTTTCTTTGCATATCTTTTCTCATTTGAATGCCTAAAATAAACATACTAAATATGATGACTGAAACTGATAAATGCAAATGGAATATATTTCAATGAGTGCCTTACACAGCGCTTGGAAATGTGTTGAAGGTGTTTACATGTTCTTACCCCAGTGCTAGTATTCCTTCCTGGGGAGAATCCTGATATGTGCTTAATTACAATAAGCATTGTAAGGAAAAGGGAAGTATGTTTGGCTTAACAAGGTTTAAGAGAAGAAAACAGACGTTACAAAACAAACAAATGGCATTGCTATTAAATGAATAAATTTGTTTGTAACTTTAAAATGTTTAAAATGAAATAAAACCTCAAAAATCTACCCAACTCACCTTTAATTCCTTCAAATCTGCCTGAAACTTCTCATTTTCTTCTGTGAGTTTTTTCTCCAGTTCGGTTGGACCAGTTTCTTTTACTTCTGGATTAGTGTCAGCTGCTTGTCCACCATTAGCTGTCTCTGCTTTGACATTTTCTGCTGCAAATTTTGATTCTTCTGCTTTTGTTTCTGTAGTCGTGTAGAGCTGGTAACCGGCTGGTCTGAAATACACATTATGCTGAACTAAATATCTATATCCATTATCAATGTTGATGTATCTTCGCCTTGGATTATTTACATATAAATTAATGCGTATATTTTCTATATAATTTATTTAATTTATAATAGTTTTGCATCACTTAAATGAAACTGATAATAAATTTCGAAAAATTCCTTGGGACACCATAATCTTTAGCATTCAGCTCTTGTCATGGCCCATTTTTTAAAATTTCTTTTGTTTTATATTTTTTTTTTTAACATTTATTTTTCACACGTATACAGCATAATACACATCAGAAAATACGATATACATCAAGCACATATAAGTAGAAGGGATGGACAGAATACACGTCAGGCTACAGCATTGGATTAAAGTTACTGAGTGACATTGTTGTAAAAGCTTCAAGGTGTATGACAGGCAATAAATTTACATGATGTAGACCTGAAACAAAATTAATTTGTGAAGCATTTTGAAGTGTATGCTTAACAGTGTAAATAAACATTTTCATTTTTTTATTTGTTGACCTCTTACCATTTTTACCACTCCTTGACTCCTGTGATGTCACGGTGTAAATATGGATACCGATCTATTTTTCAGAGGATCTTTCTTAATTATTTTTTTTTAAATATTTCTTCTCACTTATTCATATATATTACATGTCAAACTGAATTTAATAATATGTATATTTATTATGTGTATACAATATGGAGTCTCAGGTGTCCAGGGGTAAATAGACTGACCAAAGCTTTTGTAACATGCAATGAACTAAAATAACTTATGTAACTTTTTAACATAATTTAAACTTAGTAGCAGCAGATCTCATATATATTGAATTTTATACCCTAATTTACGACAAACATTATTTTTAGGTTTACAGCTGAATAACATTCACTTCACATCTGCCATTGATACTTGATCTGAATGGTCGATCGATGTTACAAATTTATACTAAAGTAAAGTGGAGACGTGCCTCCAAACACGTCTTTTTCTCGTATTGACACTAATTAACGGGATTGCGCATACCAAAACTTCGGATTTTGGTGTAAAACACAACAAAGAGAATATGTAAATGTATTTTACCTTGTTTTGCTGTTTCTGAAGAGGATAGATCTTGAAAGTTGACCAACCTTTGACATTGAACGGACACACATGGTGGCTGCCATGTTTACTATTTCATCCGGCAATGTTCGGCTTTATTCATCTAACTAACTAGTCTGATACCCTGCACCAACTTAATTCCGCTACTTTCCATAATACGAATTATTCGTAATGGAAAGATTTGGAATGAAGTTAGGCAGGGTACCAGACATCTAAAGCAAATCTGACGCAAGTTCATTTGCCCTTCCATCACACGATATAAATATTACACAACATTCATAGCATATTATTATGTTACAAGTATATAATAAAAAAACACCCTTTCCACAGTAAAAAGATATTTCTTTGGCAAATACATGCAATTAAGTAAAATGATCTAACGATGAAACAAGTGTGGTTATAATAAAAAGTGTTAATCTCACGTTGCACCTGCAGCAGTGTTGACAGCGGCCTGCATGTTTATCTGTCTACATCTAGATTGGTGTTATGAACGGCCTGTTAAATAAATTCAATTGTCGAAAAAAGTGCATGTGTATATAAATTATGCAGGAGATTACTTCAAAGATAATGACAGTCATATTTTCTTCCTGAATTCTAAATGTCGTGTGTTTTCGCGAATGTAACTTATTCATTAACAGCTGACTGTTGCTGTAATCATGTTTGCCGGCACAGCTTCATGTAAACATACATTTAACTAACAAATGAATATCCAAACTCTTCCAATAATGGCTCAAAAATCTTTTAAAGTGGCACTGTATATAGACAAATGCAATATCCGTCAACTTCTTGCTAAGAGAACAAGTGTTCTGTCAACAAATACTACACGGTCATTTGCCATTCATAGAAGAGTGACATATCGGAAACCGAAACATGCTAGAGAAACAAATGTTGAAACTGAGAAAATATCTACTGAAAATCAATTGCCCATTTTCAAACCCCTTGCCTTGGATTATATTGATAATTCCAACATTACTTCAGATGGTCACGAAACAGAGAACTCATTAGTTGAAATGAAAGAACGCCTTGATGATATCAGATTTGACATAGAAATGTTGAAGAAAATGAAAGAAAAAATACTTAATAACCCATCAGAACAGTTGGATTCTGAATATTCTAACCGTGTCAAAATGCTCTTTGGAACACCAGATCCAAATGAACCATCATCAATTGTCCCCTGTGGGGGATGTGGTGCAATTCTTCATTGCAATGACACTGCAATCCCTGGTTTTGTTCCACAAGAAAAGTTCAAAGAAGTAAGGCCAATGGACAGAGGAAAATTACTCTGTCTGCGTTGTTGTATGATCAGCTTTAAAAATCAAGTTATTGACTTGGATACGGATGAAAGGACATATAAAAAAATTGTAAAGAGGATCAAGCAAGATATGGCATTGGTAGTAATGGTAGTAGATGTTACTGATATGGGCAACAGTGTCATACACGATTATCTGTCTCAGATTGGCACAAAACGTCCCATAGTTATAGTTGGAAATAAAGTTGATTTGATACCTAAAGATGGTAAAGGACATTTGAACAGAATTCAGAGAAGGCTTGAAGATGAGTGCCATCGTGCCAATCTGAACCCAAAATATACTAATATAAAACATGTATGCCTAATAAGTGCCAAAACTGGTTATGGTATAGAAGAATTAATTAATGCACTGATGAAGTATTGGGCAACACAAGGTATAACATTTTTTACATTATTAAATAAAAATCTTAGTCATTAATGCAAAGTTAAACTTGTAATTCAATGTCAGAACAACCTTTTCATTCAATTGTTACATCTGTATGATTTAAAGGCTCATTAAACTTCCGAAACAGTCGTTTTTAGTTTTAATTTAAGTGAGTTTTACTCTTCCAGATGATAGAATACATGTTTATTTAATCACTGAGAGACTTTGCAAATGAAAAAATAAATATAAAGCACATCATTAGTACATAATTAAGAAAGGGTTTTGTTTACAAATTAATGTTCGTCTCTTTCCGATAAACACCTTTGGCAGAAAACGGGGAGTTACGAAGCTTGTTAGGAAACGTGTCGGTCGGTAATATATGATCAATTCACTTCAGAGAGAAAAAATAGTATTATATTTGGGGAACTGTAAGGGATGCGGTTAAAAATTAATAACCGCTTCGGTTAAATAGTTTTTAAGAAAGACCCCTGTATTCTCCTCAGTGTATTAATGAACTGGAACCCAAAAGCACTTAATCTTTAAGTAAAAAATAAAATTACTTTTTTAATAATTGTACTAAACAAACCACACTTGATAGCCTCTCAATATTGACTGGGAAAAAGTGATTTGTGACATAATAGCGCATGTGATAGTATCACGCGTATATGCAAGGGAGGATCCTGAGCAAGAGTTACTAGACCAAACTAGTATTTGGTACTCATTGTTTTTCAGTACATATAAATAATATAATGCGTACTACGTTCGATACAGTTTTATTGCAGACATCAATATTATTTATTTTAAACAAAGAAATCCCAATAACGATATATACTATTAGTGAAGCCATAACTTTTCTAATCTTGTTAATGAACCCCTTATCTAACGGTCTTAATCCGCACACTACCACTGCAGTATTCATTTGTGTACTTCCGAACACTGGTGGAGGGATAGTGGGAAAGCAACCAAGTCATTACAGAATTATAAAAATGTAAACAAAAGTTAAAAGTTCAGTCTGCTTGTCTAAGAAACATACATTTGGATCGGAGCTATCTATTTTCTTGTGTTTTTTTTTAAAACAGTCACTAAGGGGTCTACAGTAATGAGTTAGCAATATTATAAACACATTTAAATACAATCATTTTTGTTATTATCAAAAAGTGTGTATTTCGGAAGTTTAAAAAGGCTTTAAGAAATGGTACCGGGTAATTTATTAAGGATTGGTATACATGTTATTGTTTTTGCAACTCCTCCATATGATAAAAAAATGTTCAAAAGCTCTTTTTTTACACTTTTATTATTAATTAAACCCGAAATATAATTCATATAATGTAGCTGTATGTGCATCATCTTACTTTTCTTTAGGTGAGGAAATTAACTGGCTGATTTTTCTTATAATTGTCATTCACAAACCTATTCCAATTTAATAGCTATATAAATTATGGTACATATGTTCATACACATATACTGCAGGTCAAGTTTACCTGGTTGGGACTACAAATTCCGGTAAATCAACACTATTCAATAAGTTTTTGTCATCCGACTACTGCAAGTCTACATGTAGGGACATTACACAAAGAGCAACAGTGTCAAGGTGGCCAGGTATGAACATTATCATTCAGGTATTGATGAAATTTTCACTGAAATTTTTTTTTGAAAACTACATAATTATGCAGATTTTAATTTTGTTTTTGTTTTGAAAAGGCACATAACCCAGTTATAGGAACATATCTCTGGTAAAGGTACATAGCTCCAGTATAGGAGCATATCTCTGGTAAAGGCACATAACTCCAGTATAGGAGCATATCTCTGGTAAAGGTACATAACTCAGGTATAGGAACATATCTCTGGTAAAGGTACATAATACCGGTATAGGAGCATATCTCTGGTAAAGGCACATAACTCCATTATAGGAGCATATCTCTGGTAAAGGTACATAACTCCGGTATAGGAACATATCTCTGGTAAAGGCACATAACTCCGGTATAGGAGCATATCTCTGGTAAAGGCACATAATTCCGGTATAGGAGCATACCTCTGGTAAAGGTACATAACTCTGGTATAGGAGCATATCTCTGGTAAAGGCATATAACTCCGGTATAGGAGCATATCTCTGGTAAAGGCACATAATTTCGGTATAGGAGCATACCTCTGGTAAAGGTACATAACTCTGGTATAGGAGCATACCTCTGGTAAAGGTACATAACTCTGGTATAGGAGCATACCTCTGGTAAAGGTACATAACTCTGGTATAGGAGCATACCTCTGGTAAAGGTACATAACTCTGGTATAGGAGCATATCTCTGGTAAAGGCACTTAACCATGGTATAGGACCATATCTCTGGTAAAGGGTTGAAAATATGTTTTTAATCATATTTTCAAAACAAGCGCGATACCAATTATTTTATAAAAACTGTTGATAATTTTATTGAATATGTCAAAGTTTAAGATAATAAATTTTTGGGAATATTTCAAAACTACTGATTATGTAAATCATCATTGACATGTCATAGACTATGAATCTGTGATTGAAAAGCAAGATCAGAAAAGATAAAAAAATAATTTACAATACCGGTATTTTACTCAGTTGAGTTTTTCTGTAGCTCAGATTGGTGTAATTTATTGTATTGAATAAGTGCTTATAAGGTTTTCACATCAATTTAAACATACCTTTAAAAATAAAATAAACGGCAGATGATTAGTTCATAACATATACCAGAGTGTCTAATGAATCTGATAACTTGAGACCATTTTACCAAAATATAACTTGACCCGAAGGCTTTTGCTCAACAGATACGCGTTTTCCCGCACCAATCATAGAAGGCTTTTGAAAACAGTGCAGGAAGAGTTCAGATTGCTCATCACGTCATGTTTTCCACTCTGTCAGTTTATATAAACATAATTTACCCATTGCTGATACATGTTGAATTAATGCTTTCAATTTGGAAGAGTCCAAGAAAATGATTATGGAGCAAAGGGTTAAAGTGTAAAATGATTCCATTGAAATGTAATTTAAATGGTGAAATGGAATCTCCGAATCACTATTTTATGCGTTATCTGGGTGGGATAGATTATTATATGTTCATATCTAGGCCAGTTTATTATTTCTTGATATGTGTTGATATAATGATATGCTTTGCCAGTTATTTAGGTGACACCTATTTCATATTATGAATGGTATTTTTGGGGCAAAAATATTTTTTACGGTACAGAAAATATTTTAGTGGACTTTATGAATCGTCCATTAGTTACAAAATGTCATAATAACCAATTTTCAGTTTTTTCATAAAATTATTAGCTGAGTCATTAGCGCATCTGACTATCAATCCAGGGGTCTTGAGTTCGAATCCCAGCCCAGCCACAGTCTGTGATGGTTGATATACAACATTGCATCTCATTATCATTTGTATCTCGCCTCTGATTCAAGTGGGAAAGTTATCAGTTACTTGCAGAGATGCCAGGGGTATGCTTGAGTACTGGTTAACCTTCCATGATCCCAGGAAACAGTGGTTAGGTTAACTGATAGTCTGTTAGCCCTCGATGGCATAAAATGATGCTAAATTTATATTCAATCAATCAATCAATCTTCATTAAATTTAAAATTTGTCATCCCACATGGCATTTTATTTAAATGTATTAATTCTTACTCACATGTTTATTAATAATTCTGCAATATCGTTGAGAGAACACAATTCACAAGGTCCATACACAAATAAATAAAAAAACACAGTACTACCATCAAGTTAAGTGTCCAGTATATTATCCAGGGACAACACTGAATCTTATCAAGTTTCCAATTGCTCGACTGTCTGGATTGATGCAGTTCTTGCGTGTACAGAGACTGCAGGACGATAGGTTGAAGGACAACATTGAGATAGCAAAAAGAACCGCCCGTCTCAATAAATTTGGGAAGAGTGAAAATGCAGTATTGTTTGGTAAGTCATAGAACCATTCATAAAAAAATATTTGTTTGCCCTGCTCCTTCATTCAGTCATAAATTATTATTTTTTGGGAAGTGTGTGTAAAAGGCCATAAAACATGATACTGCCAGTATTAATGAGGAATATATATCAATGTGTATTTATTTGGATTAAGGACCAACTTTTAGAGTGGTAAGTGAAGTCATAACCATGAAACATGGTTGAAGGCATTTTAAAATAAGTGTGGGGTTGGGGAGCATTTATTTGGGCTGATACTGTTTATAGTGAAATATAGACCTGTGTTAGATACGGTTAATTGAGAAATGGAACGTGGGTGTGGTCACTGAGTGAAAATTTTTCTACTAATCCTAATTTTTAAGTAGCACAACTTTTAAAATAATTTATTGAAAAAAGCAAAAAAATACAACAACTCCAATGTGTACTAGGTGACATCTGTCTGTACAAAATTCAATACATAAATGTATATGCATTCATTTCTTGGGTATGAAAAATGCTATATTTTATGCAAAAATGGTGGAAATGTGTGTCAATTAAATTTATGCTTTCAATGAAGGTAATGCATTCTTGCACACCAAATAAAGATATCTGCTTTTTTACCGGGGTTAGATAGTTAAAAATTGCGCTGTGATGTAGCATCATTCATAAAATCCTCATGCAATGACGTATCCATTAATATAAACTGGGAAAAAAATCTTAAAATATCATACAGTTAGGGCTGTATATAAGAAAACGTATCTTTCTTGGGTTTGGTTTAAACATATTTTATTTCGAATATCTAACAATATTACATGGGTTTTTCGGTGCAGATGGAAAATTCTGTCCCTCGGGTTTATAACTGTTTTTGCGGTAACACGGCAGAGCCTAGTTACCACTAAAACAGTGACCTTTAATTATCTATTTATTTATTTAATTATCTCCCTATATATATAAATATATGGAGATAAAAATTTAATTATCTCCCTTTATATATAAATATATAGAGATAATAATTTAATTATCTCCCTTTATATATAAATATATGGAGATAATAATTTAATTATCTCCCTTTATATATAAATATATGGAGATAATAATTTAATTATCTCCCTATATATATAAATATATGGAGATAATAATTTAATATATATATTAATTTTTTTTCTTGTTCACACATTTATTTTATCATTGATAAGGATCTTTTGTTTTAACTGATAATAAATGACGGAATACAATTTTTAGTGTTAATTTATTTTATGATATATTAATAGCCACAGTTGGGAAAACTGAGTTCAGGTCAGATGCTCAGCTGGAAGAAGAAGAGAGGAAGTTTGTTATATCAGGTCAAGACTTTCCAGATTACAGTGTCAGTAAAGGTATGTTATATTTACAGGTTACAGAGCTAGTAAAGTTACATGCTTGTTACATTTTATTTTACGGATTACAGTGTCAGTAAAGGTATGTTATATATTTACAGGTTACAGAGTTAGTAAAGTTACATGCTTGTTATATTTTATTTTATGGATAACAGTGTTAGTAAAGGTATGTTATATTTACATATTACAGTGTTAGTAAAGATATGTTATATTTACAGTTTACAGATATTACAGTGTTTGGGAACCAGTAAAAACTTCTGCCTTACAATCATTTGATTTTCATTCGATCATGACCACACTTGATCAGAATGAGTTTAGTTATAAAAGCTCACATGAATTGGTCATTCGACCCAGTCGGTTCTGAAACAACAGAGTTGTTTACCATGGATTCTTTGTGGGGGTGGGGGTTCTGCTCAATAACTTCCTAGTTTTGTTTAAGATATTTACGATAAGATTTACTTAAGATAAGGGCACTGTCAAGTCAGTAACTAACGTTTTTAAGTAATTTTCTTTGATGAAATTTTGTGTATAGGTTTCTGACTTTGAAAGAATGCTTGTTATTGGTTTTGAGGTATATGGGAGTCAAGGTGATGGTCACTGTTATAAAAAAATAGAAAAAATAGTGTCCACTTTAGTTTCCTTTTTATGATAGTTTGATGAAACATTTTGTATGTTGGATTTGGTTTTGAAATACATGTAAATCAATTCAAAGGCAAAAAAAAATTCAGTTTTTATCTATACCTAATGAAACTTGTCGGGCATGTTTATGATCATGAAATTTGAACTGGTCAAATTGGACTGATATGAACAGTAGAGTGATACAAGTCTTATTGGGACTTTTGTTTAACAGCACACTCATCACTGTGTGGTTGTTATATAAAGATTGCACCCTACTACATGTAAATTGTTAATATTTGATGACATCATCACTTTGTGTGTACTAATATAACTTCTATATGATTAATGTGACAGCAGATTTTAGCAAACTTTTTTATTCATAAAAATAGTGAAAATGACAAGATACATATACCAGTAAGTTTATATTTCTAGATGGGGATATTGATACAGATCCTCAAGGAAAGTTACAAAGGGATATGTGGACAAAGCGTGAAACCATGCTGGAGGAAATGTACCCAGACAGCAAGTGGGTGTTTGATACTCCTGGGCTGGTCAACAAAAATCAGGTCAGGGTTGTCTTGTCTTCACATACCTCCTAAAAAAGAAATGCTTCAATTCTTTGATTCTGTTATTTGTGTCGGCTGTGAGGTTTGGTGCACATTTATATAAGGATGACTTTGTCTATCATCACGTCAATGTCATCGCACTTTAGAGGGGTGGTAGTGTAGTCACCCAGGACAGAGTGTTGACTGCTCATGCCAGAGGTTTTGGGTTTGATTCCCAGCTCGACCCTGATGCCTCTCAAAAACAACACTCATTACTGGTTCTACCCAGAGTGGTTCATATAAGCTCTGATCTTCGTTGTGATCTAGCTAAAAAAGTAGATTAATATGAACTATAGTTTGATTTCATCCAACAATTTGGTGGAAACATGTCTCCTTCGAATTCCCACAAAAACACTTAAATCTCATTGGATAGAATTTTCTTTCTGAAAGGAAAAAGCCATGAAAGTTTATTTTTCATGCATAACAAACTCATTGATTCATAATTCATCAATCTCTTGTCTTACCACAAACACTTTTAAGAAGTCAACTCGTATAACTTACGTCACATATTTTTATATGTCACATCACAACACAATTTAGACTAAAAGTGCTGTTCTCAGTAAAAAAAAACGTGTACATCCATGGCTGGTATGCCAAACACTAGAATCTCAATTACTATACTGTACGGAACAACTAACCCACCATCTTATATTTTTTGTATTTTTTTAAAAAAGAATCAAAGCTCATTTTGCATGTGCAAAAAAAGCATTTCATGTCAAACAGATGTGTGCAAGTAATTGAATAGAATTTTACAAACAAGCTATGTAGTCAATACAAATGGTAACTGTCTGTAAATTTTGTATACAAATTTTTTATAATGCTTCTCAATGTTTTGACGAAGATATTGCAAATACTATAGTAGCAGGTTAGCTGTTCCGTTCAGTATATATTACAGAATGGGTTTAAACTTCACACATGCATTCATTATGAGGTTCTGATGTGAAACTCTGTCACATTTCCCACAATTCTGCACAATAGTATGCTCTTGTTTGACTTAAAAGCTCAGGTTAATTTTTTGCATGTAGTAGTACATTTATTTCATTAATTAGAATGCCAACCTGAATTTTGTAGACATTGGTAACCTACAGATTTTTTATAACTCTTCCATTCCTTTTGTCAGAGTTATGGTACTGTTAAACTAAGTAACATGTCTGCTTAGCTGTTGATAAATATGTACAGTCACACCTGTGTTAGTGGTTACCTCTATTAAGCAATCACTTGTCGTAAACAGCCATATTTTCTATCAACCATTGTTATAATTTTAGTTTGAATCACCCTGTATTAAGCAGCCATCTTCCTTCCATTTTTGCTCTTAATCTTGAGTGGCTGCTTAAAACAGGTTCAATTGAAAATGTAAGATAGTGTCTTAGAAAATATGCACATAAACGGCATTGATACATTTTTTTATTTGAAGAGACAGTTCAAATTGATTGTCTTTCCAGCTGTTGTTCACAATAAAATATACCGGTAGGGTCTGAAAGTTTGCCAGTTACTTAGAAGGACAGTGGTTCTACTCAGATTCATTCTGAGGTCTCCCTCCACCAATAAAACTGGATATGCCATACAAAGACAGTTGTGTGTTGAAAATTCAGTAAACCCCCAAGTAATTAAATGTATTTCCTTATTTTTTTATCTTTTGAAAAGATAATCAACAAGCTGACCGCTCCCGAGTTACGATGTGTATTGAAGCGTGAAATGATCCGTCCGAGAGTGTATGTGATGAAGCCAGGGGATGTAATGTTCATCACTGGGCTGGGCAGGATAGACTATCTGGAGGTAATTTGGAACTAATCATAAGTACAAATGTTGTTCCTCATATCGAGTCTATCGAATTAGAATGAGCCTATTTCTAACCAAAGTTTCTCTATAGTTATTGCCCTTCGAGTGGTGAAAATTGACACATTTTGACCATTCCTTGGTTATACAGTGATTTTTGTTCAAAATCGAATTCTGGTTCATAGTGGCATATTTTACTGTCGAAATCGTGCATTATAAGATAAATCTTGCTGGTGACATCTGTTCTTCAAATACATGCAAGATGTATCAAATATTTATTATCTGCATGAGTGTTTTGTTGAGATATCCTTGTACAAAATGTGTATTCTGCAACCTGTTATCATCTCATTGTTAATTAACCCTCTAATATAAAGTTCTGCGAATTGACTTACCTCGTTTAATATCACATCCAGATGTTGAATCCCATAATAAAATTACACATTACATCATAGTGTTACTATTTACAGTTTTTACTGATACAAATATTTATAACTTAAATGTATTCGCAATGTGAAGAGCCTGAGCACATAGGTGAGAATTGCCAAAGTATCTCAAGAGTTATTGCCCTTGAATTGGTGAAAATTGACATTACCAATTAGTGATTTGTAATATGTAAAAACTGTTAATACTTCCTGATATCTATGAAACATGTTATTTCACTATTTATGAAATATTTCAGGGTAAGAGCAACACTATGTTTACAGTTTATACAACGCACCTATTACCTGTACGGGTTGTGAGTGCCGAAGAGGCGGATGAATTTTACCTGGAACATGTTGGCACTCCCACACTTGGGGTTAGTAATTTGAGTTGAATTTGTATTGTATGGTATGGTGTTTAATGTTGCTTTCAACACTTTTTTTTCAGTCCTGTCATGACGGTGTCTGCTTGAGGTTGTATTTTAACCACTGCCACACTGGAGAATTGTGCCACATGGTACCCAACTCAGTCATAGTATACTGATACCAGGCTGACCAGACCTATACCTAGAACTATCCTCTAAATGCTGAGTTTCAACCTAAGAAACATGTAGTACTATTTTCAAGTTTTTATAATGACCTGTCTGGGGATTGAGTCAACAATCTTCTGAATGCAAGGTGACTGCTCAACCACTACCGCATACCACATTATGACTCCCCCCGCCCCCCTCTCTGAAATACATATTGTTCTTATGTTTTTTGCCTGTTCGTCAATCTGTCATAAAATCTTGTCCACATCTGTGGTTGGATTTAATCGAATCATACTAAGAAAGATCAGTATGAGATCTAGTTTCATTTTGGTCCGATGATTTTTGGCTGAGTTATGAGCCTTTTCAGTGAGGTCTTGTATGAGCATATTCCTTTTATATTCTGGTTCTATGATTTGACTGTCGGAGTTACTTCCTTTTGCATTTTCGGAAATAAAAATCTTGTCTATGCATATTTGCTTGAACCAACCCTCGCCTTTCAATGAAACTTGCTGAGGAGGCTCAATATAAAATGTAGTTGTGCATGTACCGTTTTGATGATTTCGGCCCTTTTCAATGTTAGAATGAAGAATCTTGTCAGTTGTTCTTCTGTATAACCATCAGTTGGAATTCACTGAAACATGCTGGGTCAGCCTGAAGCCTAGATTTGTATATCTTTTGATAAGTGATTTTGGCAGAGTTATAGCCCTTTGAATTCGTTGAATGAAAAATGTTTACCTGTGCTACCTCTCATAACCAAAGATCACATTTTGACAAAACTTGCTGCGAATGACCGATGTGAAGCTTTGATGTGCATGTATCCACTTTGCTTTCTGGTGCATTTGCAGTTTTTCTGGCAGCCCCATAACAGTCATAAAACTCGTCAGTTTTGAACATTTGAAATTATAACATTTAAGATAATTATCACAATTGTATGTTGTATTCCTCTAAAAACATATTCTAGTTTGAGTTCAAATGATACTGTCTAGCTGATAAAAACTAGAATTGTTTTTCAAAGAAAAACAATGTCTCCCAATCTGTAAAGTTTTCAAGTATTTTAGTAAAACTTCAGAAAACAGAAGCCTAAATCAGTTAGAAACATAATGCATCCATTTGATCTACATTTTCTATATTTATATAACAGCTTCCTCTGGGTGACACAGACAGGTTGAACAAACTACCAAGTCTGAGTGGACGTGATTTCTACATCACTACAGAAGAACCTTTGGTAGCCACGACAGACCTGCAGCTATCGTCATTGGGTAAGTTGCTTTGGATACAAAGAGGCCTAGAGATATTCTAGTTTTATTTTGTCACCATCAGTAAGAAATATGAGAGCAATTGATATGACATTTAATGTTCTTGTTTAAAGATGATATGGAATATTGCTATCATATTCATCTCCAGTATTACAATGATTTGCCATCGTCATTTTAATCTAGATCCGAGGTTATAAACTTTGTACTATACTCGGTGCAATACCTTATGCTTTCAGCCGGGCCCCGATTAGCTCAGTCGTTAACGCATCTGACTACCAATCCAGGGGTCATGAGTTCGAATCCAAGCCTGGCCACAATAGCCATGATGATTGATATACGACATTTCATCTCATTATCATTCGTCTCTCACCACTGATTCAAGTGGGAAAGTTATCAGTTACTTGCAGAGATGGGGTTGTGCTCGAGTACAGGGTAACCATTCAGGATCCCAGGAAACAGTGGTTAGGTTAACTGATCTTCTATTAGCCCTCGATGGCATAAACATGACGCTTAATATTCAATAAATCAATCAATCAAAAACCTTATGCCCAACTCAAAAACAAATTTAATTTCTGTTTGTATATATGAATCCTGTAAATTGTGTTTGAGTACAAATTTCGAGTTGAGCATGGAAAATGTTTTATTAACTTGAGGTCATTTCTTCTGTTGTTTTGTTCAAATAAACATTTAAAAAAAAATAAAAAACACTATTTCAAATGTGCTTGTATTGATATTATATATTTACAGGGTGGGTTTCCTTTGCTGGGAAGAACAAGTATATGCACATACGAGCATACACACCGGAGGGACGAGGCATGCATCTTCGAACACCTGCATTACTACCAAACATTTTGCCATTCAAAGGAATTCGACTAGGTGGCAAATCTAAAGGATATGCTATGAAAAAGCTCCAACGTTAAAGACATAACTTTTATACCAGTGAAAAGAAATTGATAAGTGTTTGGAATTTAACAGTATTGGGAAGATAAACGAAACATTAAAGAATTGTGTTGAAACATAATTTCAGAAAAGGAGAAATATATTCAAAGCTAAAATTGAGGTTGAAAGAGACAAGTATCTTTTATACATTTTTTAAAAGACAAACACCTTGCATATAAGATTGAAGTCAACTAAAAAAAGAAACTACAATTAAAAATAAAAAAGTAAGAAGTAGAGAAACACATATTGAAAATGAAAGGATAATATATCAGAAGAAAAATAAATAAAAATTTTTTAATAAATATACTTGAACAATTGGTAGTGTATTGTACAAACATATCTTCATTACAGAATAAAATATGCCAATTTTTAATTTGACCTGAGCTTGCATTTTATATTATTGAAGCCAGTGAAATATTATGGGTTTTGTTTTGAATGTATGGGCTGGTGAATTAAATTCAACATTCAGTCAATAACTTGCACAGATTTTGTACGATTATTTCAAATTTGAACACAATGTTGCTTTAAATAATACTAGACCTTGTATGTGATTGTATTTCAAATCTGCATATAGAATGTTGCATGAGTTATTCCCTCTTTTCAGACTAAATTTTTTTTACATATTGTTCGATGTCTACACAATAACTCAAATAAATATAGCCCGATTCTTTTCATATATTTGTTCACAGGTGGCTTAAATCCAGACCTTGCATGGGATTGAAATTCAACTCTGCTTGTATTCTTTACATAGGGTCTGTCATTTTATATAATGTAAAATTATGTTTTATTTGTGGGCCGCTCAATAACTCAAATAATCTTTAATAGCCGTATTCTTTTCATATTTGTTTTAAACATAAAATTAATTTTATTGAACATCTGTTCAATAACCTAAACAAAAATGTAATATTGTGCATGCAGTAATGTTGCTTACAAATGGAATTGTATTTCAGACTAGAAATTGTGTATAATATTACATAGCAATGAATCCTTATTCATCATGAAATTACATTTTATTCAGTATCTGCTCAATAGCTCAAACCAAAAGTTGCTTGATTCTTTTCAAACTGCTATACAAGGTTACTTATCAATACTTCTTGCTTCGGAATGAATTTCAACAACGCTTAAAAAATTATATGGATTATGCCACTTCTTTTAATTTTCCTTGGTGGATGACGGGAAATGGTTGCCACTGGTTAACTTTAGTTTCGTAAAAGATATTTTGATGAATATGTTTGTATAGATACCTAGCATGAAAAGATTGAAATCGGGTCAAGCAAGGTCACTTCTACTAGAAATAGAATAAAAGCTGTTTTCGTACAAAAAAAATTTCCATGAAGATATTTTGTGTAAGATATTTTGTGTATAAAGGTAGGTTCCTAACATGAAAAAGAAGACCAGGGAGTGGTATTATGGTTGATTCGGTCGATTTCACCAAATTCCTATGAAAACTGTTTTGAATTGATTTTTTTCTTGTAGGTATGCCCAAATACTTCAAAGAGAAGCTCTGACAATTGTAATTGATAAAGGGCTAATAGCTTTGATGAATGTATATTGAATGCTTTACATGCTTGTTTAAACCAACCATATCGAAGCATTTAGAACCAGGCAGTTTGTTATACTCTGTGCCAGGTCATTATAGTCGTGTTTTTATTAAAACAACCACATGGTACCCCATGCACTGCAAGATGAGGAGTGTAGGAGGGGCTGGTGTTGGCATGTGGGCCTCAAATGGATTTTTTTATATGTATGATTCACCAAAATGCTGCATTCAAATGAGTTTTAGAACAACAAATATGCTTGTCATTTACTCCAGATATTTGGTATTTTGTGACTTTTAAACAAATTTAAAAAATATTGGAGCTGGGGTTGTTCCAAAGTACTTGCCTCCTCCACCCCAAATTAGAATACATTTTTTTTTTCTAAAAACCAATTGAAATTTAATACAAAAACGTTAGTTTTGGGTGTATTGGTAGATTGAAGGCATACAAATACTTGCTTGTGGATGACCGCGTTCATTATGATGATTCTCTTAAGTTAACTTGTTCCTGATGTCACTATAAGATTATTGAAACACAAGATGAAAACTAAACATACAATATAGACTGATACATCATTACCATAACGAATTTTAACCTTTTAAGTTTTACAAAAGATGTATGTAATTTAAAGCTCTGTCCTTGCAATCCAATTACTAACCTTTGTGATTTTTACGGATATTTGGTTTTCACGATTGCACCGAACTAGAACGGTTGCAAAACATGCGGATGCGCTCACTCAAGTGTCAACATTTAAACCGGTTTTTCATCAGTAAATTAAGCTGTTTTGGTATTCGACATATTTCTATTGGTGCAATAAAACATCAGTCAATGGACGGAATCCAAGCAGGGAAGGTAGCAGCAGCGGTTGCAGCTGTCAACAACCATGTAAAGGTACAGCATAATTCTAGACTATACTCATGTTTACATGCGTGATACACGGCAACTAACAAGCACTAAAGACTGAATGCGTCGTCCACATGCAGTATACACGTTGCTTTATCACTGTAATAAATATATAAAATGATAAAAAAAAAACAACATCTCGAAATATTGTTATTTTATTCTTTAGCATATATATATTATTATTATTAGCCTGATTAAAATAACAGGAAGTGCAAAATAAAAATCTTTAAAAGGCTCCATAGAGCCATGCAATATGTAGCACTATATTATTATATGAACAGATAAGTTTCACATTCCTGTAAGACCGCTTTTGAAATTTGCCAACTCTCAGGAATGTTGACCTATATATACTCCTACAGAAACATCCTCTTACGAGGATTATTTGCAGGCATAAAATGCACAGGTTTAAGGGCATGTGAATCACTGATTAACATAGAAGTTCAGTGAGTTATTTTTTTTACATGCAATGGATACGACTCCCTTCACACAGGCTAACTGCTTTAAACCCCTCCGAAAAATTGCATGCTATTATAGCACCTTGCCCAAATAAGCTACTGTGGGAGTGCGTTTGAAAAACTCCACCTGGAATCGATCTGGAGACCTCTGGGTCTTGGAGCAAGCATGCTAACCACTTGACTAGCCTGGTTAAAGGCATGAATGGACAGCTTTTTCATTATTTGGATATCCGATCTGCTGGCCATAACTCGGGGAGACGCAAAATAAAAAATCTTTTAAAGGCTCCGTAGAGACGTGCAATATGTTGCACTAACCACTAGACCAGCACAAGATGATGATGATTAAATATATGTCTCCCTAGAAACATAGCTGCTCTGCATTTAATCTGGTCTTGTCAGCAGGTCTAAAATATACAATGCTGTAAGAGCTTTTACTTTTAGTATCCACTATTCTAGGCATACATTGCGTATCTTCTGTTCATGAATAATGTAAAATAAACGTTTGCATACATATTTGTTAAAAAATTGTGACACTTGCAGGACAACCAAGTGATAGGTATTGGCAGTGGAACAACGGTGATAAGTGCAGTGGAGAGAATTGGTAGGTAGTTAAATATATATAGAATCTTACACCAGTGCTCATTTGTTATTGAATTTGTTAAACGTGTTATCAAAAATGTATTTTGCAAGGTTTTGACAAGCAGATCATTTTTGCCAACAAGTTTGATAAATTAAATTATAAATGAGCACAAAATTTATCCAAGTTTATATTATCATAAAACTAAAAAAAATGGTTTATTTACTATTTATTTAATTGATCACCTCTATAAGGAACAAGAATTAATATTGCATATTAGTTTCTGTTAGTCATCATTTTACCATGATAAATCTATGTTATTTATATTGACCATGATAAATCTATGTTATTTATATATTCTATCAAGTTGGAAAGAGTTCAGTATTTTACATACAAGAACCAAGTTACCAAAAAAATGAGCGACGAAACAAAGAGTTATATTACAAATAAAGATATCGTGGGGGGGGGGGGGGGGGGGGGGGGGGGGGGTTAATTACAACACTAGGTTAATATAAAAAATATATCTGGTTTATTACTCCTGTATAGTAAATTATGTGATAGACCGGTAGTGCACGTCATTTGAAGCCACCAACAAAAAAGTCATTGTGGTAAATGTCAATATCTTGTTAGTACTGGTCAGCCGATTCCATGGCCATTAAAATGAATGAAGTCATTGCCACTAAAGTAAAGGTCGGTGCCACTAAACAACAGGTTTGTGGTGCTTTAAAGTATATATCGTTAATTTTACATACCAGACAAGTGTCAGTTTAGTACAAATCAACTTGGTAGCAATCTTGAGACTAATTTCCATTGCCATGAAAGTACCAAAGAAGTGGTTGGTATGGCTGAAGTACAGTTATGTGCTATTTAAAGCACATTTCAAATACCAGGCTGTCTGTCGTTGCAACTTGGTACATTTCATTGCTTTTAAGTGTCAGTTCAGTATTGTCAATAACATGTAATAGCAGTAAATGTCTATAGATAAAGATAAGTACCTGTCAGTGCAATAGGTTGTAAATCTGACACCCTTTATTTTTTAGACATTTTCTTAATTTAATTTTATCTATTGTTTCCTGAAATATCTTATTTATTAAAATCTGCAAGACCTTTTCTGTATGAAAATGTTTTAACATACGGTTGTTTGAATTTTAATATCAATTCATATTGAAAATAATTGTTATAAAACAAAATGAATTGTCTTATTATAACTAAACTGAAATCGACAACATGTTTGAAATGCAAAACAAAATATATACTAGTATATATATGGGTATGAACAGTGAAATGATTTATCAGAATGCCACAGTAATGTGTGTGACTGTGTTGGACTGGAAGGGTTTATTATCTTCTCATTCATGCTTTCGGTGTACACATTTACCTACATTCAAATAATTTGTACACACAAGCAAGCTTGCATATGCACAAACATATGTACCAAAATAGGTACGGTAATTTATTATTTTCTTATATAATTTCTGTGTACCATGTGATACTGACTGATCACTGTAAACTGTACTACAATTGAGAGAGTGTAACATGAAATTATAACAGTCATCTCTAAAGTAATTAGGTATATACTTCAGATAGTCAGTATAACGTTTTACAACGGGGTGGTTGTGTTGTAGATAGAGTGTTAGCTGCTCACACCAGAGGTTGCGGATTTGATCCTAGCTCAACCCGATGTCTCTCATACCACAAAGCACAGTACTGGTTTTATCCAGGAAGTGGACTCAAGAACAGTTTATACAAATAAGTTCGGAGCTTTCTTCGCAATCGAACTTAAATAAATAAGTATTAACTAAATAAATGGTTTAGTGATTAAAAATTACTAATTATTACCTAAGACTTGTGACATGTCTTACAGCTGAGAGGGTAAAACAAGAGAATCTAAAGCTTGTATGTATACCTACATCATTCCAGGTAAGTTAATTCTTATTTAAAATGGTCTTCATTAAATTATGAGTTTTCAAAGACTTTTATAGGAGGGGAAAGGTAACTCATTGAAATTGTATACATAATAGGAATAAAAGTCTGAATTGTTACTTTGCAAAATGAATTTCTCAATAAAATGAGACCAACAATTGGTGATTAGAATTGTTATAGCACTTCTGATTTCAAAATTTTGATTTATATATTGCCTCTATAAAATAACAACCTTACTTGAACTTTTACTTCAAATTAAAATGTTTTTAATTCGGGATCATTTTTCATGTTGAAACCATTTCAAAACATCTTGTGTTGCAACTTACATTTCATGTGCAACTGCCAGTATAGTTTGGTACACTTTTGTTCTGAACTCCAAAATGAATGATCCAATTAGTACCAGTACAGTTTGGCACACCATTTTGTGATAAACTTTGAATATCAGTATAACAAATACAGTTCGGTAACCTCTGTCCATTCGAAAGTTACATCCAGTGTACACTATTTTACCTTTGACCTTAATTTTGGCATTTAAAGTTTCTCACAGATGTGGCAGTATGATGAGTTTGAAGGCATTGATATATACTTACTGCAGTATGTTTTGATGAGTTTTGAAACAGTTTTTGGCCATCTGTCAAGTTTTGTGTATTATAATAATGTTATTTTTACTTGATAATGTAAACTTTAATAATTGTGCACATCACAACAGAAATTTCAAAATGCATTTTACTGATTACTGTTTTATTATGAAAAGTTATAATATGTACTGGTAATACTTTCTGAAAAATTAATTGTCTGTAGCTGACTTTACAACTTAAAAAGAATTTTGAAATTTTAAGCGAAGAACATTTTTGGTATTCAATTGATGTATTTTAATTTCTCTCCCTTTCCAGGGGTGTATTACAGCAAAGAGAGTTATGCCCCTTTCAGTTTTTTAAAATATATATCTTGTCTGTGTTTCATCACCCTATTCGTTTGTTAGTTTTTAATGAACCTTGTAAAAAGTGTTAGTATGAAGTCTAGTTGTGCATATATACATGGATATAAATATTAAGAAAGTTATGTCCCTTTGATTTAAAAAAAATCTCTGTGAAACTCATTAATTGGGTAAAAGAGGAGAATGTGGAGACCTTTTTCCTCTGAAAACGTGTTCAGAGAGAATGCATTATTTTTTGCTGTTTGTGTATAATCATCAGATGAATAAAGGACTGTATCAATTACTTGAATTGCAGGCAAAACAGTTAATTTTGGACAATAATTTGGTTCTGGGAACATTGGAACAGTATCCTCAGGTAGGACAGTATTTGAAGAATGTATTATCTATTTTGCATTGATCACAGGCTCTGATATTAACAGATTTGCGTATATATAGGATGCAAAAAATCAGAAAGAAAATTTATGTTCTGTTCTTAATCCAGTATTGTATAAATTATCACTTATAAATAGTTATTTTTTTAATGGTGTTTAATGTCATGTTCAACACATTTAAGATTATATATGACATAATCAGTTTTATTGGTGAAAGAAGACCTTTGAATGAATCTGAGTAGAACCACCATCCTTCCGCAAGTAACTGGCAAACTTTCTCACAAAGTTTTTGAAGCAAGCTGGACTCAAACCTACAACCTTAGCAGTGAGAGATAAGTGATTTTGACAGTGCCTTAGATAACAAAGATACCCACACCTACACCCACTCTCCCTCCAACTTGCAGTAAAAATATGTACCTTGTTCATATGCAGACTGTTGCATTATTATAAATTTATATTATTGTGTCCAATATGGCTGCTGGTACTAAAAATAGACTACCGGTAAAATCGAGGACATTTCAAATTTCTGAGATGCCTGATCAAATGTTTATTGAATTTTATGTGTCTAGTTATTGGGCTGACCATATCAAGTTTGTGTTTTAAATCTTTGTATTCATATTATGTGTTATTTTTATGTGTGACACTGCAGTAAGGCATATATGACATTGTTCTTAAGTCTTATATTTTGCTGTTCCTTTATACAAAAAAGATGTTTGATTGATTGATTGGATAGTTAGCATCATTTTATGCCATCAAGGGCTTACAGATAATTTTGCCACTCTTTCCTGGGATCCTGGAAGTTTAACCATTACTCCAGCACACTCAAGTTGTAGGTGGTAGTGTAATGGATGGATAGAGTGCTGGCTGCAGAGGTTATAGGTTTAATTTCCAGCTAGACCTGATGCCTCTCATAAAACAACACTCGGTACTGGTTCTACCCAGGAAGCGGACTTGAAAGCGGTTCTTATAAGCACTGAGCTTTTATTGGAACCAATCTAAGATAAATTAGCATAGAATAAGCACACTCATCTCTGCAAATAACTGATAACTCCTTCACTTGAATCAGCAGTGAGAGACAAATGATAATGAGACACAGCATTATATATCGATCTTCACAGACTTTTGCCTCATGGGGATTAGAACTTGATTGATAGTCAGATACACTACCAACTGAGCCAATCGGTCCTGGCTTAAAAAATGTAAATTATAGAATTATTTTATTGTTTAAGCTTGATGTTGCCATAGATGGTGCTGACGAGGTGGACAAAAATCTCACCTGTATTAAAGGTGGTGGGGGATGTCTCACACAGGAGAAGATAGTTGCCAACTGCGCCAAGGAATTTATTGTAATTGCCGATTCCAGGTAATATTTTTATCGGGGTTTAACACCATTTTTAACACATTTCATATCAGGCTTCAAAAATCCACTTGTCTGATTTTTTTTACTTTATGAATACATTTGTAGAATTTGGTGGTAAATAAAAATGATATCATTTACCAGGAAGACCAATATTTTTTATGCCTTGGCTATTTGTTGGGAGCGGAGGTTAAGCATGAAGAGTTGCCCTTGTTTGTACGTCCGTCTGTGCATATGTACCTCTGTCCATATGTCACATTTTCTTGCAGATTTACTACTGCTAAAGTTCTAAAGATTGATTGATATTTATTTTTAGAATTCAAATGTTGTTTTGTTTTCAGGACTCTAATCAAAATATCTTTTTTTGTCAAGTTTTGTGGGATTTGAAATTATAGATAATTCATACTAATGTTTTAGTTACAAATGATAATTATATAATTTTATACATTAAATTTATTCATTTTAAACTTCATTTTATTTGTTAGTTCGCCGGGACGAAGTCCAAGGAGTGCTATTGCCATGACCCCGGCGGCGTCTTTAGACACCCGGGTTAAACTTTTGCATTCAAGTTTAAGATATCTATGCAACCACTCATTGGATGTGAATGAAACTTCGCATGTATGTTCACCATCATCAATGTAACACACACAGACAAGAACTATAACTCTGGATTGCATTTTGGCACAGTTATGGCCTTTTTTGGACTTAGACACCCAGGGGCAAGCTTTGTTGTCATCTGACAACTCTTGTTTAAACATTTTATAGCAATTTTTCTGCCTTAAAACTAAAAAGTGACATACAGTGGGGTTTTTTTACCCCACATATTCGGCGAAATTCGGCCCCATTCCTCCTTCAGAATAGTATGTTTTTTTCCCCAATTGTAAGAAAATTCCCCTCAAAAATAAAAATATATATATATATTTTTTTTTTTAAGTGGGATTTAATGCCAGTTTAACAGTTTAAAACAACGAACAACAGGGATGTTTTAAATATATATACTTATGATTTCTTTCGTTTTTTCATTTTATTTAATGACTTATTGAAATTCCCTCAAATGCTCATTTTTTCCCCTTCAAAAGGCACAACCCCCTTTCCCTAAAAGTAAAAAAAAACACTGATTTTGAAGTGAATAAGTCGAGCCATGCTAACCTAAGTTCTTGTTATTATTATATTGTGATGTTTTGATTATTTCAGAAAGAAAGTTGAAGAACTGGGTAGCACATGGAAGAAAGGTATTCCTTTGGAGGTGGTTGACATTGCTTACAAACCAGTTCAGAATCAGATTCACAATATACTTGGTGGAACTGCTGACTTACGAATGGCTGTTAAAAAAATGGTATGAATTGTTAATAATTTAAGTTAAATTAACCCATCTTTACTGCAATTTAGGTGTTTACAGAACATGATGGTGAGGTTTAATTATCCCAGAGTCATTGTTATTGTTAAATCCGCTATTCATCAGTTTATGTTGGGATACTTCTCCTACAGTTCTGCTGGAACTTGTACCCGATCAGCTCAGTAGCATGTCTGACTATCAATCCAGTTATCATGAGTTTGATTCCCCACCTAGCTAGAGTCTCTGTGATGATCGATATATGACATTGCGTCCCATCATTCGTCTCTCACTGCTGATTCAAGTGGGAAATTTATCAGTTACTTGTGGAGTGATGGTGTCCTCGAGTACTGGTTAACCTTCCAGGATCCCAGGAAATGGTGGTTGTGTCAACTGAACGTCTTTTAGCACTCAATGACATAAAGGCGATGTTAAATATTCATTCATTCAATCAGTCATTCAAAAAGAATTTGGTAAAATACTGATTGTGTTTTATGGTTAATTGGTGAATATATAAAATACATTTTATACCTACATGTATATAATGCTTTAATGAAAGCTTTGATATTCTTGAAGTAAAATTAAATGTATCAGTGAAGATAATTTGAAAGTGAAATTTATTTCAGGGTCCTATAGTAACAGATAACGGCAACTTTCTCATGGACTGGGTATTTGACAAACCTGGGGACTGGAATGACATAAACATCAAACTTCTACTAATACCAGGTTTGACTGTCTACTTATCTTTTCTAATCTTCTGAAGATAAAATAAAAGTGTGATTTTTTTTATTTCTTAAATGTTCACGAGGTATGAACATGTATCAAGTGCAAAGTAAGTGAAACCTAAAAACTTGGTTTGTTTTATGTAAGTTCATATCTCATGAATGTTCATCTTATGAAGTATATTCCATCAGTTATCTAGCACATTATACCGTCAGCTTCTACTCTCAAGTTGGTCACTGACCCCATAATCGAACGGTCATGGGTGCGATCCTCCCCCAAGGCTATGTGTGGTGTCCTAAAGCAAGACCCCTCTTCTGCATATAATGTTTAGTACTGGTTCTAGCCAGAAAGACTTTGAGTGTGATTTGTATAAAATGTAAGAACCTTTTTCACAATCGAAGTATGGTAAATAAGTTAAAACTATGTTGGAGGGTCCTCCGTGGCCGAGTGGTCTAAGGAGCCGTCTCAAGATCACTTGCCTCTCACTGCTAAGGTCTTAAGTTCGAGTCCCACTTGCTCTGAAAACTTTGTGTGAGAAAGTGAGGACAGTGGTTCTACAAAGACTGAAGTCTTCCTCCACCAGTGAAACTGGATATGCCATATATAACCTGAAATGTGTTGAAAATGACGTTAAACCCCATTCATGTTATACTAAGTTGGTCACTGGAACAGTATACTTTGTGGTGGTTCTATGGGAATTAGTCTTCCTCCACCAATGTAATTTGTTGTCATATTTTATCAGTAATGAGAGTGATTTTTGTAGTTTATACATATGTACAACCTGACTTAGTTTAACTGTAGAAGTACTATGTTACATGCATATATTTAATAATGTACAATGATTTAATTCTTTAAGGTGTAGTTGAGACGGGCCTGTTTGTGAATATGGCCAAGAAAGCATATTTTGGACAACCGGATGGTACCGTTCTGACTCAAGAAGCACCAAAATGATTCAGTCTGTGGTGGCCTATACTAAATATCAAGTATCCAGAAGGTCTAATAATGTGCAAGGCAGGAAAATATTTACATTAAATTGGTTTAAGACAATCCAACGATGGGTACAAGATGCTGTATTCCATAGAAAGCTAGAGTTGTAAGCTACATTATAGAGTTTGCAGTTACTGGAAAAAGAGGAGAGTATATTTTAAAAAAAAAGTCCCCCACACTTTTTTTGTTTTGAAAGATGCATGTGTAGGTCTAGAAGCATTAAAGCATCTTTTTCTTTTTTTAGCCCAATCAACAAATCTTTCAATTCATTGTTTGAGTAGCATTATTACCAAGTTTTGTAAGTGCTATTGTTTTGCAGTATGTTAAGTGTTCAATCATGAAATAATGTTCATTGACCAATCAATACGTAGAACAACGTTTGTATTCAATAGAAATGACGTTTAAAATAATTTATGGATGGAAGCCAAAAGTGAATGACCATGTCCATTGTGAATGCAGATGTATCTGAAAAGATACGTAATCAGAAATTCCGTTGTTGTGATTTCAGTTGTCCCTTTATATATGTATACATACAGTTAAATCTGTCTTGAGCAGCCAGTCAAGTGAAGGAGCAGAAGTGGCCTTTTAAGACAGGTTGTTGCTTAATGCAGGTTAATTTGCTATAAAAGCATAGAAATAGTTAATGTGGCTGCTTAAAACAAGGTATCGGCTTACACAGGTTTGGCTGTATATATTTAAAAATAAATGGGTATAAAATTGTAGTGTTTTTTTTAGTACTCATTTTTATAGTTAAATTTATGTTTTTCCTACAAATTTTTACTGCTGTTTTGCTGTTCTGGTGCCATAGCATTGTTTACTCCATATTCATTTTGAAGAAAATGTTCCAATTAATGACATTTATTTATAAGTCATGTAATAGTTGAATCTCTTGAATCCAGATAATGTACAGGTAGTTTGTATAGTACGAATCTTTTGTATGGTGAAAGTTGTTAGAGCAAATGAAGTCTTTAAGACTTTATTAATACTTTTGTTGTATATAAATGCTTAACGAAATGTTTTAATAAATTTATTGCTATATGCCCAATCTTCATTTATTATTTTACCTCTATCAAATTTTGTCTGGAAAATATGTATGTTTTTGGTATACCATATATACAATACCAATTGACCAGTTCAAGGACTTGTCCAATATACTACGGTTATATTTCAACTATTTTAATTTAATGTGGATCAAATAATATGCTTGAGTGCCCACATCAATACAGCAAAAGGCAATCGCAAACGGCCTCTTGAGACAAAGTCTCAGGTGACCTAATAAATAGCAAGGTCACATGGAAATTAAAGTAGAAATCAGAAGAGATTTTTTACAATTTATTGAAATGAAAATCTTTTACAGACATTTCTTTTGAAATCAGCATTTCAAGTTTTCATATTAAAGGACAACAACGCAAGTGAGATGAAAAACAAATTGTAGTTCAAAATTTTAAGACAACTGTTTATAATGACAATATTTTCTAATATCTGTTGAAACTTGGCATAAAATGTTTTCACCTCAAATAATGTAATATACATCATATTTTAAACAATAGATAAACCAATTTAAATAATTTTTGTTCCTGGTATATCTATTCTTTAAGTAAGTTTCATGTAAGTTATTTTAAATTTATTTATTATGCATAGATTGTGAAACAAGTTCTTACATCTTGAGACAAATCATGTGCACAGTCTTCCTGGATAGTTAATCAGGACCAAGCATTTGCAGATAAAATGTCTTATTATCTAAGTTTTAATTTGTGGAAAAGAAAATCATCGAGCGAATGCAAATGATGACTGTTGGTCAATATTTACCAGCATAAATCAAGTTAACACTGAGGTCTATGAATAATGTACACCAAGACATTCCATCTAAAGATTGGAATAATCATTAATCCTTCAGAATATTGGATTAACTGTCAAACTATATTGAACTATCATTTAACAATCAAATCACTCACAATAACACATTTTCATATGATAATGAAACATATATATAAGATGATGATGAGGATTTGGAAATATTATGCATATTAAATTACGTTTCTATTTCCAACTCTTTAAAACCTATTTTTACAATGATAAATTAATAAAAATTGACTGTTTGAAATTCACGATGAACATCAATTGTTCTTATAAATAAATGTCAATATGTGTTTGAACTGATCATGAATCTGAATTTGTTTAAGAAGATGGATACAATTTATGTTTGAAATTCTATAAATAAAGAAAATCCAATGCGTTCTTGGTGGCCATACTGCATTGGGATCATACCGTTGTTTAAGAGTGAGAAATGGTGTCCACAAATTGACAACGTTCAGAAATAATGTAGACTGAATATTATATATGGATTTAGTAGTGTATGTGGACTTGTATTGACTGAATATAGTTTAGGTGCCAACATTGTATGTGGGTTAAATACATGTAGTGTATGTGGACTTCATTGACCAAATATAGTTTAGGTACCCAACATTGTATGTGGATTAAATAGTGTATGTGAACTTGTATTGACTGAATATACAATGTAGTTTAGGTATGTAATATTGTATGTGCATTTAATAGTGTATGTGGACTTGTATTGACTGAATATACAATGTAGTTTAGGTATGTAATATTGTATGTGCATTTAAAAGTGTATGTGGACTGAATATAGTGTAGATATGTTATATTGTATGTGTATCTAATAATGTATGTAGTTTAGGTACTTAATATTGTTAGTGAACCCTTTTATCTCGGAATAAAGATTAAATAAAACACTTTTACTTGAATGAACAGAAAAAAAGGAAACCAACCAGTGGAAAAGTACATCATGTATGAATAGATAAATGTTTGGCATCCTTACTGTGAACAGACAAAAAGATATCTGAGGCCATCCTGTAGAACAGCATGCAAATCTTATTATTCACAACAATAATAGCTGAAACTCTATCTTCTATATACTGTTATCTGGGGCATGTTTATATGGATTTCTATATTCTGGTGTTCCAATGAAAATATTAAATATAATTAAATACAATATTTAACTTTTTTCATAACATCACAAAGTTGAAAGAATTGTTCTCTCCTTTTGTCCATACTTCTGATATATTTATATATTTTATATATATAAACCCCGACAGTATGTTTAAAAACACACACTGTTTAAATGGAAGTTTCGACCAATATAGGTGATATGACGTAATGACATTATGTTGAAATGAATGCTGCTGTCATAATGTTCGTTCATTGCCACTTAACCTGTAGCTGTCGTGCATAAAGAATACTTCTCATGCCCAATTATCACTTTAGACTTCAATTGGCTTACACACCGGTGTTGAAACAACTATAATCAGTTTGTTTTGATGGAATTATCAGTCATATATTCAAATAAATGTTTATATTGCTATGCAACCAAGTCCAGATTTCAAATATATCTTTTTCCATCACAATCCATTCCGAAGGTTGATATCTTGCTTTTTTTTTATATATATATATTTAATATATGTATAAAATTTGCTGTGGTACAATCAAGCTATATAAAAACCAGGAAAAAACTGTCACTTTGTCAATGTAATGCTTCCACGGCAGTAATCGTGTGTTCTGATTTTTTCCAATTAGTTTCAGTTCCCACATCAACCGGATAAATCATTCGCGTCGAACAAGTCTTGGTCATACCTTTCGGCCTGAACTATTCGTCCGCCAAAATATCTTCCATTTAAAGCTGAACAACCCATTTCAACCTCTGAAATGTAAACAAAATTGTGTACTGATTTAACGTTTTGATACAACTAGATAAAACATGTATCACTGAAGGTGACTAATACATGTTGTCCCTCCATTAGGTACATGTCAGCCAGCTTCACTATCTTTTTTTTTTTTTTTTAATAGGGTTCAACGCCATTTTCAAGACATTTCAGATTATATATGGCATATCCAGTTTTACATGTGGAGGAAGATGTCAGATTGAGTCGAACGGAGTATAACCACTGTCCTTCTGCAAGTAACTGGCAAACTTTCTCACAAAGTTTTTGGAGCAACCAGGACTCAAACCTACGACCTTAGCGGTGAGAGGTAAGTGATCTTGAGATGGCGCCTTAGATCACTCAGCCACGGAGGACCCTGTGTCATTATCTAAACTTGATGTTAACCATGTATGCAAAGTTCCGAGTAAATCACCTGATAACTGTGTGAGTAGTTCACTCCAGAAAAATTTAAATATGATAAATACTAGTACAGCAGTTTTGCTTTGAGAGTGGATATATACATGTAGGAGCCAACTTCTGGTCATCATCTTGCGGAGTAAACTACATGCACTCTCAGTTTTTAAGCTGATTCAATACTTTGATATACATGATCAACATCAAGTGTAGATGTGCGAGATGCAATTTTTTATGACTCTCGACTTAATTCCACAGCTTTCCTCATCATTGCTGTCTACAAATACTTGAAAACTCATTAAAATTCCATTTAATAAATTCTGACATGGAAATAAAGCAATTTTTAAAAGAGTGACATTAAACAATGACATGATCACAAAACTGAAAGGTCTTACTTTAAAACAAATGCTTTCTGTTAAAAGTATTGTGAATGCAATAAAAAATAAAAATAAAAGTAGCCCCTGATTTCTTTAATAAGTAGCTGGATATATGTGCTAGCTCTTACAGAAACCCCCATACATTATAGTTCACTCTTACGGAAAGTCCTGACATTATAGTTTATTCTTACTGAAAACCCTGTACATTATAATTTACTCTTACTGAAAACCCTGTACATTGTAGTTTACTCTTACTGAAAACCCTGTACATTGTAGTTTACTCTTTAAAATACTGAAAGTCCCATACATTGTTTATGTAGTTTACTCTGACTGAAAACCCTGTACATTGTAGTTTACTCTTTCTGAAAACCCTGTACTTTATAGTTTACTCTTACTGAAAACCCCCTTCATTGTAGTTTACCCTTACTGAAAACCTTGTACATTGTAGTTTACACTTACTGAAAACCCTGTTCATTATAGTTTACTCTTACTGAAAACCCCTTACATTGTAGTTTACTCTTACTGAAAACCATGTACATTGTAGTTTACTCTTACTGAAAACCCTATACATTGTAGTTTCCTGTATGTTGTGCACCATAGTTTACAGACAACTCACCTGCTGGTGTGCTGAATTCTACAAATATTTTTACAATGACTTCAGCATCCTCCTCCTCCCCTTGTTTTTCCTGGTAAATGATAACTCTGTCCACCTGACCATATTTGCCGCACTCATCTGTCACCTCTGCCTTTAGTTCATCATCCAAATCCTCCGGTCCAACCATGTTCTTCAGGGCCATCACTCGACTCTGTAAAGAAAAATGTTACGATTTTTGACACATGTTAATTTGAATGTGGTTTAATGCCAATTTCAACACATTTCAGGTTATAAATGGCATATCCAGTTTTACTGATGGAAGAAGACCTCGGACTGAGTCAGAATGAGTAGGACCACCGTCCTTCCGCAAGTAACTGGAAATTTTCTCACAAAGTTTTTGGAGTGAGCAGAACTCGAACCTACCACTTTAGCAGCGAGAGGTAAACCACTTGGCCACAGAGGACCCCCGTCACATGTTTAAGAGAATGGTTTAATTAACAGCACTTTCAACAAATCATGGGCTATACATTTATTATGGCAACCAGTTTAATGGTGGAAGAAGTTCACAAAATTGGAGTAGAACCATCATACTACTGTAAGTAACTGATGTTTCTCGCAGTTTTTGATTGAGCAGGACTCGAACCAATGTTCTCAGTGTTAAGCTTGAGAAGGCATGCATCAGACAAAATATAATATAATGACATATTGCATCAATGAATGTAAAACATAGAAACTATTGTTGAACTTTGCAGAAGCAGTTATTTAGAAAAAAAAGAAATCAACAATAGTTTTGGATCAGAATATTTATTATGTACTACAGATTATTATCACAATATACCGGACAGCAAGTTGCAAGACTTCTTTTCTAAATGGAAGATAATTTGAGCTTTTTAAGAGACATCTTAAATTGAACATTAGTACCTGAGACTCTCTCATGAGCTTCTGCATGACCATGTGTCGAGCGTTACTTCCACTAATCTTCATTGTCTCCTGTTGCTCCAATGTCTGGTTCACTTCTTCCTCTGAGATCTTTTTATCTGCTGCATCCTTCTTTTCCTTCTCGGCTTTCTTTTTCTCTGCCGAGACATCGGCATCCACTGCTGCTGAGATTGCAGCATGCAGGGATGTAGAAGCCGACGAAGACTTTGTTGGAGGCATCATGGCGGACACTGGAATTTACAAGTTCCATACAAGTCTTTTACAGAAATAACTTCTCATACTGTGTTCTCAAAACACTGCTAAAACAATCTAAAATTTGATCAGGGGATTAGATTGGGAAATTGAAATACTTCTTTTTTCTCCAACATTTAGTTAAAATGAACATCAGCATAACTTTTATACATGTGCATAGTATTGCTTTTCTATTTTTTTTATTTATCTACAATTTGTGGGGTAAACAGAAGGGTGCAAGGTGGGAATCATCCTTTTTATACAAGCAATCCACTTATTGATACAATTTCACTGAGGTGCTTGGAAGGCACCTAAATTTACTGAACAAACACCATTATTCTGCATCGTATTTGATTGGCCTCAATCCAATTGACCTGCAAATTAATACCAAGTTTCCTTTGATATGAAACATCTGCAGATCTTCACCAAAACATCTGAATAATAGTGGTTTAGAGTAGACAGCCAGTGTAAGCTTTTGACTTCTGACCTATCAAAGACACTTGCTGATCGATTTTAATACTAGAAACACTCGAAATATACAGTTTCCATTTAAAACTGGACAAGTATCATGGGTATGCAAACAAAAATTTAACCTCATTACCTTTAGGTAGTGGTTTGGAAGTGACTGGTATTCCACTTGTCATTACACCTGGTGGTGGTATATTTGCCATTGTCACTGCTTGTCCTAGAGATGGTATGACCACTCCAGGACCTCCAATCAAACTCAGGTCAGCTTGACCACCAAGTTTTGGACTCCCTGATGCCCCCAATACTGTCGGAGTTGCCAAGCCAGGGGGCTGAAAAAGTTTGAAATTGGAACTTGAAAGGAGAAAATACAATATTTAAAAAAAAGAATGTAAATTCCACAGGAGTTGGCTTCATGGTCCAATACCCGTCTCAATGTCACTAACCACTTCTGAGAAGGTATTGCATTTGAGACCAGCTCAGTACAACGGCTTAATGTAAGGATGAGGAAGGACAGTGGTTCTGGCTCAACAAAGATGCTGTAGATTCTAACAAAAAGGTTTTTGAAATTTTTACTATAGCTGTCTACATGTTTATAGTAAACTAACATCTCACTGTGGTGGTCATGTTTTTTAACAAATCACAATGGCTTGAACAAACTTGGTAAAGAGTCGCCCAAGGAACATTTCTGTGAAGTTATATCAAAATTGGCCCAGTGGTTTCTGACAAGAAGTTTTTACTATAGCTTATATAGTAAACTAACCCCACCCCTTGGCCATGTTTTTTGATGAATCACTACAGGTTGAACAAACTTGGTGAAAGGTCCTCCAAGGAACATTTCCGGAAATTATTTTAAAATTGAGCCAGTAGTTTCTGACAAGATTTTTTAAGTTTTTAATAATTAAACTTACCCCGCCCTCTGGCGGCCAAATTTTTTGACGAATCAAGATGGCTTGAACAAACTTGGTAGAGGGTCACCCAAGAAACATTTCTGTGAAGTTATATCAAACTGACCCAGTGGTGTCAGAGGAGAAGTTGTTAGACCTAAAACTTAACGACGGACACCAGGCGATCACAAAAGCGCACCTGTGAGTCTTTGGCTCAGGTGAGCCAAAAATGGGTTGCCATATAACCCATGTATTGGTTATAGACAATATTTATTACATATTACATATATTCAATACACAGCAATACATAAAAGAATTGAGAAAAAAGCTACAACTTGAAAATGGTACTAAAACCAATTCAAGTAGAACATAGATTACTTTTGTAAGAACCCTGTCTTTATTTTATTTCCACATGTTTTTTTTTCTTCATTTTATAAACATTTTTATTAATAATTATCTTCAGATATAATAGAACATGTATTTTATTTTATTTAATTATATGCAGTATCTCGCGTAACATGTATGCAACATAACATCACCTACCATAAGTTGTTGCTGAGCATCCATTGCTGTTATTTTAGCCGTCACTGCAGCTGCTGCCACGGCTGCTGCTGTTGGCATACTTCCTAGACCAGTAGACTGGGGTTGTAGCAGCACGTCAGGTGGAGTAATGGCCTGAAGAAATAACACAAATGCATTTGAAAACAGAAATGGCACACTACAAAGATACAAGGTCCATACTAAGCCACGTAATTCCAATAATTTGTACGATCAATTAATACACCTACAGATGTTTCATTAACAAGCAGTTGGCACAATTTTAATTCTCTCATGCTTAAGAAAATTCTTATGATAGTAGTGAAATGCTTAATATATTCCATAAATGTTCTCGTAACATCAAATCTCACATTCAAGAAGTTTGTACATTTACGAACATTATTAAAACAGGCACCTGTGTCCGATTTCCATAACTTTGTAAGTCCAAGATTTCTGTATAAACAGTGATAATACGTACAGATATTTCAGAATATACTTTATCACAGAGACTATTTCTGGGCAGAGATTCAAACTCACGACCCTGGATTGATAGTCAGACTTACTACTGACTGAGTAAATCCATCATGGCTTACAACTCTAAATGAATTTTGAGACTATGACCTTGGACTTTATTTGTAAATTTATAAATGTTAGTAAAACAATGACTAATGTATGTAATAAAAGATATGCATACAGGTATGGAAAGAACATGCATGGAAAATATAACTGTTCAGATATAAAGACATTTACATCAACGTGTATATAGAATGAGCCACTGTTCTCAGTCTGCATATCGAAAGATCTGCTTTTACATAAAAGTTTTGTCTGATTCTTTAACTTTTGTTCTGAGAATGATGAACAATAAATGAATGGAATGTTTGTTATTTCATTTAACTATGAAATGAAATTATACATAGCCATCAATTAATCTTAATGTCAATCAACTTAAAATTTATCCTCAGGTAAGCACTATTTGCGGGTATTAAGTACTGAATAAAACATTGAAATTTAAAGTAAGGAGTAAAATACCAAAATACCAATGGATACCAATGATTTCAGTGTTGATAGGTTAATTTTAAATAGCAATTTGATTAAAATGTTAATTTTTACCCCTAAACATTTGAAAAAAATAAGCATTGCTTATGGAATTCCAGGAGGAAAATACTCATTTCAAGACAAGCTTATCTGGAGCACTGATATATATTTACTTTTATGTAAATTTTGTTGTCTGTGTGGATCTTCGCTAGTTGTTTATAATAGTTACTTACCCTTCCTACACGTAGATATTGTCCGCCGAGATCAAACAGATTCATGGAGGCTACAGCATCCGTCGCAGACTGAGGATTGTCATATTCTATGAAACCGTAACCTCTGTAAGAATCAACAAATTTATACATATTATATGAGGCCATCCTTAAAAAAATATTTGTTTGCTGTGCTCCATGTGGGTAGGTAGGTAGCTAAATTTTGATTTTGCATAGTCAAAATGGACAGAAATCGTGAAAAAAAAATACATGCTTTGAAAGTCAATAATATAGTGTGAGTGACTGCAATTTTGAGTGAGTAGCCTAGGCAGGAGCATGGCAAACAATTTATTTTTTAAGGACAGTCTGATTGATGCAAACATCCTAGCTAGTTGCAAAGTCAATGCATATGCAAATTATCTACAATACATGAACATTAACAATTCAAAATTTGAATCTTATAATCCAGGGGTCGCGAGTTCGAATCCCCCGCCGGGCAACAGTCTCCGTGATGATTGATATACGACATTTGTCTTATTATCATTCATCTCTCACCACTGATTCAAGTGTGAAAGTAATCAGTTACTTGCGGAGATGGGGTGTGCTCGAGTACTGGTTAATCCCAGGAAACAGTGGTTAGTTTAACTGATCTTCTGTTAGTCCTCGATGGCATAAAAATGACGCTAAATATTCAATCAATCAATCAATTGAATCTTATACACAAATGCCCCCACTATTGACCAGAACTCCATTGGTGTTTTTTTAAAAATTAACCAAAAAATGGTTCAAAACTCCTGTAAAATTTGACAATGAGAAATATCAAACTTGGCCTGCACTTTATACAGCTACACACAAAATATTTAATAAATAAACAGACCCCTTTACACCTGTTATTTTCACCTTGGACGGACAAACAGATGGACAAACGGGTAACACTTAATGCCTTATCACCATTCTTCCAATGAGAGGCGCATAAAAACATAAATGGAAGAGTTTATCATTAAGTATTTAATAATTATTGAGTAAAACTAGTTTATTGTTGTACACACTTGTTGAGAGTGGTCAACAAAATACATTTGGCATAGCAGGGTATGCGAGATTCAGTATCTGACATTAGTATATTTACTCACTTGTGTATAGTGGGTAGCTTGGCGGTGATGTCTGTGATCAGCATACAACTCAATATTTTACCGAATGCTTCAAATACACTGAAAAAAAATAAATTGTACATATTGTAAATAAAAATGCTATTGCAATCTGACATCTATACACACACACAAACCATAAAACATGGTACATGTACAACACCATTCATGTTCAAACACCATTCATGATAAAACACCATTCATGGTACAACACCATTCATGGTACAACATCATGTTCAAACAGCATTCATGGTACGACACTATTCATGGTAAAACACTGTTCATGGTACAGCACTATTCATGATACAACACCGTTCTTGGTACAACACCATTCATGATACAACACCATTCATGGTAAAACACCATTCATGATAAAACACCATTCATGGTACAACACCATTCATAGTAAAATATTATTCGTTCACTCCAATTTGGAAAGAAATACTATTTTTCCACAGTTATATATTGAGAGATCTCAAGATTGGTTTGATGTGTGAACATGGGAAAAATCACTTCAATATTGTTGAGTGTCGCTTTCAAGGTTACCTGTCAATCTCGCTCACTGCACACAAGTTTAAAGTTTACCTGGAAATGTCTTTCTCTGTCAAATCTGGATGTATAGATGCTATATATATTCTATTGTAGTTCTTAGCTTCACTTGCAAGCTGCTCTATGATTGGCTGTGCCTGTGGCATGTTGCTAGGGCGACCAACCTGTAAACAGAAATAGAATGTTATTGAGATGCTTACTAGGCAATCTTGATAAACTTTCAATGAACACTTTCTTGGGTGAATATATCACTAAACAATCTTTAAATAAAAGGAGTGAAATATAACACAGTTTATGCAAGGAATTATAAAGAGATGGAAATGCAACTGATTGTCAGTTTGTGAACGCTTGTGTATTCACGTAAAATCCTGCAATATCTCGTTTTCAATTATCTTGACTTCCATTCACCTCAGGAACACAAATCAAAATTCTTACATTGCAGAATGAAATTCTTATCAAAACAATACCATTCCCAACAATTTGTGTTTAAAATTGTTGAAGTGAATCTGATTACAAAATTTGTATACTGCAGCTAAAACAAGGACAAATAATTTAAATCTGAGAAATTTTCCTTCAAACCTCAATATCTTTAATTCAAGATCATTTTGCATGATTGAAATATGTTTAAACACCTAAGATTACATACAACTTACAGTTTATGTCAAGAAATCAGTTGCCTGTGAGTTATGAATGATCAATTTGCCAAATAATGAATCCTTCGTGTGCTGTCTTATAAACATAAGTCAGTAGATACAATTCTTAGTTAAAGTAATGACCAAATTTTGTTGTAAAAGGGATATAATTCTAATTTATGACAAATCACTCAGTTGGACAATTCATGTTTTATACGTCTCAAATGTGTGAATTGAAAGAAAAAAGAAAACAATTTTTTTTATTCAAGTTTTGGATTATAATACTTTGGAGTTAAGATCCCAAAACTATTATATATATTCATAGCTTTAAATACAAATAAATACGCCAAAGCATAGCCATTGTAATATTATATACAGTCACTTAATTTATAACTACATGTAGAATCGCAGAATGAGAGATAGGTAACCTGGTGGAAAACAAAAAATGAAATATATTATTAAAGGGCATTATAAATTAATTGCTAGATTCTCATCCAAATTTTTCTTAAAAAGGGGAGGAGGGAGTATTTTATTTTTTATTATTTTTGTTTATGAATATAAAAAGGGTCAGAGTGGCATGAAAATTAGGATGGCTGGCGGGGGGGACAATAATCTAGCAATTTATTTAGTACGGCCTCACTTGGGTTAAATATCATATTTAACACACTAAGCCCCAAATACATGTAATTATTTTGATATTAAAGAGAATTTTAAAGATGTGTTGAACAGTTTATTTCCATTTATTTCAGTCAAAACTTTTCTTACTTATGCAATTTACTACACCACATACTTTCTACAATAATATTTTAACATTTATTTATGATGTATACTATGTATGCACACATCTGCAGCAATTTGATCTCATTAAAACAATTTATCTCTGCAACTATTTTTGGACAGAGTTATTACAGACCTGATACAAATGCATCAAAATATGTTGTTGTGAAAGTTGTCCCGTTATGTTAAACAAATCCCGAACATACTCAATGAATATGAGGTTAATGAGGTTAAAATGTATCACCGTAAATACTCCAAATGGCGGACATACAAGATACTGTACATTTTATGCTATCAGATCCTCATGCTGATACAATTGTGAAATTCCACTTTGCCAGTGGTGCATAGTTATTACAGGCTTATTTGTCAGAATTTTAAATGAAATTTTCTGAAAATATTCCCAATGAATTTTTTTTATTAGATTGTAGATTAAATTTACAAACTTTAAGGAGTTTTTCTCTTTATTTTTAAAAAGCAGTTAGAAAATATCATTTCCCCCTAAACTTATTAAGATCCCATGTTTATACACTTATCCAAGTATGATATACTACATACAAGTGAGAATGAGTGAAAGAGTGTCTAGAAAACCTTAGATATATGTGTAAACATTGTACAGTGTGTAATGGGATGACCCTGACCTATAACACACTTATTGACAGGGAAATAAAAGCATAAAAAAAAATTTACAAACTAATGTGGAGAAAATATCAATAAATTCAAATATCATTAACTTTTGTCGAGTGTATTTATTAAGTTGGTGTTTTCAGCATTGACAACATACCTTGATATTTCTGCCTCCAATCATAACGCCGTTCATTTGTTCTAGGGACAACTGTGCCGCTTCTGGAATCTCGTATTCAATAAAAGCGAATCCCTTATGTTTGTTGGTTATTGGATCCCATGACAAGTTCACGCTTTTAATGGGACCAAAAGGTAGAAATGCTTGTTTAATTGTGTCTTCTTTGATTTCGAAGTTGATACTCCCCACATATATTCTGAAGAAAAAAACATTACGAAATTGACCTTAAAGTGTTTGCAGTCAAACTTAATGGCAGAGTATTCTACAATACATTTTTTTAGTATTTTAGTTGAACTTTCCGTATTTCATCTGTATTTTAAACTAGAAATGCGTCCATGGGATACAGATACCCCTGCTTTGTAACTACATTGAAGATGGCAGCTATCGCAAATTTGACTATCGCAAGAAACCGTCAGCCAATCAGAGTCCAGATCATCTAATTAATATGTTCTGATTCTGTCCATTGTCGACTTGACCTGGGTCTTGTTAATATAAAGCCAAATATCAAGTTTCATCAAAATCGGTCCATCAATAAAGATTTTAGAGGTTGGAAAACCGTCAGCCAATCAGAAACCAGATCACCTAATTGATATGCAGGGATTTTGACAGAAATCAAACTTGAGCTGTCGTTTATCACCATACATCTTTCTACCAAATATGAATCAAATCCATCCAATCCTTCAAGAGATATCGAGCGGAAACAAATTTCTTGACATTTGTCAATAATCCAAGTCCAAAAAGGGGCATAACTCCATCAAAAATCATCAGACCGGAATATATATGAACTTGACCTATATGAATGTGAAGTCACACACCAAATTTGGTTTAAATCTGTTCATTAAAACTAAAGATATATTTCGGAAACCATTTTTGTACGTACGTACAGCGATGAAACTATATGCCCACCAATTAAAAATGGTGGGGGCATAAAAAAAACGCACATTTAATGTTTGAAAAATATCCTTACACTCAAAGTGTGTCATGCTGGTGCAGTTAGTACACTTGCTTTTTTTTCATGAATGCAATCAAGAGTTCAACTCCTCCTGCATTGTAATGAGGTAGTAGAGTGAATGTCTTGTTCAACAGTTGATTTCAAGATTCTTAAATTCTTTCACATATAAAAAATTCCGTCTGCTGCATCAAAATAATTTGTAAAATTTCTTGAAAATAAAACAAGGATTTTTTTTTAATGAACAATCTATCACACAACTTTTAAATCAATAACACTTTGCATACCTGCACATAAGAGCCAAAGCCTGTTGTCTTTGTACAGTGTTCTGGAAATTCTGCATTTGCTACAATAGAAAGAAATACAATAAAAAATGTTAAAAAAAACAATCTTGAGTAGAAATGTGTCAAAAGTTACCAAAAAGTATGCTGAGAGGAGGCCATTAGTCCTATATAATTTGACAGTTTTGGACAAATATTAAACTTGACCTGTATTTTATCATTATTAAGCTACACTACACACAATAAATATTAATTAACCCGTATCTTCATATTGACGCCTTCGGACACCTCTAATAAAGAAGGCTTTTGAATTATTGGGTGAATTATGTTTATATTAACTGACAGAGTGGAAAACAATGCAGGAAGTGTTCAGATTGATCGTTACGAGCAATCTGAACTCTTCCTGCACTGTTTTCAAAGGCCTTCTGTGATTGGCGCAGGAAAACGCGTATCTATGGGTTAAATCCATAGACAATTAATGCCCTTTCAACATTGTCTGAATGGCAGGGACATAAAATGTGGTTTACAGGCTATGTATACATGCATATCAAGAAGAGATAATTATTGTATTTTGTGTTGCATAAAAAAAAAAGAGTGAATACCACAATGCATGTAATTATATCTGTTATGCTTCTCAAGTTACATTTAAAGGGAATTCATTAGGAGTTTTTTAAAAAAACAATTTCCGCAATATATCATGCCTCTCTGTACTCACTGGTACCGTACTGCCAAAATAATATTGTGAAAAGGGATTTCCTAACTTGGGCTATGCCCTATATTACAGTCAGACCAAAATAAAAATTGCAACATATTCTGTGACATATAATAAGAGTCACATGATTTCATTTTGATTTCAATTTGATCTGTTATACATGTACGGGTTTACACAAGCAGTATTTAAGTGCTGTCTATTTTTAGAATGGGGATTTTGTTTTTAGTTTACGACTTAAATACCAATTTTGTCACATTGTGATTGATTCGACATACCAAGACATTCGAGAACGTTTTTTCCATCAACATACTCCCTTTAACAAATGATTGTCAATTATGTATGCAAATAATGTTTTTTTTACTTTTAGGGGAAGGGAGTCGGCGCCTTCTGAAGGGGGAAAAATGAACATTTGGGGGAATTTTAATAGGTTGTTAAATAAAACAAAAGAAATCATATGTATATTTAAAACAGTTAACAGGTCAACATCTGTGTTCTTCATTGTTTTAAACTGTTAAACTGGCATTAAACCCCACTTTTTTTTTTAGGTGAATTTTTCTGACATTTAGGGGAAAAACCCATACTATTTTGAGGGAGGAATGTGGCCAAATAATGTTATAAATTTTATATAAATAACATGCAAACTATGGTTCTACTCTGATCGTTTCATCTACCAAGAAAACATTGAATGTCCTGAAAATGTTGTTTAAACCCAATTTAAAACATAAATATAATCACTATACCTGATGCTGATGGGCTATTGTCTGCTTTACAAGTACGCTCTTGATACTAGCTTCCATTGCATACTTCTTCGCTGATTGTAGGGCATCCGTTTGCGATGAGGTCAACTTGGGCAGAGTAAATGGCTTCAACTCCCTCTTAGCCCCTGGTCCCACCAGCACGGGACCCGACATATCCGCCTGCGGTATGTCATCTGTAGAAATTAAATATAACAATAAGAATCTAGCTCAAGGTATGAAACCCCCTTGTCTACTGCCAAATAAGGATTTGTAAAGTTGAAAATTTAAATGACCCCATCTTCTTTGACAAGATTTAAACTTCTGCAATGGCCCCTAACAGACCGTCACTGATAAACTAACCTCTTTCAAGTTTTAACATCAACTTTTCACTTTTTTTCATTTTTATCAGCAAATTTCAAACAAAATTTAACCATATTGGATTTCTTACTATAAAAATTTTCAAATGAAAGTTTCACCTATCATTAATTTTGAAAAAAACTCTTTTTCCCTTCAGGGTAACCATACACATTCTATTCCAAGTGTACATACTTACCTGGAAAAAAGTATTAATGTTAATTTGCATGATAAGTAGTCTACAACTTCAGTTTCTGTTTGATTTTAGCATTATTTTAGAAGGCAGTAGAGGTGAAGGGGCTTCAAAACTAATTTGTACTATAAAACACAAAAACATGCACGTTTGTAAATAAGAATCTGCACAGTGATAAAAACAAATGCTATATGTATTTTTCCACATTGAAACAATGTTTACCGCATATCTGTTTGTTGCCACAAAGTGGAATGGATGGTCACGATTACCGCGTTATTTTCGCATCATTCTTGGCATGAGAGCGTGCCCATGTTTTTTGCTAGTACATAAAAATACAGAAAAGAAAGGAAAACATACATTTATGTCAAATATAGCGCAATAGTCTTCAGATCAACATCAACATTGGCGTAATATCAATTAATGAAAGTATGTGAAACCTAATTAATACAATCATGCAACCCGACGATCTACAGACGTACATTTATATTGAATTTTGTTCATCACAGAATATAATACTACATGTATTTCATAACACACTGGTATTGTTAATACCCTGTTCATTCCTCTCAGCTCCAATAAAGAAGTGAGTTTTTTTTAAAGGGAAACGTTTATTTAACAAAGCATTGTTTATACCTCATTCATTCATCTCAACTCCAATGAAGTGTTGCACACATCAACATCAAATCAAATCACTCGTAAATAAAAATCTCCCAAACTAAAATCACATCTTGCAAAAATAATAGCACATGTCTCGCAAATATACTTGCAAAAAATGTTTCAGCTGCAAAAATCATCAAAAGTTTTTACTATATAGTAAAAGTTTCAAAGAATTGGAAATGGGGGCATAAAAAATGATGAAATTAAATGTCTATCAAGGTACACGTAAAATATGAACTTATTATTGTGGAATGAGAGAACCAAATGATGAATGAATAAATAGGGTTTTATGGCGTACCAACACATTATGGGTTATTTGACGCTAACAGGAAGGAAGATTCCAGGTTCACTTTACATGTACAAAAACAACAAATTAACATACAGGTAAAAAAATACATAAAAAAATGAGTATGCAGAATGAACCTAGAACCTTGATAACTGCAGAACTGCAGAGTTTCAGCAAATTCTATCATATTACTCAAATTGTCGCTTCTTACGACATGCATGAGCCACAGTGATCCTATTCTTGCCATCACTCATATGGCTCCCTGAAACCACACAGGGGTTGATAATTTAACCGCAATAATGTAAATGGCAAAAAATGAAAAAATGAACATGACACCCATTCGGAGGATTCCTACCCCTTTGCAGAGATCAGCAGTGTTTCTATTCTTAGCCAGAACCACACGGGCTCCAAATGATGATAATGAGCACAACAATAATTTATTTTTGGCAGATTCATCAATTAAAAAACACAAGTCTTTAACAAAAACATGTACAGCATCATCCACACAGACTTCTATTCAATTAAATTCACAATCCACTTTGTGCCTGCTAAATCAAGGTTCCTTCATAATGCAATTGGGTACAACCAAAAACTATAGCAACAATGTTATTCTTTAATCTTCACTTCTTCCCTTGTTCTTTTCAATGTATTCTTTTGTTTTTCATGCACAAATCCAACACTAAAATCAGCAATTTTAACCAAGCGACGACCAAGCATTCTGCTCCTAATCAGTTAAGTATGAATGCTTTCCATAGGATATGAACATTTTTTATTTTAGATATTAAATAAAATAAATTTAGTCTTTCTCTGGTATACATATCACCAATAGAACTATCACCTGACAGATACGGAAGAAAAAATAACCACACACGAATTATTGTGGACTTATTCTTAATACTCTTAAACAGTTTCAGTTCATAAAATGGCAAGAAATGTGTCCATGAGACACAAATACCCCTGCTCTATGTTAGTATGGTATTGTCCTTTTCACTGTCACCACCGATGTGAACACAGTTGTTTTTCTGTCATTGTATAACGCTAGATACACATATGTCCCGACTTCTTTTATAACATAATATCAAGTATAATACCGGTACTATTCTTAAAATCTTTGATAATTTATTTTCATAAAAAAATAAAAATCCAACGTTGTTTTAACAGGATTGAAGCTGTTACGACTCCTTTTGGCTAATCAAACCTCTGGCAATACATGGATACTAGAATCTGCTAGAATCTGAAAGAGAACACTTATCAAAAAAAAAGAAAAAAAAGAAAAGAAAATAAGAATTATTCTGTGCCATCTGAAAAAGAAAGTAGAAGAGAAGCTGCGGTCTTGGGGACAGTATATCAATCAGGAAGCAAACAGCAAGATTTCATCGCACAGACTCGAGAGCTGCTACTCTATGCTTCCCATTTCCTCACTGAAAAATAAAGCTAAAGGGACAAACTGCTCTGTTTAAGTAAACAGAGAAAATCACTCACATAATTTATACATTGTTCTTATCTCTATAAATACATGCTATTATTTAGTTTTCAATGTAATATTTTAATAAGTGTCGATTTCTTTTATTCACTCCAAAAGCACAGCGAAAAATCATTTACGTACAATATCCTGATGGGCTGGTGAAAGGTACAGGAAGGTTTATCTACGTATTCTTTATCTGACTCACAAATTAACCGACACGTGTGCAGTTATTACTACTGGTGAAATGGACATGTACATGTAGGTGTTCAGCTATTATATAATGGTGATAAATGAATACACAGAATGATGGGCAGGTCAGCTGCAACTCAAATATCAAGATAAGCAGAATAGGGACTTTTATGTTAAATTTATATAGTACAACGATAACCTATTGACAAAATCAACAGCTGCCCAACATATTTTACTGATTGGACTTAACATATCAGCTTGCATGAACACAATACGACAGTCTGCCATTGTTTTTTTCTTGGTTGCTCCGAAGATATACTTTAAATGAATACCATTTTAATGAAATACCAACAATAGTTCCGAAGATTAAGTATAAATGCAAAAACAGGAAGAATTTTTTAATGAATATTACAATTACTTTTCAGTTTTAGAATTTGTACACTGTCCTTTGTTTAAAGATTCACATGACATTTTCTGAGCTTATTTGAAATTATAATATTTCTGATAAATTTGACAATAAAAATTTGTATACCTTATATCAAGAATTAAAGTATTTTTTTAATTACACAATGTCTATATTTTGCAATGCTATCTGCAAATAGCATTAAAGAATATCAAATCAATAACATCAGTAATGTGTGTTTACAACATTTCTCTTGCTTAAATAATTTCATTATAGCACACTTGCCTCCCAAGTAGCCCCAATCCTATGCAATTGATCGATTGAATATTAAGCATCATTTTATGCGATCGAGGGCTACCAGACGATCAGTTAACCTAACCAATGTTTCCTGGGATCCTGGAACCAGTACTCGAGCACACCGCAAGTAAATGATAACTTTCCCACTTGAATCAGCAGTGGGAGACGAATGATAATGAGACGCAGTGTCGTATATCAACCATCACGGAGACCATGGCCGGGCAGGGATTTTAACTCGCGACCCCTGGATTGATAGTCAGACATGCTAACCACTGAGCTAATCCGGCCCGGCAATCCTTTGCAAACATATATTATTCATTTGGCCTAGCACTTAATAAAGCAAGCGTGTATTTTACTTTTATTCGAGATATGTATATGCATTAAAAAGATTATCATAAAACTATAGTTCTGTGCAATACAGAATATATTTGGACGAGTATCCAGCCGAAAAAAACCCATATTTGACGAGTCAATAGGCAAGTCCAGTATGACTTTTCAACATTGTTTACCACACACAAAAGCAAAGGAGAAAAAAAACTATAGTTCTGTGCAATACAGAATATATTTGGACGAGTATCCAGCTGAAAAAAATTCCATTTTTGACGAGTCAATAGGCAAGTCCAGTATGACTTTTCAACAGTGTATACCACACAAAAGCAAAGGAGAAATAAACAATGTTTTTTACTGACTATAAGATATTGTTTTTATTACTGGTAGATCTAATCTAGCAAAAGTTTGAAATATTTTTCGTCAAGCTTCTAACATAATTATTGCCATGTGCTTCTTTAAAGGTACAGCTCAAATAAATGTATAAAAGGGATTAAAGGAACCCTGTGGAGAGCTTTGTAGACTGAAACTACGTGCAAGTGTATTATCACATCTCAGATGCTCAGTTGTGGAAACAACACGTGTGCACGCTCCGTATTTAAGTTTTCACTGCTGAAAATATACAAAAGAAGAAAAAGTCTTCTGTAGTAACAATTATTGGTTGTTGTTTTTTTTTAAAAATACAAACAATTGTTTTTTGGCAATGAAAAATTCATTTATATTTTATTAATAGCTTTTGAATTTTTTGTTTTTACTGAAAATTACCTGATGTGATAAGAGTATTTGAAAAATTTTTGCAAAATATTCATGAAAGAGTATTTTTACATTAATAAAGATTTATAATTATATCTTTAAACAGGACTTGTTATGAAATTAAAGTCAGTTAATGCATTGTATGCTTTCCACTGTCATCGTGTCATTTGATCACACTGAAAATACAGAAGAGAAAAGTCCTTGACAGTGTAATTCAATTAAAATAATTAACAAAAAAAAAACATTTTACATTTATATTTGCAATTCAGTAAATCACAATTGTTTCCTATTCATTTATCAATTAAGATTTAAGGTAACAAAGATTTGTTAAATCGAGATAAAATATCATTGAGGTGGCTGTGTTGAAGAATTTTTTTATTATCAAATTATGTCTTCAACATCGAATTTGAGGCTCTAACAGAAAGTTATTGATAATCTAAAGATATGAAACAATTTTTTATCTATCTGAGCTATGGTTGCAAGAACGTTTACCATTCAGGATGATTTCCAAAAGTTAAAGGCAGATACATTAATGTGTGCATTGACTATAGGTATTAAGAAATACAAACAAACCACTAACTGATGCTTGAAAACAACTGACTTAAACTAAGGGAAGCCAAATCAGCATATAGAGTTACTAGGCACTGTATTAACATCAGACAGAATCTTTCAGTCTGCCTTTACCTGTTACTACTAGAAAAAAAGATTTTACTATCAATTGTTTTATTTTTTTTACACTGCAATTTGAAGACGAAAAAGTAAGATTCCATTTTAGGACAAAAAATTAACAAGTAATTTCAGATACAAAAATATAAGTTCCATGATGACAATGGTTGTAGGAAAATTTGATCATCAAGCTATAACCATGGTATCTACACCAGTGTAATTTCCATCCAAAATCTGGGGTGATTATATTGTCAATCATAATAAACCACTGAAAATATACAGAAAATACCATGGCAACATACATAATTATGGTGGAAGTTAGGGCTCGAAATATCGGAAAATGTATTCGTCTTTCTCTACACTTTTACAAAATAAAATCCAAAATTTTTACAAATCAACCATTATTCTAAAGGATTTACCATATTATTTAATTTCACGCAAAAAAAAGCAGCAAACAATTTTTTTTCCTAAAGTGAGGACAAATGAAAATTAAATTGGCATATAAATCAATATATTCGAGCCCCAGAAAAGCAAAGAATAACAAGTACAATACAATCATAATAAAAAAATTTCCTTTTAAATAATAACATATTTCGATATTTCCGTCTCAAGAACATTAGTATCTGATTAATACACATCAAATTATCTACAGGATACAAAACATGTGAAACATTCACCTCCAATGTAATAGCAATAATGTTTTTAAATATGGACTTCAAAACATTACAACAATGTGTGCTAAAAGTATGAATATGAAAGATATGGTTTGTATTTGTATGTATATATATATATAAACAGGTATGTCATGTAGTATTACTTCCACCAGTACATAAATATTGATGAGATTGTCACATAAATATTAACGTGTTAGTTAGAACCTAAAATCTAAAACTTAACCCAAAAGAAAATCCCATTTGGTACATGTATTATTATAAAAGCAAATCAACATCATGATGTACATGTACTTTGAGTCAAGTAACATAGTATTATTCATACATTGTATTTGAATCTAATTTGGATAGGATTTTTTTCAACCCAAAAACTTTTTCTGACTAACATAAATCCCTTTTAGGTCATACTCGCTCCTTTCGTTGCCAGCAGGGTTTTTCATGCGTCTGCATTATTATCGCTTTTCTCTAAACTTGGTAGTGATCATTCTGTGATGCTGGCGGATGTGTAACCTCTCAAAAATACAAAAGAGAGAGAAAACTCCAATTTAGTGTTGTTGACATAATAGTACATTCATGTACAGAACTTCACACTATCACTTTCATACGATGAAGAGAAAATTGAAAAAGAGCTGATGGATAAAATAAACTTTTAGTTTGAAAAAAAAAATAACTTTCTCATTTTTCTCTTTTACTTTTACCTTTTCGTGGGTGGTTTGACTAAGAGCAATCTTTTACAGTACAAAATTTAGATTCTTCCCCCCCCCCCCCCCCCCCCCCCCCCAAGTTATTTTAAATGAATAATTTATGCAAAATTATGAACTTTTAAAATATCTCATAAGACATGGGAAAAGCATAATTATTATATCTAAACAATGCTTAATCATAATCATTATGATAATAGTATTGTATTTTAATTGTGTAATGTGCATTGTTACAACCTAAACCATCAAAATGTGGGAGAAGAGTTGACAGAATCGCAAAGTATTACAGTACAAAATGTTCCTTAAACAAAGTTTTCTGACAAAACATTTCTTTTGCCCACCAAAATTCTGAATTAATATTTGAACAATGTTCACAGAAGGTTAGCGTGTACAGTAACATTAAAAAGGTTGCTTCCAGTCAAACAAATACTGACATGTTTACATCTCTCAATATCTCTCATTCCAACACTACATCAAACTTTTTTCACTTGAGTCTGTGTATGAATCGTCTTGAAATACTTCTTCTAAACTTGCAACTTCCTGCTGGAAAAAATCACGATTACTTACCTGACTCTAATGGGATTCACTTCCATTTTTTTCTTCCTTAAAGCTCATTTCATCAGCAACTATAATTATACTTGTCTTTTACCAATTCAAATCTCTTAATACATTTGTGGGAGATGTAAATTACAAATTTACAAAGTGTGTGCACCTGTGACAATAACAAAATCTACAATTATTTTTAAAAAATGTTAAAAAGCCAAAGAAAAAGAGATTGAAATTTTTTTCTTTCTCCACAAACATAAAAATTGTAGATTTTGCCATACCAAGTGCACACTTTGAAACAGTAGTTTACCTTCTAACTTAGGTTTCTTCGCCATAAAGGCTACATCTCCCATGTCAAGTCCAATACCATTAACCTATAAGTAACAAATGGAAAAATAATCTTTATAAAATGAATAATAAAATGAATACATTTAATGAGTCTGCCTGAAGTGAGATTCAAATGACAAAACAAAGAAAGTTCTCTGAATGTAAATCAACACGCACGCATGCAATTTAAATGATATACATGCATATTCAAAGGCCTATTTCTGCAAAGTTTTATGAAATTATCAGTTCTCTGACATATTTTTCTCCAGAATGCCACTGTAACAAAATATCTGCTACCTTATACATCACAAGATATTAGTTAAACTGATTGATACATCCCGAAAATATGCTTTACTGAGTAGTAACTACATTGCATAATTTGTGAAAGGAGCATGGGTATATGTCAGTGTGTATAAGCACCAAAAATCTATTCCATCTTAAAAATAAGAAATCTACCATTTTAAGTATGAAGCCTCGCCATTTTATGTGTTAACTGGCATACACTTATTTTGAAAATATGCACGATTTGTCAGAAACTAGTGCAAATTGGGCATCTTAGAAAAGAAATGTCTGCAACAATTGGAACTGCTTGTAAATAATTTGCAATCAAAATGTGCACATAATAATATAAAAAATATAAACATGAAGAAAATGGTAATATAGTTGGGTAATTATAATTGAATCTGATAACTGAATTAGTTCTTTTTTGGTTGTGTTGGTTTCAGACAATTTCTTTGTCAATCATACTTGATATAGTTAGAGTAAACAATATTTAATATATATATAAAAATATTTGAAATATGATACATTCTAGGATCCTACACCTACAAATAGAATAGGACAAAAAATAAAAACATAAGTAAAACGTAAAAAACACAAAGGCTTATAACAAAAATTGACAAAGCTGTAGTCAAAAGAAAATTATCTTAATTCAAAATGATTCTTTAAAAAAATAAGAACAAGACGATGCATCATATACACAAGTGTGTTGTATGGAAACTGTCATATATAACTTGGGGAAAATCAATTTATTTTTATTCATACGGGTTTGAAACACATTTTTGTCTATACAAGGGGAACAACTCCGAAAAAATTGTTTTACATGGACAAAATAACATACATAACTTTGTCAGAATCAATCAGCTATTGTTAGATCCGATAAAAACGTGTCATTTATCAAGAAAGGAAGCCATTACCCCATTGAAATTCCCGTTTTGCGGCTCTACTTTAACCATTCCAACAAATCCTAAAGACGCCATTTTGTTTCTTCTTCGGTAATGTAAAATTTAAATCCGAATAATTCACACCTGGTTTATCATGATCATCATTATCATTATGCTAAAACCATCATTATAATTATATCATAACAGTTTGAACATTTATCATCATCATCATCATCATCATCATCATCATCATCATCATCATCATCATCATCATCATCATCATCATCATCATATTGCAAATTAACTTTTCCAACCAACATCAATCAACAAGGAAATACATGCGATAAAAGAACTTGAACAATGTGCAGAGACAATTAACAATCAAACTAAAGATGAACACTTCAAAAACTGAGTTTATCATGTTTGGTAGTAGAGCACAGTTGAATAAATGTAGTACAATGGAAATAAACATTACTGGTGATAAAATTAAATCTGAGAGTTGTATAAGATGTTTAGGTGCTTTTCAAGATGAAACATTGAATTTCAAAGAACATGTTAAAAGGAAGTGTCGTACAGCTATGTTAAATTACTTTAGGATGTTATGTTATTTTATATGGTATAGCAGAAATGGAAATAGACAAAATGCAACGTATCCAGAATATGTGTGCAAAACTTGTTTTAAATAGGAGAAAATTTGACAGTTCTAAGCAAGCTCTATATGACTTGCATTGGTTACCTATCAAAACTACAATTAAATTTAAATTACTCTCTTTCGTGTACAATTGCTCTATCGGCAATGCAACAGTCTATTTTTCAGAGTTGTTAACAAAATCTATTCGCAAAAGACCAGGTTTGAGGTCTTCAAACTCCACAGATAGGTGCTATGTTAATCCATTTAACAAAAGTAAGTGTTTTAGTGACAGAAGTTTTGGTACAGTAGGTTCTAGCCCGTGGAACAGTCTACCGTTGAGCATAAAGATGTCTGAATCTGTAGAAAGATTTAAAAAGAATCTGAAAATATTTTATTTCCGAGATTTCTATGTATTGTTTTAAGGCACAACAGTCTGGTTTATATTAATCTTTATTTGAAATTTATGCAATGATTTTATGTAATTTGAACATTTTTCTACTTTGTAATTATTCAGATTTATACTTATGTTTTTACGTTTCATACCTTAATGTACATCGCCATTGAATATAAACTTGTATAGAAACAGACGTTTAATCAAATAAAGCAGTTTCAGGAGCCGGGGTGGGCAAGGGAGGAGGGCCTCCGAGTTTAATGTTGAATGAACACACTACGCGATCACCAAAAATAATATTCTCCATGAATCAATCGTGAAACATCGGGTATTTCCGTATCCTCCGTATAAAGGCCGAGGTGATCAGATTGTCGTGAGAAATAGTTCGACCTTACACCAAAACAAAACAAATATCCTTCTTTCACGGTTATTTTACGTTTATATGTGAAATCAATTTTTAGACAAGATATGTACAGTGACTTTAGATATATCATAATGGTTGTGGAGATATGTTTGTTTCTGCCCATTAAGCATTATTTCTTGATTAAAACGTGTCAAGACATTTATATCAAGAATATGATCTGTGGGGTGCCGATTTACTATTTAACCTCAATAAATGATCTATCCCTTATTCGAATAGGTGATATCACTTATTGAGGTTAAATAGTAAAACGGCACCCCCCATATATCAGGATTTTTTTCAAAATTTTATAATTGGCCCAAAACATTTTTACCAATATACCATGCCTGCATATATTATGCCGGTCACTGGCTCCGTGTTGCCAAAAAAGAGTATATTGAAAAGGTCTTACTTACCTTAGGCTACGCGCCTATCTTTGACTAAAATAGATTTTAAAATGTCCATTTATCATTTTTATTCTAAATCCTTAATCAGTTCATTGTGGTGCAAATAAATTGATTGCTATATGGTTAATTCACAATTCAAACAGGACAATGCTTTCAAAATTTTACGTATTTGTGGCCGATCGGGGATTCGAACTCGCGTCCATTGGATTGATAGCCAGAGTTACTGAATGAGATAACCGTTTCCGGCTGTCTAAGCACGATGAACGTTACTAAACAATGCAGACCCATGCAAAACTGATCTAAACACAGTCTTAGTACATATTGTGTTAAACTAGTTTTGAACTGGTAGTAGTGTAAATTGGCAGTTGTTTGACTCTCAAGTAAATTGACGTTGAAAGGGAATGGTCACAGTAAGAGGTGAAAACGTTATAATAGAAATCCAGTATGTTACATTGGGTGGATATTGCATAAGATAGAGAAAACAATGTTTGCCACTGACTTTGCACTAAGGCTTTGTTAAGAATACTAGTTTATTGATTATTGGAGTGTCTTAGTTATTTCAGAGACATATAATCAAGTGACTGGTTATTTTTTACATTCACTGTTTATTAATGATTTTGTCTATATGACCATTTTTATTGGCAGAAATGTTAATGAACTACCTTTATATACATATTCTAAAACTGTAATTATCACTAACAATACTTTGTGGCTCTGAAATTCAACCAGCGCTTCTTTATTCCTTTAGTATATATAAAAAAAAAACGTGCACATTCTATAGGATATAAAAAATTATAGCGTATACGCTGTTTACTAAGTTTACTAGTAACACATATCAAACAGGCCAAAATTTGAAAAGTTCTAGCAAAGTTTTTATGGGTTTTAAAGATAGGCTTTTCTTCTTCACGAACATACCGTCAGTACCATTTAAATACATAATTATATCGAGGACTTACCATAAAATTGACATATGTACTACTATATATAATGTGTTAGACAGGTTTTGCACTGTGCCCTCGACATGTAGTAGTAGAGAAGCACGTTATCTTTATTGCGAACAGCAGCGCACAGTATTACCTGATAAAGTCATATATAGGGTACATATGATGGTAGTTTACTGGAATGCATTCTAGCTCTTGTAAACGTCAACCGTACTTCTTTGACTTGCATTTTGACATGTATACGTGCATAACATATACATGCACGTATGCGTTCATTCGCGTTCGTAACAAAACATGCATGCTAATTATTGTAAGCGACATAAGTGCCGCTTGTGTGTAAATTACCGTATGTGACTACATTGTCATTATTACCCACCGCGCTGCCCCTCGCCTTCTCTCTATACAAAATCATATTTAACATATGCTACGTATATACACTCCAATGCCTGCTGTCACGACCCACGTGTACTGCCTCATTCGACATGATTATACATGATTTTGGAAGCGCTCGCCCGTATGTCAATCTGATAAAAAGCAATGTCGAATTTGACAGCCGTGGCCATTAGTATTTAGATATATGGTCAGTTCTGTTTTTTGATTATTCAGATCTAATTAACCGGAGAGGATACTTCTGGAAAGGGCAGATTGACTGAGGTAAGTTAAAAAAAAACACTTTTTTTTATTATATTATCCCATTGAAATCAAGTTATTAACGGTGTATGTAGTATTCTTTAAAAAGTAAAAAAACAATTCTTTAGATTATTATAAACATTTTAAAGATATGCAATTTACTCTTTCGCATGAATAATTATTTCACTGTGCTATTAAAAGCATGAGCCATCTACATATATTAAACGAAACTGAATATAAGTTTACTAAATTATAAGAGCAATTTTGATTAATTCTCACTTATAACACTTTTTTTTAATTAATGCAAATATGACATTTTAAAATACCCGTCTACGTCTCCAGACATCTATTTTCGTTTTTTGATTGGAAAGCGAGGACAATTCGGATACATGCTTGAAATGCGTCCTTTTTCGTGCTTATATGTGACAAAAAGTGCCAACTGTATTACAATTTAATACGGTTTTATCGATACGATGGAAACAATTAAAAAAATAAGCAATTTTTATTTTAATGATTTTTTACCAAAATGTTCAAAACTAGCGCGTCACCATTACCTTTATATATTATATAAAAATGACCATGCACCAGATGGATTACTTATTATTCGTATAATTTCATTTTGTGTTTTATATTTGCAACAAATCAAACATTAAAAATTCTATTAGTTCATTAAAAACAATGCATAAAATAAACAATACTTTACAATAATATCAATCAAGAAAAGAGGCTTAATAGTATTTATAAAGCCCGGCCACGAGTATTTTGATTTGAATATCACAGTGTGCGAAACCTTCCATGTAAACCAAGTTCTTTAAGAGAAGTAACATTTTAAATGATTTTTTTAGGGAAGTCAATAATTAACGAACTCGTCGGACTAGCAAATAGCTGACGTCTACGTGCACTATAATGGAACAAAGGCAGGTTTGAGTAAGATAATGACAATAATTATTTAAAAGAAGAAAGAAAGTTATATAAGTTGCATTTATACCTAGATAATCTTAAACATATTATTGTAAAAATAATTTCGAGAGACAGTGTGGTCAGTGCACACATCTCCAGAAAACTCTAGAGCAACTGTTACGGTTTTTAATATCCTATCTGAGTAAATTGTGTAATACAAGTTACGCCGATAGATTCAAATTTCGCTTTATTTTCATTGACTGCGGCAATTCTCTCATAACAATCCTAAAATATCATTATCTAATTACCTTATTCTATACCAAAGTCAAAGACGGCAATTTTAGTAAATTTTTATTTATCGATATTTTTTTTTGTTTTTTGAAATTTGTATACACATGTATCTGCACGCTGTAAATATGAAATTCTCAGTATGTGTGCAGAGACTTGTATTGTTTCTATTTTGCAAATGGGCATGCCATTATATCCCATAAAAATTTGTAGTTGCATATGAAAATCAATTGTATTTCATGTACATTATTTTATATAGTTGTCACTACCATAGAAAAACATATCGTGAATTTTTAAAGATTTCTATACCCCTATTTCCGGTTATTACCCTGGCGCCATTGAAGTTATATACAAAACAAGCTGTTATTAATTTCTTAAATGTGTTTTTTAGACAGTCATACAGGAAATAAACACGCTCATATCATCAGGCAGTAATCGATTTATGATTTAAAGTATAGCAAAATATTAACTTTTAAGCAGTTATACAATTAAAAACAAAAAAGGCTAATATATGGGAACACGTTCAATGTTTCGGTAACACTCTATGTAGCCATATTTTAGAATTACATTAATTTGTCAATCCGCACAGCAAATTTTTTTGATACATTCTTAAAGTCCATGTAATAAATAACAAAACGCACATGTGTGCGCATTTACAAATATTTCTCGCTGTGTCACACCGAAGTCATTTTAGTCAAGAGTCTTAAATGGGTCCCGGTAAGTAGGGTTTGTAGCGTGTCTGACTTTCAATCCAGAGGTCGTGGGATTGAATCTTCAGCCGGCCACAGTCTCCATGATGACTGATATGCGACATTGTGTCTCATTGTCATTCGTCTCTCGCTGGATCAATTGAGAAATTTATCGATTATTTGCGGAGATAAAAATCAATATTCCAGGATCCCAGGATAGAGTGGTTATGTTAAATGGTCGTCTATTAATCCTCGATCCTATAAAATCACGCTAACCTTTTATTGAAACAAACGTTTGATTCATGGCAGAGGAAGTAATATCCTACATATTTAATTATTTAATTCATGGCATAAAAGTATAGTTTTCAAAATAATATATCCCCCATCCCCACATATTATATTATTTCATACTGTGGGAGACGGGTGGGGTGCAATGTTTATTTTGAAAACTTTACTTTTTTTGCCTTGAATTAAATCAATAAATGTTTAGAGCATTACTTTTTTTCTTCTCTCAAGTCAATGAGTAAAAATAAATGTTGGTGACGCTTCACTTTAGCATAATAGTTCAAATAACATAATAAAAAAGTAAGAAAAAAAATCATCGTATTAATAACGGAATACTAATTAGTAAGCGAGTGTGATGGGAATGTCTGTTCTGAATTTCGAATGACATTTAGTTTTTATTACTTTAAGTTGCGACATCTCACGGTTGTCACATTTCACTGGTTGCCACATTTCACGGTTGTCAGGCATTTTTCGGCACTTGCGCTACATAACACTTTTTTTTTAAACTCAAAGTAGTAAAAGTACTGAAACCTGGGCAAACAATGGTTAAGAAGACAATAAAGTTTGTTTCAGTCGCAGCCCGGAACACTATATAAACATACTGATGGAAAATGATTTAGTAGAGGCAACTATTAAACACCCTTATTTGTTATATGGGTATAAGAAAATACATAAGACAGGAGAAACTATTTTATATTAACTAATTTTTACGATTTGGAATGTTTAACTGTAACATTATATTTAGTTAACCCTTTACTCCATAGATACGCGTTTTCCCGCACCAATCACAGAATGCCTTTGAAAACAGTGCAGGAAGAGTTCAGATTGCTCGTAACGAGCAATCTGAACACTTCCTGCATTGTTTTCCACTCTGTCAGTTAATATAAACATAATTGATACGTGGTGAATTAATGTTTTCAATTTGGAAGAGTCCAAGAAAATGCTTATGGAGCAAAGGGTTAAAACATATTTTAGTCATGATATTTACAACGTATGCATGTATATACAATGACAACACAAATTGGGATTTCAACGAAAGCATAATGCTTATTGGGCTCCTTTCCTTTGTAATCTATTTTTAACATTGGAACGGCAGACGTACGCTGTATACATAACTGGGTTAACTAATTGTGGACATATTTTAGTCAGAACTGATAATAGAATAAAATGATAAAAAAGAGATTTAGAACAACGTAGCGAAAAAGAAGCAACAAGAAAATAAATAGCAACAAAGTACAGGCATGTATGATGAAGAAGATGTAATTAGACATCAGAAGGCACGTCGGCGAACCGGATAGGGGCAAATAACAGTATTTTGAAATTCAGTATGAATTATTTGGCATAAATTCTGTTGCTCATGACTGCCAATTATAATCGTTTGCTTTTTATGATAAATTTATGCACGTCTTTAAAAATAGACGAGGTTAACTCGTAGCATAATATTTCGTAGTTCAGTATCCATCTACTTTTTATTGAACTGCCACTTAGCGATAGAATTTCGTAGACGCCCTGCGGTTTGTGAAAGTTGTTATTATCTTTAGATCAAGTTATCCCTGACAGCTCTGAAATACGACTATATAACCCAGACAAGTTTGATGTAATAATAAAATTTATGTCTAGCAGGAGACAAAGCAAAATTAAAGATACAGCCACCAAAACAGTATAAACACAATAACAATAACATAACACATAGCATTCTAGTACTCATAATAAGTGATAATAAAGGACACCAGCGCCAACAGCAAAATCGCCATTACACAGGAATAGTTCACGCAAGGGAGGAAAATCTGTAATTATCTGTATTGTACGAGTTGTTTCCCCGGAAAACGACACTGGGTTCATTTAACATAGTGTTGCTGGCGAACAAGCGGTGATTATTTATAAATTATATATGTAAATGAAAGATACCTGTCAATGTTATTGTTTAGATAGACCCTTAAATCCACAAGTTCCCTTCATTATCTTGATGACAAACGTGGTAATATTGATAGACGCACATAACTTAGAGACTAGTGTTGGATTGCGAGGACCGGCGCAAATACAATACGGCAACAACGCTTGTTTAAAACTTCACATCTCTCTCTCTTACATAGAATGAATGTTTTCGCACATAATATTTCAAAATAACTGACATAATGGCCATTTTTTAAAAAATACAATCATTTACCCCATTAATTTTGAGGAAAAAAAACGTCCATGACTGTTCCAAAATCCCCCCGCAGTCACATGCCAGTAAATTCTTGAGATCCAGTAATGCCTAATCTCTTTCCATTTTAGTGCAGACATAGTTCTTGATATCTACAAAATAACATCGTAACCTCTTTGAACCAGAGTGAAAATGGTGAAAACGAAATAACACAGTACTTTTCTAGTGTAACATGTATACTACCGTTACTCACAAGGGGCATAACCCTGTAGTGAGAGACGTATGTGTGTAATCCCACCATTGACTTTTCATATTTTTTTTTCTTTATTTCTATAGTGAAACACTTTTTTTTAAAGACTTGTCATTTATAAAATTACCAAAAGCAAAGAAAGGAGACTTATATTTATGTTTGTTGACATCTGCATTGCCAACTTATCATTAGAAAAGTAGAGGGGTCATGTTTCATCCAAGATATGTATTTTCTGTTCAGTGTGTACACTGTTGACAAAGTGAAAGTAGACTTCCGAAATCATGAAGTTATACCCCAATTTCCAAGCATAGGTACTTTTTCTAAAATTTACAATTCAAACATGAACATGCTTCAAAATGTTCCAAATACATGTACATCAATAATGTCTTTTAAAGCACAAAATGAGCATGACAATAGGAACAATGCATTTTAAATAAGGACAAGCAAAGATTCTTTATCACCACCAATGTGTGGTACACCACGAAATATGTTACTGTTTCCTACCTATAGCGCGAATCTTACACACTTTGAGCCATTGATAGAGGTCAACGGACCGTAGCTCAATGAACACTGGGGGAGAATGACGACATGGTCTGTGACATTATACTGCTCCATATAATGTCGGATTTAAACACCGCCATGATGTCGTAAAGACTTTTGAAATCGATGTTAAACACTATAAAATGCACTCTTTACACGACATGCAATCATGCACATATCTTATTCTACAAAGCATATTAAAGCGGAACCACCCGTATCTCTAATGTGTTTTAACATGTTTTAATATAAGCAATACAACTGCATTTATATATAGAACTGATCATTACGTAGGGATTTTGTTAAAATTAAAGACTCAATCCTGCTTATGTCGTGGCCAAGCTTTGTAGTGTTGATTACCGCCAAAATGAGCATACGCGACAGGGACTACTTTCTATTCCTCGAATTTCATTTTGTTCGTATATGTTATATATATATAAAACTCACGTTTCCTTGAGAGTCTATCATAGCAAGACAAATTGACGGAATGAAATAACAATTAGTACTTAAGTCCCACTTGACCAGAAATGTGCAAAATAGAATATCTTTTAACCATTTACCAGAGTTATGCTCCTTTCCAAAATATAAACAATACATGCATACACATTGGGATATGCCCTTTCCAAAATAAAAACAATACATGCATACACATTGGGATATGCCCCTTTCCAAAATAAAAACAATACATGCATACACATTGGGATATGCCCCTTTCCAAAATAAAAACAATACATGCATACACATTGAGTTATGCCTGTTTCCAAAATAAAAACAATACATGCACACACATTGGGTTGTGCCTCTTTCCAAAATAAAAACAATACATGCATACACATTGAGTTATGCCTGTTTCCAAAATAAAAACAATACATGCATACACATTGGGATATGCCCCTTTCCAAAATAAAAACAATACATGCATACACATTGAGTTATGCCTGTTTCCAAAATAAAAACAATACATGCACACACATTGGGTTGTGCCTCTTTCCAAAATAAAAACAATACATGCATACACATTGAGTTATGCCTGTTTCCAAAATAAAAACAATACATGCACACATATTGGGTTGTGCCCCTTTCCAAAATAAAAACAATACGTGCATACACGTTTGGTTGTGTCCCTTTCCAAAATAAAAACAATACACATTGGGTTATGCCCCTTTCCAAAACAAAAACAATACATCCATACACATTGAGTTATGCCTCTTTTCAAAATAAAAACAATACATGCATACATTGAGTTATGCCTTTTTCCAAAATAAAAACAACAATGTACACATCAAGAACTTCTATAGAAGGACGGGAAACTTGCATCTCCTGACTAAATGTTGATGAAACAGCACACGAAGGATTCATAATTTGCAAATTAATCATTCATAATGCACAGGCAACTGATTTCTTATACATAAACTGTAAGTTGTATGTAATCTTAGATGTTTAAACATGTTTTGATCGCGCAAAATGCTCTTGAATTAAATAAATTGAGGTTTGAAGGAAAATTTATTGTAATTTGTCGTTGTTTTAGCTGCAGTATACAATTTTGTAATCACAAGTACTTCAACAATTTAAACACAAATTTCTGGGAATGGTATAGTTTTGATGACAATTTTATTATGCAGTGTAAGAACTTTGATTTGTATTCCTGAGATGACTGGATGTTAAGATAATTAAAAACGAGATATCGCGAGATTTTTCGTGAATAAACGAGCGTTCACAAAATCAGTTGGCTTTCCTTCTCTATATAATTTAATAGAGACATTTTAATATGCGCATTAAGTAGATATGAACTAGTGAAAAGTAGTGTTTATTGAAGATTTATGGAAACAAACCCATGTCGCATTTAATAGAGTGTCCATTGAATTGATTTACCTCATGAGTAAGCCCGACCCATCCCAGATTGATGGTTATTTAATTACATTTTATATCTACAACAAATACTTAACAATCCACAAAAAATACATTTCCTTGTCGTTAACCATTAATTAGAGTTCGACAAAAAATACCGATGATAATAAATTTCATGTACATCAGAAAAGGCAAATGTCAGATTTTTTACTGCATTAGTTTTTTTACCTATTTTTTGTCTATTGAAGTATACGAAGGCACTCGTAAAGTACAGCAAGTCACACATTTAAGGAAATAAAAATAAAAAGCGACGGTACACGTTAGACAATGGGAATACATGTTTCACTGTTCGCATTTTCCAACATAACATTAGTAATATATCATATTTCCTTATATTATGTTTTGCCATTGTCTCATTATGTTTTTTTTTTCAGGCACGATAAAAATTCCATCATATTGCATAATCATTATTATTTTCTCCTTTTTTTTATTTAATTAAAAGCGAGATATTTATTTTTACTGACAATCATCTATATATGGAACCTTAATATCATACACATATCCATCTTCAATTATCAACCTATAGACCAATATCTGAAATGCTGTTGCATACTAAGTTACATAATCTGCACTTTACATTAGATCAATCAACATTAATGTCTTCACTCTGGTAATTTTACCGTTAAAATAATGAAAACATAAGTGGTATTTAAAGACTTCATAATGTTGCTTGCACTGCAATATCAGCTGAGTTTCACTCGTGAGCATTGAAATGTACTATACAACGATGCTCACTCGATGAAATAAAAATGATATTTCGTTGATGAAACCAGCGATTCTTCTACCTCTATATATTGTTTTGTATCCGTTATCAAGTTGAATGAAGTACATGTACAGGTATTTGCTATTTTGAAATAACAGACTTAGTGAAACGTCACTTCAATTCGTTTAACGATATTCGAAAGGAAACACGTTTTACTCGTCATGCTGAACTTGATAGATAAGTCCCATTTAGTTAATCAATAACAACAAAAAATCATGACATGGCATATAAAAAAACTCATATCGAATATAGTTTTGAACAATCGTATTTTTTTCTCAGTTGTGGTTTAGATAGTTCGATCACGTACGTCTTATGTATGTTCTACGTGTATTGCAAGGCAAATCTTTGACACGTCACAATTAATGATACATGGTTGAGCAATTTAATATATATACTACTTGCATAACTAATTTGAATAGAAACTTTTACAAATATCACCCTTGTAGTGGTCTAATCTGTTATCATATAATTTAATTAATGTTTTTTGGTGACGTATAGGTGCAGTTCTCCGCGAAATAAAGTTTTGCAATCTCGCTGTTAACCTTTTTGTGCGGTAAAGTGCATTTATGTAAAATGTTGTAATTCAGCAGTTCATAAGGATTTACAACTTGGTCTCGGTATGTTGCAATAAGTCAGAGAGGGTCGTTATTCTTTGGGGAGTCACAGTGGGGGAGGTAAATATTTATAAGTCTTAAAACAATAGACAAAAACGCAAAGAAAATATTAAAATATTAAATTATTTCATGCATGAACACAATAATGGACCTTTTCATTCAGGACTTCGCTAATTGTTACAAAATTTGATATTGTTCTGTTACAAACAGAAATAGTACACGTATTTAGTTACATAACACATACATTTACTCTCAGGACACATTAAAATGATAACAGTAAACAACCACCACCACATCTACGCCAAGACATTTTAAATCATCGGTGATAACCTTTCTGGAAGGAAAAAAACACTGAAAAGAACAGCTAACTCGCCACTTTCGCATTTCCAATATCTTCTTCAATATATGAAGTAGCGCTATTATAGTCTGCATCCGGCATCAACAGACAATTATGTAGTGCCCAAGTCCAAATTGTAGTGAAATGGCTTTGATACTTTTTGAGAAAATACATAAAATGTCAGGTAAATAAAATGTCAGGCGGTGGGTTAGCTGCTCTGTTCTCATTATTACAATAGGCCCAGCGTTTATAAGTTTATTGAATTGATGAAATCTAAGCAAATTACAGAACTTTTAAAATTGGGAAAATACATAAACACAGTATTTAATCTACGTATGTCAAGTATATAGGCTTTTAGAAATCTTTTAACAAATCATCGTTTGGGAGGCGCGAATATGAGTGTACATATATATATTATCTATGATTTATGGAATTTTTTATATTGATTTAAAAGTAATGTGTTTATGAAATTCATTTATTAACAACAAAGTCCAACCCCTTTTTGAAATGTTTTAACTACAGATGTACAGATGCTACTTTATGTGTTACAAATACTTAAACATATTTACGAATTGTTTCATAAAATGTGTCACGTGATAAATATATATATTGAATGTATGTATAACATATGTATGTAATGAAAAACATAATACATTTAAGTTACAAATAAAGCAATCTTGAATCTTGAAATCTTGAAAAATCTGTTCAGGAAAGATATAGTACTTAGTGAGTTTCAAGTTATAATCATCTTGTGAGTGATTAGTCTCGTATTATTTCGCAATACTGTGTCATAATAACTTTCACTTGTTTTCATTGAATTGAAGACGCACGTACGTTACCATCAGTTATCGTTCAGGACCTTCTTGATGTTTTGCAAGCATGCATGTCACAATTTACATTGTATACAATAGGCAAGAGTCGTACTTTAGCGTAATTTTAATGTTTTCAATTTGTCAAGTGGAGGAAATATACTATACTAACGGACCAAAAATAACATAACCAATGGTGTAACTGTCATACAGTATAGAAATTCATGTATCTAATCTCGTCCACGATACGAAACGCTCGCCCTTCTTTTCTCTTAATCGTAACATACACCCAGAGCACAAAGTATGCTTGGTATTTAAATTCAATTAACATGCTTAATAAAACAAATATATATACATAATCAATTTGCAGGTAAAAAATAAATAAATGTTGGTTTAGATGTTATACATAATTATATAATTTTTGACTGAGTTAAGAATATCTGTTGTTAGTATGATTTATATACGTGGTTATATACTGTTAATGTCAATGTTTTGGCGATAATAAATTAACATAGTTTGTTAAATAGTTTTCTTATTGTTTTAAATTGGTAAAGAAATAATGAAATATCATGGCCTGTTTGGTTGCCGATTATTGGAATACGATTTATTATAATAGAAATGGAACAGAATACGAGTACAGGGGTGGTATTCACCAATCTTTCTTAAGAATATTCTTAGAATTTAACTCAAGAATAAAATGTATAAAAACACTTTTAGAGACCATGTATTAAGACCAAACTTGGCAAGCATGTAGGGACAACTATTATATAGTCAAAGCAATCCTCACAGTTTTTTTATCTGTCATGATAAACTAGATATCTAAGGTTGAAATTTGGATTTTCAAGTTAAAGTCTTAGAATATTGTCAAGAATGGTTGGTGAATACGACACCAGGTAATTAACCTTTACTGCTGCGTTTGTGACGTTGGTTTAACAGGAAGGCAGTTTGCATGAAGGCTGTATATATTTTCAGCTATACAATGGTGTGCAATATGGTCTGGTCAGTTTTGATACTTTGCATCAATAGTTTCTTGTTCCCAATTAAACGTTCTCTTTAATAAACCACATAGCACATGGACACCTACGGAATCTAAAGGTGACTTTATTGAAGGTTGTAATAATATCACATAAAAAAAACCCATATCACATACTCACGTTCATTAATCTCACGTTTTACCTACCTGATGAGTGATTACTTGTATTTAATAAGGTACACAATCTCATTAAACATAACACGGGTTACATTCCATTAAGAAATGAACGTAGTTTTTATTTAAAGTTTGGTTTATGAGATGCATATACGATATAAACCTCACACTACTTTGAATTGTTTTTTACCAAAAAAAAACAATAAATATAAAATATAAAATGAACAGATTTTTATCTGTTTAAGATTTTTGAATAAAACTAGATAAAACATTACACGTCATAACATGATAAATAGAATGCCATGTCAGTGCCTGATAATCAATAATATATCTGGTTCGACTCAAGAAAAACGAGGCACTCGCCAATGTCTTGCTTTTTTTCTCTGCTATCATAGAGTCACTATATATTTACCATGTGCAATATTGAATTGATTGATTGAATATTTAGCGTCATTTTATGCCATCGAGGGCTAACAGATGATCAGTTAACCTAACCACTGTTTCATGTTATCCTGGAAGGTCAACCAATACTCAAGCACACCCCATCTCCACAAGTAACTGATAACATTCCCTTTTGAATAGGCGGTGAGATACGAATGATACTGAGACGTAATATCGTATATCAAGCATCACGGAGATTGTGGCCGAGCAGGGATTCGAACACCCGACCCCTGGATTGACAGTCAGGCGCACTAACGACTGAGCTAATCGGCTCCAGCCCCATGTGCAATATAGATACTCCCCTAAGGGGTTCACGCAATTATTTTTTGTTGCATGTAGGCATGATCAACAAATACATTTCAGCCTTTAGGTGTATATCTATATCATTAGTGTACTAAGTACATACTAGTATACATATTATCAAGTCAGCCGGGCCCAATAAGCTCAGTTGTTAGCGCGTCTGACTGTCAATCCAGGGGTCGTGAGTTCAACCGCTCGGCCACAATCTCCGTGATGTTTGATATACGACATTGTGTCTCATTATCATTCGTCTTTCAGGAAACAGTGGTTAGGTTAACTGATCATCTGTTAGCTCTCGATGGCATGAAATGACGCTAAATATTCAATCAATCAATATAAAGTCAGTACTTTAATACCAAATATACTATACTATTCTAAAACACTATTTGTGTTAAATTTACATTCATTTCTGACATCGTCAGTGGATCTATCATAATATTTTTTTGAATTATATATAATGACATAAGATGCGTATTTGATATTTGGATCCAATTAAAGAAAGGAAACTTAAAGTTAATTATTTGTTAACATCTGCCATTCCAAAATATCATTAGAAAAGTAGCGGTCATGTTTCATCCAAGTAATATTTTTCTATTCAATGATTAAGAAAATAATTTATTCATATCCCAACTTCAAAGCATAATTTTTTTTTTCTGAATTCAAACATGACAATGCTTTCAAATTGTTTCCAACACATCAATGATGTAATTCATATATAAAAAAGAACATTAAAATAAGTGTTAATGCATTTTTTTAATAATGACAAATAATGGATCTTGTTTCAATGCCATAATGCGACTACCACATGGAAATACTTCCTATTTTCAATGGGTGTGTTATACCTATAACAGGTTTACATAAACCCCCTCGTTGTTCTTTTAGTAAATATTTTCAAGTCGCAAATACTGTGAAGCAGTTGAGATGTTTGCAATTCTTTTGATGTTTATTATACTTGAATAACTTCTATTACTAAACTACCAAACAAAACTTTTTTTTTCCCTTTTTTTTTTGTATAGAAAAGACGAAATAAAACACACATACACACTCACAAATAAGTCATAATTTAGAGATTTAGGCTTTAAAAGAAATAGCAATATTAATATCAACGTTTATCCAAACAAAGATCACTACCAATCTAACATTACATCTCGGTGTTATGTCTGAATAATGAATTGAGTATACCTTAATTAACTTATAATATGATATATATAAATATAAATATAAACTTTACTCATGTTTCTGAGTTTCACATTGATAAATACGCCTATGGGTTATTAAAGTAGCACTACATCTATATTGAACTCCGCATTTAGAAAGTATAACTATTCCTTTTTATAAATGAGTGCTGGCAAGCCAGTGTAACATCAATCAAAGGGCTGAACGCTCACTCGTTCACAGTTTTGCCCACCATGTCATCTTTCTTGATTTTTTCCTCTCAGTTAGGCCTGGCGCGAGTTATGGAAACCAAGCTTGATGAAATTATACTGATTTTGTATGACGGATATCTGGTATAACTAAAATATTGTCCCTAGATAGCTTGTGGAGTAATGTAAGTATGTGACCCAGTTCTGGTTCAACACAAAATCTATGCAATGTATTAATGTTTGGAGTTCTTTGCCAAAAACGAACTCTTATAGGATGCAGTTTGGATAGATAACACAACAGTACATGAATTAAAGGAGTCATTTTGTTGCTGATATCCTGGTTGTTTGCCTCTATGAATGAAGGTAAAAATTCAATCAACCGCGAAAATACATGACATATCTATTCACTTACGTTTTATAGTCATACATTTCCCGAATTCTTTTATCTGTCAAACCCACGTTGATGTATATTGACTAAAATATGATAAGATTATTTTTAAAAATGTGTCTTTATAGATATTTAAGAGTTATTTTAACTTTTAAATTATTTGTTACTGAAAAAAGACGTATTTGGCTATTGCAACATCGACCGGGTAATGATGTTAAAAAAACTAATATTTTGTATGTTTTTCGTCGTTATATATAGTACTTTAAATGTAGCAGCCATACTAGAAGTTCTGATTTTATAGCAGATGTATAAATAACATTCGTATAATAGTATAAACGTCAATACAAAATGACTGATTTTCATGAACGGCACAGACATTTGACCTTTGCGCGAGTTCAAATCGATATTTTGAATAAAGAAAGCAAGTTTACTACCATTTCAAAGTATTCCATGCTTTCTTTTATTGATAAAAATAATGCCGAATCGAACATCAATCTTAAATCGTGGTTGAGACCACAATTTCAATTGTCCCGTTCAGTTTACCAAAATAATGGCGGCCAAAATATATAAATCGTCGCTTGGGACGCTGAAGGGACTATTTTTGCTACACTAATGCGCAGTAGTCATCTGCATTTCATGTCTTTTTAGTGGAAACTGTATGATTTGGAAAACGCATGTATCAAGTGATTTCTCTCTATGTGATAGAACAAAAATCGCAATAAAATCAAATATGGATCTCTACGTCCTCTGCTATGGCAAATGCATTTTGAAACTTTTGGAACTATTTTATCAGTCGGAAGAAGTCGCCGCTCACAGTATAACAAAGTTATAGAACACATTGCAATTTTACGTGTCGCGATCACTATAGAAGGCATTCGCCGCGCTCGCCTTCCAAAAATCATATTTTTGTTTTATTTTCCAGGTAAATGCTGCATTACCGAACCATGCATATCGCCTTGGTTGTCCTAGCGCTATCCTTGGGACTAGCGCATGCGCAGAAAAAACTAGGACCTGCATATCCACATAATGTCGGTAAACATATTCGACCCGGGTCTATACCTAAGCCAATCAATACCGTCGTACAGAGTTTGCCGGCGTATGGAGGTAGTGGTAGATTTGATGTGCCAGCGGGCGGTCATTTCGGAGGACTGGGCACCAACCATCTGGTTCCCATGGAAAGAATTACAAAACATACGCGAACAACTGAGCACCATTACAATGACGATGGGCACAGCAGATTTAAAGGTATATAACAAGTTGCTTTGAAAGTTTCTGCTATGGGTTCTGCAAAGTTATCAAGAACATCAACGAAAGCTACCTCTTGTTTTTTCAATTTAAATTTTTAATTTTTAAATTTAGTTTCTTTTTTTTTCCTTGTAATGTTTACATCGGATGAAGCGTGGACTTCATAAAAACATTTCTACATGAACAATTGTAATTATGTCAAACACATACGAACCTGGTTGTACAACTATGGCAATACTTCTAACAAACATGTGGTTTTACAAATAGTACGTTTAATTCTAGCAACAAGAAAGCATTGGCTAACGACAGACCAGTGTGCTCTCTCTCTCTCTCTCTCTCTCTCTCTCTCTCTCTCTCTCTCTCTGTATGAGACGGATTGAGAATCCTTGCCAGCCAAATCTCCAGTTTATAAATCCTCTAACATCACGCTAACAATATTTCATTCTGACTTTCATGAACAAGGGAGCCCCTAACTGGCAAACAGTTAAATCAAGCTTTCATTATCTCCCTGAAAAAGCATGTACGACCTTACGTGCTTTCATTTGATTGGCTACTTTGAGGATGACTAGATTCAGACCGATGACTCTCCATGTTATTCGGAGGGCACTACTAAACAGCACTCGTAATCTTTCAAAGGTATACACAAAGAGTTAAATAACTCCCTGGAAACAGAAGATCGATATTACCATGAAAAGGTGACGCACACACTTTCACCTATATGAACTATTATTGCACTATAGCCTTAATTCAATACACAGTAATAAACAAGTTGATTACTATTAACATATGGTCTAGTTACACCCAGAATTGTTTGAACTGTTGAAATAACATTGTACATACGAAATTCGTCTGTGTAATTTATATTGGAAATGATATGATTATTGTATAGGGAAGCCATTGCTTGATTTTATGTTTTATATTTTATATTCTAGGAAAACGAGGAGGAATAATAGGCGGCGGAGTCGGCGGAATAAGCATTCTGCCAAGACCTCGACCTCGACCTCGACATCGACCTCGACCTCGCCCGCGTCCAATACCTCGTCCACAACCAAAACCTGTTCCATATCCGACTCCAATAATCAAGAGACATCGTCAAACAAGAACACGACAGGTACCAGTTCCGTATCCAGTTCGAGTACCATACCCTGTCACCGTACCACAGCCTATACCGGTCAGAGTTCCCCAACCAATAAAGGTAGAAGTTCCAAGACCCTACCCAGTACGTATACCTCAGCCTTATCCTGTCTATACTCGAGAAAGAACTGTATCACATGGGCGTGATACATCGGTTGCAGTGAACAGGAGAGCTGGCATAGGAGGTGGGGCATATGTTAGAAACAGATGTTATGGATGGCGTAATGAATACGGTGAATGTAGCTATAATAACTTTGGACATTCGTCTAGATACGGGCAATACTATAGCGGAAGATACAATGTAAGACGTTTGATGATGGCAAGTATGTTTGGTGATGCTCTTGACATTGGGTTCCCGGATCTAGACGTTAATGACCTAGCATATATGTCTATGATGGGTCGGAGTTATTCTGGAGCGTTCGGTAGATACGGCAGGCGGTATAGGAGGCGAGGTGCATACGGGGGAGGCATGTTTGGTATGGGTGGTCGCATGGGTTTCGGAGGAGGTGGTTACGGGTATGGTGGTATGATGGGCGGTGGAATAAGCGGAGCTATGTTTGGGGGTAATAGTGGAGGTGGTGGTGGTGGTGCAGGTGGCGCAGGTGGTGATGGAGAAAGTGGAAGTAACGGAGGAGGTGGTGAAGGCGGAGGAGGCGGCGGATCCGAAAGGGGCTACTACTGGCACCAAGATGATAATGATGATTGAAAACTGATTGGACATTCGGACATACTTTTAGTGTAATTACAATTAGGCAAAATAGACAAACTTATATTAATAGATAACAATTTGGTTATCGCAATTTTATTTGTCACTTTAAAAAGGTGATTTTGTAACTGTACAGAAGTGTACTTATACGGTTTTAATCGACCAAACCAAATGCAGCTGTTGATAGTGTAGATAATTCGGCTAACATCCTGGATTTATTTTATTTGCATAGATATAGTACCGCCATTGGAAACGGTAAAAATGCTTCAATGGGGTCGCATAATGGATGAATAACCCTTGTTTCTTCTTATTTAAAAATGCATATTCTTTATTTAAATGCTCATTTTTTTTTTATTTGATCGGCATTATTTGTATTTTGAACATGTTGAAAGCATTGTCATGTTTAAATTTGAATTTAATAACAAAAACTGGTGCTTGGAAATTGGGATATGAATACATGATTTCTGACGTCTATTCACTTTGTCAACAGTGTACACGCTGATATGAACAGAATAATAAGCTCTTGGATGACACATGGCCCCCTACTTTTCTTATCATATTTTGGTAGTGCAGAGGTTGACAAACAATAAATTCTTAGTTTCACTTCTTTTACTTGGGTCCGTCAATAAATGCAAAACAGGCAAACTTTTATTTACTACAGAATAAAGAACAACAATCAATGATAGGCTTACACCCCAAGGCGAGTTTTCTCGTGCAACTCGGATTACGCACAAATAAAACGAATTATAATATTTTTGCGTGATTCGGCAGCTATTACTTTTTCTTGTATACTTTCTGCACATGCACGGAAGCTGTTTATAGGATAGTATTAGATCTACATGATTGATCGTTTATGTCATGAATCATGGATAATCAAGATATTTTAATATTTTAATATTTATATGACCATGGAACACAGTCAGTTTTTTGTTACATACCAATCAAAAACAGTATACACTTGTGAGTCGTCAACTGTCCTTTTTTATATCATATATCAAAATAACATTGTCATGTTCTAGTATATAATGCTGATATCTGTTGTCATATCCATATATTCAGTTGTCATATTTGGTGTCGTATCTAAATCGTTTTTAATCATTAAGACGTCCATTATCACTGCGCACGCATGCATAGCATTGCACAGACTCCCTGCGGTTGCTCCAATTGGGTTTCTTAATTGTTACTTAAGTTTTTACTAAATGAACACTAACTATTACATAGATTTCTAGGACTTGAACTGTGGTGCTCTTCGGGAACATTCTTTACGACGTGTTCTTTCTGGCCAATGCGACACAAGTTCTCGGCACTCATACTATTTGAAATAACTCTTTTACCAATATAAACAATTATGATTTGTTCAAGACATTCATGATTTAATTGTTTGACTGCGGAACAGTTTTTTTTCTCAAAATGAATGCTTGTGCATGATGTGAATCAAGTTTATCCCTTTCGGAAATGATGTCATTCAAAATTTATGACGTCATGTCCTGTTTATGAAGTCATTTGCATAGAGTGACAATAACTGTTTAGCCAGATAATGCCATAAGTGAAACCTTTATTTGACACGATAACAAAACGTAAGATTAATATTTATTCTGAGTCCTTATATCAATCCAAATAAGTTATTTCATTATGTTACATACAAAATAAATATGGCTATCGTGTCGGTAAATTCACAATATAAAAAGATCATTGACTTTGTTCTGATTGATTTGCCTTTTCACAGTTTACTAAGTTGTTTATACAGTTCGACTGTAACGTATACCACTATTATATACTTTTTACACATTAATCAACCTATGTATAAGCATGCAACAAAATGTATTGTTATATAACTATGTTTATATTGTAAATAACTTTATAAAATAAAATATTTAACCACAAAAAAAGATTATCTTTTTAGTTTTAGTTTAAATTGTAAAATTTTTCATATGAGACTACTTTTGAATTAAAAAAAACTTATCGTGAGCTGAAACTATTGTTTAGTTATTTAGAATTCCACTTACATTATTCCACGAATAACATACTAGTATAGCAATAAATAGATGGACGTATTTTATAGAAATATATTTAGCTTGAATACACGACGAGATAATTATATATATGTATTAATTATGTATTATGAGCTGATTATGTGTCTGTGGAATGTGACGAATACACGGGTAACTTAGAACCTCTTTTGTTTCTTGTTTCTTAAACAGGATTTCGATTATCAAATCACAGAACTTGTCTGCCAAAGGTTGGCTTGTCGTGTTGTTGTCACATTTTCTTCAAGGTTCGAATAAAATGCATTATCCATCAGGAGACGGGGTTCAAAGTACACCATAATATCACGAACACAACCAATGCATACAGTTATTATACCTAATAGATTAGTAACAATCAATACATAGTGAAAAGGCAATATGGGTCAGAAAATGCATTGATGATAACAAAATTACGAGATTCTTATCCAAAAGTCAATTAAAATCTAACTATACAGTTGCACTCCTTTTGCTGTCACACTAGCAAGATTCTTACGCCTAAAAGTCCGATGTAATCTAGTTTGAAATAGTTTTAAATTGGTTTATAAGGGCTATGATTAATTACAGCATACATATAAATAAAGTAAAATCATGCATAGTTTATACATCACTGGTGTTAAAAAGGTGACTTTATATGATTTGAACAAATGCATGTATTTAAGAACATTTGACGACTTTTCTATAAAAAAACATAAGGTCTCAAAACACTCTATTTAGACAACTAGCTTGTTTGCCTACCAGTTATTATGCATTTTTTTATGTGAAAATACATTCCTGCTATGACAAAAAAACGTCTATGTGAAATTGGTTTTACCGTGGTTATCCTAGACCATATTTTATATAGAACAAAGAACAAAATTGTGTAGTGAGACCTGAAGAGGGGCTTTATTATCGGTTAATATAAACACAAGTTTATTGATCAACCCATAGTGGTGTAACAGCCAATTTCTTTCTCACTGCTAATTCTTTCCCCGGGGAAGAAATCAGCTAGCTGGTTATTCCCTCTCCCAAGCTGATTCTTTTCCCCGAGAAAGAATTGTTTAGCTGATTCTTCTCCCGTCCCTCCCTTATATTTTGACTTTCTGGGGAGATGGAATTGGCTAGCTGATTATTTCTCGCCTTGTATTTTGACTTTCTGGAGTGTAATAATTGCTAGCATATTCTCTCCACTTCCCGCATATATTTCATTTTTTTAGATGGTGGAAGGGGGAGAATTGTCTTGTTGATTTTTTCCACCCTTATATTTTGATTTTATGTGGGGATAAAATTGGTTAGTTCATCCTTTCCCTCGTTATATTTTAACTTCCTGTTTGGAGTGGGGGTTGGGGAGAATTTGCTAGCTGATTCTCCCACGCTTATATTTTGACTTTCTGTTTGGGGGAAATATTTGGCTAACTGATTTATTTCCCATATATTATTATATTTTGACATTCTTGAGAGAAAGAATTGGCTAGCTGATTCTTTACCACCCTTATATTTTGAATTTCTTGTCGGGAAGTAATTGGGCAGCTAATTCTCATCACCCTTATATTTTGACTTTCTTGTGGGTGGGGAGGGATTTACTATTTGATTCATTTCCCCACCCCTTATGTTTTGACTTTCTGGGAGAAAATTTGGCTAGCTGATTCGTTTTCCCCTATATTTTAACTTTTGGTTAACAATGGCTATATTTTGACATTCATTTGGGATAATTGGCTTGGCTTATTCTTTTTATACCTATATTTTTACTTTGCAGTGGGATATAAGTTCTATGTCATGTTCTTATCACCTGTCAAACAATGACATTCTGCCATGCACCCACCCCATGTCATGTTCTTATTTCAAGTCATACCATCACCTTCTGTCATGCACCCACCCCATGTCATGTTCTTATTTCAAGTCATACCATCACCTTTTGCCATGCACCCACCCCATGTCATGTTCTTATTTCAAGTCATAACATCACCTTCTGTCATTCATCCACCCCATGTCATGTTCTTATTTCAAGTCAAACCATCACCTTCTGTCATGCACCCACCCCATGTCATGTTCTTATTTCAAGTCAAACCATCACCTTCTGTCATGCACCCACCCCATGTCATGTTCTTATTTCAAGTCATACCATCACCTTCTGTCATGCACCCACCCCATGTCATGTTCTTATTTCAAGTCAAACCATCACCTTCTGACATGCACCCACCCCATGTCATGTTCTTATTTCAAGTCAAACCATCACCTTCTGTCATGCACCCACCCCATGTCATGTTCTTATTTCAAGTCAAACCATCACCTTCTGTCATGCACCCACCCCATGTCATGTTCTTATTTCAAGTCAAACCATCACCTTCTGTCATGCACCCACCCCGTGTCATGTTCTTATTAACTGTCATACCATCACCTTCTGTCATTCACCCACCCAATGTCATGTTCTTATTTCAAGTCATACCATCACCTTCTGTCATGCACCCACCCCATGTCATGTTCTTATTTCAAGTCATACCATCACCTTCTGTCATGCACCCACCCCATGTCATGTTCTTATTAACAGTCATACCATCACCTTCTGTCATTCACCCACCCCATGTCATGTTTTAATTTCAAGTCATACCATCACCTTCTGTCATGCACCCACCCCATGTCATGTTCTTATTTCAAGTCATACCATCACCTTCTGTCATGCACCCACCCCATGTCATGTTCTTATTAACAGTCATACCATCACCTTCTGTCATGCACCCACCCCATGTCATGTTCTTATTTCCAGTCATACCATCACCTTCTGTCATTCACCCACCCCATGTCATGTTTTAATTTCAAGTCATACCATCAACTTCTGTCATTCACCCATCCCGTGTCATGTTCTTATCCTTGTCATACCATCACCTTTTGACAATCCATCCTATGTCATGTTCTTATCTCCTGTCATACCATATTCCCATGTCATGTTATTATCTCCTGTCATACCATATTCCCATGTCATGTTCTTTTCCCGTGTTAAACCATCATTTTTTATCAAAATATAGATGTGGGAGTGTGAGAAGCATTGGCTCTCTGATGCTTTATCACTAATACGACAACATATGATTTATTGATTGAATATTTAGCGTCATTTTTATGCCATCGATAGCTAACATACTATCAGATAACCTTACCACTGTTTCCTGGGATCCTGGAAGGTTAACCAGTACTCTAGCACACCCCTTTTTCGCAAGTAACTGATAACTTTCTCTCTTGAATCAGCGGTGAGAGACGAAATATAGAAAAATAAGTAAATCTAATGTTTCCATTATAAAATCTGAAAGCTAAACTAGCACAATTGAAAAGCATAAGGGGACAGTATCGGCTAGCCAATTATCCCCCCCCCCCCCCCCCCCCCTATCTCCATAAATGTTAAAATAAAGGCATGGGAGGGGGAGCTGGGAATCTAATTTTATATCATTAATAAGACAAAATATGGAAAATATGAGATAATATTATGTTTCTAATGTTTCCATCATAATATCTGAAAACCAAACAAAATGTCAGAGGAAGGAATCAGTTACAAGCAGATATTTTAATAAACTATTTTATCAAATAATGTTGAAAAAGTACTAGTAATTTTTGCAATCTATCAGAGAATCTTCCTACCGCACGTACACGATGCGGACTATGACAGGGATGCAATGTCCGAGAACATTTAGATGAACAGCAATATTAAAAAAAACAACATTATACATAAACACGTTTGTATTGAAACAATTATTCCTTGTTATTATTTGTCAAGTCATTTATTCTCCCCTCGAATGGGTGTGTTTTGGTCGGTGAGGATCATCCCAGTGGATTTCTTGCGTAACTATGTAACTATACTGAACGGAACAGCTAACCAGCCTTTCTTTTGCATTTCTAAAATCTTCGTCAAAAATTAGGTTGAACGCTGAATTTAATATAAGTTAAACATAAGCTGTGTGTATGACGTGGTTTAAAATACAGTAAAACCTGTCTTAAGCAGTCAGTCAAGGAAAAGAGAAAAGGTGACCTTTTAAGACAGGTTGTTGATAGGTTAATTTACTCTAAAAGCATAGAAATGGGAAATAGAAAACATGGTTGCTTAAGACAGGTGGCTGCTTAATAGAGGTGACCACTTACACAAGTTTTACTGTATAATAAATATGTGTTCAAATAATTTTCTATCTAATTGCATAACTTTACTTTTCAAATTTCGTATGAAATTGTATTTGCAAAACAAAGGTAATTCCCAAGATTCCCAAGATTTTTCCATATATTAATTGATTTGATGCTCCACCCACAGATCATGTGACCAAATTCAATCTAAACACGATGAAATACTAATAAACGCAAAATACACACTTTGCGCTGTTAACTCATTTGTTCTTTTTGCATTTTTTTCTGCTTAATCATTGCAAAAAAATGATAACCTTGATAGGTTTACATGGTGTATGACATCGCTGGTTCGATGAGGTCGATGGGTTACGACATGTTTCATTATGTATTACATGACATGGGTGCTGCACACTGCATGTACACATCAGAACATATTACACACGCCTTGATGGCTGGACAAATACACTGTAATACTAGTATATACGTTCACGGTGGGAAAAAGAAAAACTATCATGAGATCACAAATGATGTCGCCACACAAAATATCGGATGAAAACGGACGAATTTAGGTCAAATATCATTCATAACCTATAAACTTAACTCATAAAAGTTATGAGCGATTTCTTACCTAAATTCCCCCGTTTTCATCAGATATTCGGTGTGGCAACACCATCTGTGGTCGTGTGATTTATTTTTGTTTCCCCACCGTGAACGTTAAAAAATTACACATACTCCAACGAAGAGCCACAGTATCTGTTTAACATTTACGCTGACAATGTTTCGATTATATTGAATATATATGCATGTAGATGTTGTGTTTATAGTTATAAATTATATGTACTGTGTACTATACACGAGTTATTGTTTTTCATATTTTGTGCAGATAGCCATTATTTCTTCTGAGCCAGTTCTGATATTTTAGCTCAGTCGGTGGTGTGTCTGATTATCAGTCCAAGTATGGAGGGTTCGAATCCCCGCCCGGCGACAGTCTCTGTGGATATTGATATACGACTTTACGTCACAGTGTCTTGCGTTTCTCACCGCTGCATCAAGTGGGACAGTTACCGGTTATTTTCGGAGATGGATGAGCTCGAGTACATTTGGTGAACCTTTCAGGATCCTATGAAAGAGTGGTGATGTTAACTGATCGTCTGTCAGCCCTCGATAGCATTATGTCAACCCTTAGTATAACAAAAACCTTAAGTGTAAGAATTGTTCTACTACGGGTTGACACCACAACAAATAACAATTGCTACACTAAGCGTATATTTGGTACATTTATTGACAGTTGATTATAAAACGGGTTCATATAGTGTAACTATTTTTTCAGCTAGAAATTTATTCATCCATGCTATGAAATAGGGGCATATAGTGTTACTTACTTCAACCAAAATAAGTCTATCTTAGTAATAGCGTTATCTCGAGTTATGACTGTCAAAAATGAAATACTCATTTTGTTTGGGGGGATTGGCTCGAGATTTAGGGACATAGTGATCAAGATCAATTTTACCAAAATAAGAACAATGCATAAACACTGTTATTTGTCACTCGCCAAATGTTCTCTATTTTTCTCATATTTTCAACTCTTGAAAGTGACATAACCCGCTCTAGATTTATTTTGTTTCTTAAATATGCTTAATTGTATCACCATCTTTTAAAAAGCATTATTTTAAAGGTATGCTGACGTCGCAATATATTACTAAATTTACTATGTTTTTATCTTGGACATTTTGTAATTATGGAACATTACTAATACATAAATCACTTAGTGTTTGGAAAAAGTGACAATGTTGGAAGGTAAGTAGACACTTATCATCTCCAACTTTTGTTAAAAGACCGCAAATAAACGGCAATCTAATATAATATTATAGGTCTCCTTTTAATTTTCGTTTTTTCCACTTCATATTTAAATAAAAACTTTTTACAAGTGATAAAGAAAAACGTCCAACATCTCTAACATTTTTTGTTACACTAAGGGCTATTGATAAGTGTAACAAAATGAATTTTATGTTCATGTGATTTGGTGAAGAAAATCTTATTTCGGGGATAAATATATTTTTGTTACACCAAGTGTTGTTATTTATAACTGCAGCCCTTAGTGTGACAAAATAAACGCGTTAACACCTTCAAAACATTTGCAAGCGTTGTGTAAGGCACTCATTGAAATATATTTCACTAGTTTAACTTATATTAATCAGTTAAAGTCATTATATATAGTATGTTTCATTCTAGACATCACAATGAGAAATGATTTGCAAAGAAAAATAATTATTTAGAGGAAATTAAGCTTGAAACTTTTGTTAAAGAATTAAAGCACTAGGGGAATATCATTTCGCTAGTCAAGTGCTGGAGTGCCCCTGTGCTTAAATGGCCTGTGAAGAAGTCACCGGATCTTCTATTTATTATTTACGTCGTGTTCTGGGCTTCTACGGGCTCCTCTTATCAGATATTTTTGGCTATCACAACAACAGTGTTACGTTCTGTTTGGCGGTTCTACACAGTCAGCTAATTTTTCAGCTGCACTCAAAACGTTTGCTGGAGAAAAATAGTTCATTTACCGCGTGTACGTCTCATTACACAGTTACGCCCATTTTTTCATACGGTAACACGATTCTTACGCTTCTTACGATCGTGGAGCGTGTGGTCCAGTGGTAGAGCACCGAATCCATGATCGGAGGGTCGTGGGTTCGATCCTCCACTACGGCTATGTGTGGTGTCCTTGAGCAAGGCACTTTTCCGCATATGCTTTGTACTGGTTCTACCCAGGAAGACTTCGAGCGTGATTTGTCTAAGTTGTAAGAACTTGTTTCACAATCGAAGTAAAAAAAATAAGTTTAAAACAAAAATACACGCTTAAAAAGTCCTATGTAATTCGGTTTTAAAATATTTTCAAAATGGTTCATAGTGGTTGTGATTTCTTTCTACACTCTCGATTTCGTTTGTCACATATACATGCATCAGATGCTGACCTTATGGCCTTTTTGTTGGAGGACACCAATATTTCAGTTCGGTTTAGCACCTTACACTCTCTCTAACATTGGCGCCAGGACGGAGATTCGAACCCGGGTTGTAATGTCGCAAAGGTGAACAGTAAGTGATGCTCCAGCTGCGATAGTTAGATACCAGTTAAGCCACTGTGCTGAATTACGAGTTGGTGACATTGCTGTGATAATGTGGCATCTTAACCGTTTTAGGGTATTCGATCCTGATTAAACAATCTGGTTGTTTTCACCAACAATTCTTGAGAATATTCTTAGTCTTAAGTTTGAAAAACCACCTTTCAGCCTTAGAAATATAGTTCACCATGACATATAGAATAATTGCGAGAGTTTATTTGACTATATGTTAGGTGTCCTTACATGCTTGCAAATGTTGGTTTCAAAAATGGTCTCTAAGTGTATTTTTTAAAATTCATTTTTGTGGTCAGATATTAGAATATTCTTAAGAATGATAGGTGAATACCACCAAGGTAACTGTTGTCATTTTCATATTTTATCCGAACCACTTCCACATGGATTTCCAATTTATTAGAAAATGGTGAAACTGTTAAAGAGTAATACTTGGAATTGGCGGACATTTCTATGAATTATATCATATTTTAAAATATAAGGGTTCATACTTTAGTGAAAAAGGATGAAATTTTAATAACATTAGCAAGTATTTCGAACATGCATGGTCAATACACCCTCTCCCACTTGCAAGAAGTTGTTAGAAATAAGGAATCCGTATTGAATCCGCATTTCCTCTAAAATCAATACACTTATCTTAAATTATGTCCGTATATTTATAGTTAGTAATTAAGATATTGTGGATTTTGAATGGTGTTCAGCTATGCCGCGACGGTGTCTATTTGAGAGCGTATTATGTGCGCTGCCACATTGTTATATCATGCCGCAGAGCAATGGCATGATACTCCACCCACCCAATCACATTATACTTGCATCGGGACGGCCAGACCTAGAACTAATCTCTACACGTTGAACGCTAAGCGAGGAAGTTTCTAGTGTCATTTTGCAAGAAATTGGTATGACCCGACCGGGGATCGATCCCACGGCCTTCCGTGTGCGGGGCGGACGTTCTTACCACAGTTCACCGCTGCGGTTTCCGGTATTTTAGAGTACGGATTTCGCCCCATGCATGGCTGAGTTTAGTTCGGTTTAACATTAAATGTATTTACGTACACAAGCCAACGGAACGACATATACGCTATAAAAATGCCTACAAGTCAATCAGAGACTCGTATGCGTGTGTTTTATTTTTTAACCGAACTAAACGAAGCCCAAGTAACACATTGAATATTGATGTTTATTTTATTGTACAATTTATGTCACAAGATGGATAATATAAAACAACCTTAATATTGTGGATTTCATCTAAAAATAGGATAACATGGTGCAGTATAAACACTGGTCCAGTGGTGGAGCACCGAACCTATGATCAGAAGGTCGTGAGTTCGATCCTCCACCACGGATATGTGTGGTGTCCTTGAGTAAGACACTTTTCCGCATATGCTTAGTACTGGTTCTACCCAAGAAGACTTCAAACGTGATTTACCTAACTTGTAAGAACTTTTTTCACACTTGAAGTAAAATAAATCAGTTTAAACTAACACTTTTAATATCATAATTAATATGTAAAGTGAAATAACGAAAAAGTCTATTATGTTTCACATTTTATTTAAAATCTCCATATAATGTATCAAGTGCTTGAATTCAAAATCGAGACAGGATGTTAAGGTTCACATCGTGACACACTGTTCCGCATTGAGCGCCCTGTGAAAAACAAAAGCAACATTAGACACATTAGTGCTATAACAACTTCATAGCATGCTTATGATTGATTGATTTATTGATTGATTGATTGATTGATTGAATATAAAGCATCATTTTTATGCCATCGAGGGCTAACAGACGATAAGTTAACCTAACCACTGTTTCCTGGGATTAACCAGTACTGGAGCACACCCCGTGTCCGCAAGTAACTGATAACTTTCCCACTTGAATGAGTGGTGAGAGAAGAATGATAATGAGACACAATGTCGTATATCAATCATCAAGGAGATTGTTGCCAGGCGGGGGATTCGAACTCGGACCCCTGGATTGATAGCCAGATGCGCAACCGACTGAGCTAATCGGGCCCGGCCAGCATGCTTTTAGTTTGTTTATTAAAAAGTGGATAGTAAAACGGACATTTTAATAAAATATTCAAACTGACTGACATATATGCAATAAGTCATTTGTTTATAAAAAAATCTGAACTTAGATGATGCTTTTAAACTCAAAGCATTCCGAAATAATGAGATATTAAATTTGTAAAAAAAAATGCGTTACTCGGATTTTATCCTTAGTTCCTCTAGAGTAAATAATTGTTTGAATTAGACAAATAATGATAGGAAACTTGCAACTCCTGACTAAATGTGGATGAAACAGCACACGAAGGATTAATATTTGATACATACTCATGGATCATTCGTAATTATCAGGTAACTGATATCTCGTTTATAAGACGGGCCCGACTAGCTCAGTCGTAGCGCGTCTGACTATCAATCCAGGGGTCGTGAGTTCGAATCCCCACCCGGCAAAAGTCTCCGTGATGATTGATATACGACATTGTGTCTCATTACCATTAGTCTTTCACCGCTGATTCAAATGGGAAAATTATCAGTTACTTGCGGAGATGGGATGTGCTCGAGTACTGGTTAATCCCAGGAACTAGTGGTAAGGGTTAACTGATCGTCTGTTAGCCCTCGATGGCATAAAAATGACGCTAAATATTCAATCAATCAATCAAATCTTGTTTATAAAATGTAAGTTGTATGTACAATTGGATGATTTAAAATGTTTCGATCACGAAAAATTATCTAGGATTAAAGATATTGAGGTTTAAATTAAAATTTCTCGTAATTTGTTATTTAATACCTGCAGTATAAAACTTTTGTAATCAGAAGTACTTCAACAATTTTAAACACAAAATGTTGGGAATGGTATCGTTTTGATGATAATTTCATTTTGCAATGTTAGAATTTTGATTTAAGTTCACTGAAATAAATGCATCCAAGTTAAGCGCTAAATATAAACATACATAGTCCAAAGCTGTCTCGATTACATCATATTGAAATGATAATATAAATAACTAACCTCTCAGAAAAAGTATCCAAATCTGCGACGATACGGGAATCCAAAACCATAACCATAGCCGCCATAACCACCATACGGATATCCAAAACCACCACCATAGAATCCTCCATAACCGCCAAACATTCTTAGGCCAAGCCCGAATCCAAGTGCACGACCAAACCCTCTTCCAAATCCACGACCAAACCCTCTTCTACCTCTACCTCTGCGTCTCATGCGTTGCCCATCACTTGTATCGAATGATGCCAGCAAGACAATACCCACGAGGAGCAAAGCTATCAATTTGATCTGCATGATGGCTGGCTGCTGTTGGAGTAATACAAAGAGTAATCAGTCTGTTTGTCATATCCGACAGTTTTATCTGTTATATTGTTCATTCACTTATTTTAGGTTGTTTCGTGAAATAAATTTGAAATGCATTCTAAATTAACGTTGTTATTTCTCATTACTCTTTGGAACCATAGAACGCAGTCGGCGATACCCGTATATATATCACAACCTTTTAAATTGGTGTTAGAGGATGGGATCGACAAGGATGTTGCATACATGTATTGCATTATCCCTTATGAACTAACTCCCAAAAAGCGGGTTTGTTATTTTTTTCTTGTGTGTGCTATGCGCTTTCAGGGGACCTTTTGTAAGGTATTATTAATTCCAGGTTGATAGGAGTCATTTTATATTTCACAAACTAACCGTAAGTCTATTTGACAATTACATGTTTTTTGTTTAAATTTTGATCGACATTTGAAATGATTGTATTTCCAGAAAATATATCGTTTTCTGTACAGTTTTAGCAATTTTGGATTTATTTTGATGACTTTTAAAAATAATATGAATAAGTGTTGGTTAACGTTTACGACGATTTTGTCGTAAGTGTATTTTTTGAAACGCATCCCTGATCTCCCCATAAACAACCTTCTCAGCTATAACCAAATGGGCACGTTTGAAACCAGAGGTTTTACAGAAATACGTATTATCACTTTCATTTGCATCCCATGTTAATAAATACAATGTCATACTTCAGGTTATCAAAGAATGAGCAAGGTGGTCTGAATTTTTTACCATTTATAGGAATGTATGCATTATCGTACATTACTATATCAATTAATAAGCTCTCCCTTGTTTATGTTGTTGTTGTTGTTGTTGTTGTTGTTGTTGTTGTTGTTGTTGTTGTTGTTGTTGTTGTTGTTGTTGTTGTTGTTGTATGGTGTTTAGCGTCGCTTTCAACAATTGTTCAGTCATATCGCTACGGTGTCTACTTGAGACAGTATTCTGAGCGCTGTCACACTGGGGTATCATGCCGAAGACACATGGTATGATACCCCACCCAGTCACATTATACTGACACCGGGCCGACCAGACCTAGAACTCTCCACTAAATGCTGAGCGTCAAACGAGGAAGCTTCTAGTACCATTTTTAAAGTATTTGGTATGACCCGGCCGGGGATTGAACCTACGACCTTCCGCACCTTGTTTATGTATTTGCCCGTAGTTTCGCCGTTGTATACATTGTTTGCCACATGAATTATACAGTAGGACATACATTTGTTATGCGTTTTACAGTATAATATTCGTTCAACCATTTTCACACCAAATTTCACCCACTAAAGAGGCAACACAAGTAGAGATATGAAAACGCAACACAGGAAGAGATATTAAAACGCAAGGTAAGAAGAGGTATAAAAACGCAACACAGGAAGAGATATGAAAACGCAAGGTAAGAAGAGGCATAAAAACGCAAGACAGGAAGAGATATGAAAACACAACACATGAAGAGATATGAAAACGTTACTAGGAAAAGGCATGAAAACGCAACGTAGGAAGAAGCATGAAAACGCAACGTGGGAAAAGGCATGAAAACGCAACATGGGAAGAGGCATGAAAACGCAACATGGGAAGAGGCATGAAAACGCAGCGTGTCTACCACGAGTGTGCATATCCATATCGTATAGTGATTTTTGTCTGTTGATGTTATTGGTTGTTAACTTTAGATGTAACGGAATAATTATGTTCTTCCTGCATTGGTTTCACTTTTTTTTCATTTTCAAGTAGGTCTAAGTTACCGTGTTTTGTTATTATATCTATCTGTGTGTCGCGTCTTCATATGTCTTGACTGTAGATATACATTATATTTAACCTTCCCTGCCCCACCAACTAGTTATGTTGTTTTGTCAATCTAAACAAGTATAAGCCGAGTTAATTGCCAACATTTCATTGTCCATTTTTACTTGAAAGAATCGCTATATATTTCTTTCTAATTAGTATAAAAACCCAACCAATTTCAAATTATTCAACCCGATCTGCAAATAGTAATATATGGTTCCAATAGTTTACTTTTATTGGTATTTATGTATTGATATAACGATGATTAATTAGTTATTAACTATTAAACGATAAGGTATTCTGCGCATAATTATAATGTTTCTTCTTATAATAATAATATCTGAGTCCGAATTGCCGTACTCATTTCTATTTTAACAAAATGATATTTTAAAAAAAGGATTTCTTAATTTTATATATACCTTCAGATTAGACTAAAATAAATTTCCCGTTCAGAATTGCAACATAGTTTGTAAAGCATCCAACCGGTCATGTTATTTTGATTTCTGTTTGACCCGTCATATAGGTTGCATATTTCTGAATGTATTATCTTTAAAAAAAAAAAAACAGAATCAGGAAGGGAACGAAGTCAAGCAGTATGTGCATGATATTTGTTTTAGATTTCTGACCAATAACATTTTCAAAAGCATATACTATTTTGAAGTATCGTTTGGATCTAGAGGTCACATTTGTCTTTAAAATCTAAAATACACATCTGTCATGTAGATAATTTGTAATCATTTAAGAAAATAAACGCATTATCTGACTGCATACATTACACAATCTTATCAGGGGCCTACATTTTAAACCCGGACCGACTATCTCAGTCGTAGCGCGTCTGACTATTAATCATGGGGTCGTGTTTTCGAATCCCCACCTGGCAGTCACCGTCGCGTGTCAATTGATATGCGATATTGTATTTAATTGTCACATGCCTATCGCCACTATCAAAGTTGGACAGTTATTAGTTACCTGTGTAGATAAGGCAACTTGAGCACTGGTTAATCTTCCAGGATCCCAGAAAAGAGTGGCTAAGTTAATATTGATTGAATAAATAACGCAAAAAAAAAAAATTAAATTAGTTTGTCACTTATACTAACTTACCGCACATAGATGTTTTCTTGTAAAAAACTTTCAAATTCAAATAATGAATTTGAATCGAATGTCTTAGCAAAATCAACAATTATACAACAAAATCTTCCATTTTTTTTTAATGAATATTTTCAAACTCAACCTAATAAAACATATATTTAGCAGTTTTGTTGGGCCCCAATCCTACGCCCCGAGCGGCGGTTAGCTACATTCTGTTTACGAGCCACGTTGGAATGGCTCCGTGATCATGAACAACCAGAAATATAAATATAAGAAAAAACATTAAATCTAGATAAGAAGCGATTTTATAACATCAAGTATCACTGATGTTGTGAATTCAATATTCAGTTTAAAAGATCCTTTGCATGCACATACTTACAAAGCGAGGAAAATAGAACATGATCACAATATGAAACGTAATGACGACTTATTCTTTGATATCATCCTACTAGTAAAACATAATTATAAATGAAAAACAGAATTATATTTAAAAAGAAAGAGTTAAATGCAGTACCTGGTGTGTTCTATGGCAATCCAGTGAAAGGTAATGACCAGTCTCAGCCGAGGTTCTTTTATAGACCGAATCCGCAAAAGCTTTGTGTTTTTTTCGTCAAATTGATTGAGGGCATAATTAGCCCTTATCTATCAAATAGTATAATCTATACCATCAATCATCAAATAACATACTCATACAAAATCTGCTTACGAAACAGCGGTCTTAGCGATTAATGATCCATTTTTACGAGGACACCTAACTGATATGAACCATACACAATGTACATTGTTTGAAGTTTTATATAAACCCGAATGACACAATGCTTATAACTGGTAAAACTGGTAAATAAATCTTCAACAAAATTAACGCCCACCCATTATTGAACAGCCGAGTTTATTACCATGTGTTTTATTGACTGACATTCACAGACTTTTATTCTATTTTTTCTTTTTTTAAATTAAATTAACATTCAATTTTTATTGCATGGTAATATGTTATGACGTCGCGCACCGTAATGGTACTTGCGTTATAAAACTTATACCCGAAATATATAAAACTGTTCCCGAAAACGTGGTCGTTTTTGGAATTATATTTACTATATATCAAAATAAAGGTCGTGGAACGATATTTTTAGTTGACGGATATAAACTATGCTTTTGATACGATCTATATTTTTTAATTTAATAAGTCACATTCAATGTCATTTTCCCCGTGTCCCGGCGTTACATTTACCACGGGTCCTAAAATGTTATGTTTAAAAATGGCGCGAAAGGACAATGGAGAAAGTAACATAATTTCAGGTTACAGACATGTGTGTTTTATTACAACAAATTTTACGGCTATTCCGTAACACGCGGTTCATTACGCATATGCTTATTGTCCCGAAAAACAAACGACTCGTCAATAAAGTCATACTGAACAGTCAAGATGAAAAATAATGATTAGTATTGCATTAGACATATGTATGTATATATGTTCATTGTTTTATTATATGGTATTTGATGATATTTTTTCATATTGCGATTATGAGATATTACATTTTTAAGGTGTTGTCCGCCAACGTTATTTGAAAGAAATAATTGAAGCGTATTTGGTTATTATAATTATTTGAGAAAAATTCGCGAACATATAAATTTCAAAATCATATCATACTAAATTTAAATTTCAGCAGAAAATGCTTATGTTGAATAAAATATATTTCACTTTGCTCTGAATGGTACATATTTCGTATTTAAAATGTTCTCTGTGATTTGCCACCCTTAACATTTTTACCAGTAAACAACATCTGTCATATTTTGACCATATTTACCATATTTTTAACACATAATATTGACTTTTGAATATTATATTTACGAGTAAATTTAGTTTCTGTTAGTATCTCAAAATATTGAGAGAAAAAAAGGAAAATCATTTACACCTCGTATCAAGCATTTCCGATGTCCTCTATCAAATATTTTTAACGTCAGTTTGGCGTTCTTTTAATATGCCGCTAGTTATATGCATGGTATTCTGTATTCTCATAGTTGACGTAGGTACAGTAATCCGCAAAAATCATGATTCCATTGCAGTAATTGATTTTCCGATATTCGGTTATTTTCTTGTAAAATAAATGATACGAAATACATTAAAAAAAAGTCATATTACATTTTATACAATTTTAACGTTAACGTCGTGTTACGCTTAGATGTACCATAACCGTGCGCGACGTCTATATAACAGAAATTTAATCGTTTTGTCAAATAAAAAAACTTCGATAGACTCAACTACCAGTCTGTCACGGCCACGTGTGTTGTCCTTGTTCAAGTCACTTTATCTACATCTGCTAAGTACTGGTTCTATCCAGGAAGAACTCGAGCATGGTTTGTCTAAGTTGTAAGAACTTGTTTAACAATCGCGGTAAAATGAATAAGTTTAAATCAACAATAGCAGAACGAATATACGTCCAACAGAAGCCCTTACATTCAAAATACACAGTCCCCATAACTGCATGCATAGAATATACGAGGGGTATTCAATAATTTCTGTCACAAAATGCCTTCCGTAGAAACAATGTTGCGTAAGAACACGAAACACTCGTGCAATTGTTTGGGGATGTTTATTAAAATCGATATCCATTGTTGAATCATATACACTCATGAACAGTAGCTATATTTCAATGTCATAATGAAACCTGAAGAAAAATTAGAAATAAGGGTTTACATTAAAGCCCGAGTTTCTTTGCAGTCATCGCAAACTGAAGAGATTTTTTTCTGAATTGTGACGTATACATGATAGTTCTACCGTAACATTAAGAATAGTTTTTCGTTGGGTAAAGAAATTTAAGGTGATCAGCAAAGCCTGCAAGAAGATAACCACCCAGGTAGGCCTGTTGTTGCAGCAACAAAGGAAAACATTGGTGCTGTTAGAGCTATGGTATAAGAAGATGGACGGTATACTGTTTCCCAGATAGTGTAGATAGTCTAGGCATTTTAGAAGTACATCATATTCTGATTAACTGTTTGAAATTAAAAAAAGCTTTGTGCTAGATGGATCTCCCACTTGCTGACACCTGATCAAAAGGCCAAGTATTTAGATTGTGCTACAAAAAAAAAAAAAATGTAATCCTAGGAAAATTTCTGACTTGCTCATTGGGGATGAAACTTGGGTTTATTATTTTGAGCCCCGATTTCAGTTTTCTAATTAATCATAACACTTTAGATGCTGATTTATTAATATTATATACGAGTATCCCATTTTCCATTGTTACTTAATGTTAATCCAAGATGTTTGTGATTATCATCAAAAGTGAATGGGGTGTTATTAAACATGAGTTGAGGCGAAGCCTCACATTTCTTAAAGGTATATAGCATAGCTTCAGTTTTATCTGGATTAAACTTAACTAGCTACTGACTGTTATAAGTGCACTAATAATATTATGACATACCAGTTATATATGCCCTCAAAAGGACTACTTTATCGTGAAAATATAACACATGAGAAATGCAAACCGGTAATAATCGTACGGTCCGGAAAATCGAACATATGAGGAATGAACAAATGTTATAATTGAACTCATGGCAATAACATACCTGTTATAATCGCACGTACGATCGTGAAAATCGAAAGCATGAGAATACACATGTAATAATCGCATTCATGATAATTAACACACCTGTTATAAGCGAACTCATGAGAATAACATAACCGTTATAATCGCACTTACTAGAATTACACGGTCGTAAAAAAATACATACATTTTATTATTGCACACATGAGAAATACACACATGTTATAATCACACTCATGAGCATAACACGATCGTGAAAATGGAACATATGAGAAATATACATATTTTGTAATCGCACTCGTGAGAATTACATATTTGTTATAATCGGTAATTAAATATAAAGCAAATTATTGATACTCTTGAATTTATATTAATTTCACAATGATATTCATATCTGATTTAAACGGACGCCATACAGCACGTAAAACATTGAGTCAAAATACGGATGCGACTTTTACGACCTCCACACAGCACGTAAGACTTTGAGTCAAAATACGGATGCGACTTTTACGACCTCCACACAGCACGTAAGACTTTGAGTCAAAATACGGATGCGACTTTTACGACCTCCACACAGCACGTAAGACTTTGAGTCAAAGTACGGGAAGTTTTTTTTAACGGCTGCCACACTAAACGTCATACTTAAGATACAAAATTCCATTGGCAACACAGAACACAACCAATATCTTTTGGTAAGTGTGTTCTAACGAAATAATAAATTATGGCGGTCCTCCCAAGCGGAGTCCCTGTTCTACGGATCTCTTAAAGTAATGGCCATTGTTTCCCAGGTCCTAAAATGTATTTGTCATAGTTTCCCAAATGTATTTCCCCCTAGATCTCTTAAATTAGGACTTTGAACCCTGGATCCCTGAAAGTAATGGCCAATGTCCCACAGATCCCCAAAAATAATTGGCAATGTACCCAAGATCTCCATAACCCCTGGGAGAGTCTCATTGTGCAGTGTCCTCCTAGTCAGTGAATCCGACAGCAAAACCAAAACCGACCCACGTGGGTGGCTAATACTATAATATAATCACTGTGTCTGTAACAAGAAACATATTTACAGTTTAGCTTCATGCAATGAGTTTCTGCACAAGGTTGTCGACTATATTGTGTACGGCGACTTTATTATGTACACAATCATATCCTTAACGTTATATAAAGATCTTTAACTGTTACGTTGGCGACGGCTACTACGCAGCTTTTTCTGTAATAACTATACACGATAAACCGGTACTTCCTGTTATTTCTGTGCACGCTGGCGAACAGTGAGGTAAGAAAAAACCCTTTATTTTCATATAATTATTACGTTTTTAAATCAAAGATATAACCGATACGAGCTGCATTCTATTTAAGTTTCAAGCAGACATGTGTTTTTGAATGTGAACATGAAAAGTAACATATTGAACCATTTTCAGATTGAAAACAGCTTAATTTATTACTTCGGAAGCATTTGTGGGACAACTTTATGTGTTTTTTTATATTTGTTTTATATATCAATACAAGTTATATCAGTAAAAAAACACAAGCTGAGGTTATAATGGCGCTAAACGTCAAAATTTGCATAGTACGTAGCATAAGTCGATTTCAGGGTTGTGTTTAAGATGTATCGTTGTTTAGACAAATAAACTAAGTATTTTTTTTTCGTTTTAGAACATTATCGTCCATCTCACTATTTTGTATGACATATCGCAGCTGTTTCAGACCCGTTGACCATTACCTGTTCTTCATGTAGTGCATGTACACTATTTACATTGTACTATTCCTCTATTAGCCCTCGATGGCATAACATGATGCTAAATATTCAAACAAAACATTATTCTAATAATCTTTCTTTTAGCTGTTAAGAGTCGAAGATTATAAGAATCTATCATCAGGGCCGTAGCCAACCAGAGGCACTTGCCTCCTGTAGAATGTGTGGATGTTCAAATGTTTATTAGTGGTTTTCTAAAAACAATGAAGTTATCCCAAAAATTTTAATTACTCTTGCATTAACGTTGAAAAATATGACAAATCCTTCACATATGATATATTCAGTATAAATGTATCATGATACCCAGCAAATACTTGTCTTACAGTGTATTACTAGGAGTTGATATGTACTGTTATGTGGGGTCTAAAAAGCCACCAATGTGCTATTATATCGGTGCACCGATATATTTGTTTTAACGGTGCACTGATAAAATGTACCGGTGCATATCGGTGCACTGTTAAAAGCAGCGGTCCACCGTTATAATATATCGATGTACTGTTATATACCGGTGCACCGCTATATTTTATCGGTCCACCGCTATATTTTAACGATGCACCGCTATATTTTTATCGATGCACCGCTATGTTTTACCATTGAATTCATTGTTTTATAACGAATATTTATAATAAAAGTAATGTTTTATGGATTGTTCACTTTAATTAAGGAAGAAATAAAGTAAAATTGTTTCAAGTGGCTATTATTTTCATTCTTCAGGTATCACAATGGTTATAGGTTACCCCCTACCCCCTAAGGATCCGGTTTTTATTGCATTGTTGGCATTTTTATAATTTTTCGGTATCTCAGAGAAAAAAAGTGCCTATAAGAAGCTACGCCTCTGACCGAGTCCGCTATTGTCTTTGTTCGTCGCTTCCAAGCGATCCTTTAATTATTGGCTATCACAACACGTGTCCTGTATGTTAAAGGCAGTCTATTATATCTTATATTATATCTATTTTATTACCTTGGAACCACGGAACCTCATTTACTTGAAAATACAGTAAAACCTGTTAGTTGTCACCTCTGTTAAGCAACGATTTGTTTTATACAGCCCCTTTTTTTAGTTACCATTTTTAAACAGAATCGGAAAATTATCTCGTTTAAAATGTGTTGAACAAGTTTTGCCCAAACCCACAGCTTAACAGGTTAGACGTTTATGTGTGATGTTTTATCTATTTTTGGAAACAATCTCTGAATCAATGAAAGAAAATCATTTAAATATTTAATAAATTTGTTCATCCTCTTATTTTTAGGAATTTATGACTTAAAAGTTTTTCATGCATTATTTCGATATTGATAATAAAAAATATAACTTACCGATGAACTTACTGAAAATGTAAATGAAAAATGGCGGTTCAAATTATGTATTAATTAACAATATATTTTACGTGATATTATATGTTGTAAATATGTTATTATTACGATGTATTTGTGAACAAGTCTGAAATTAAATATCTGTTCTGTTCTGTTCTGTTCTGTTCTGTTCTGTTCTGTTCTGTTCTGTTCTGTTCTGTTCTGTTCTGTTCTGTTCTGTTCTGTTCTGTTCTGTTCTGTTCTGTTCTGTACTGTTCTGTTCGAAGTACATGGATGTGTCTCCTCGTTCGGGTTTTCGTTTTTGAGAACATAATGTTTAATGCGCGACTCTTAACATATTATGTTAATTTCAAGAACATCGCGTACAGCAAATCAATTATAAAACAAACTTGATATAGTACATAATTAGTACAAACATATTTAGGTGCTTATTAATTCGATGTTAAGTGATAATAATAAAAATATTCACCCTCGTTAGCATAAGTCACACAAAAACGACCATCTAAAGATATATGATGAACGGTTTAATGTGGTGGTCGTGACTATACGTAATAGATGTATTTAGAGTTTTAGTACTATTTTAGGGGAATTTGTTCCCTTGTTTTTGTATTAGATAAGGTACTCTGTCATACTAATGGTCTGAAATAATATTGCTTATGTTTAAAATATAGACAATTTTAACTTAAATTAAAAAAGTACCGGTTGATGTATAATGATAATTATAATAATAATGTAAGACTGTGTTTTTAGTTTAGACTAATATATTTTAACTTGTTAAATTGCAATTTTGATAACATAGTGACTAGAAAGCCCAGGCTGGGTATTTATTAACATCTATTAAGGTTTTTGCTAATGTTGTAAATCTTACATGTTTTGTACTTGTCATTTTAATACTTAAATATTATATATAACTGGGGATCGAAGACGTAACCTCTTGTGTGAGCGCTAAACACATTATCCACTGCACTACCATCTCGATTATGCATGTGTTTTATACATTCTATGTGATGGACATATAAATGTAGGTACTTTGAAAATTATAAAATTATGTTACTTTGACTCATTCAGTGTTTTCTCGGAAACTGGTATACCGCTAGAAGGTTGTTGAGGGTCTTTTTTCATTACGGACAGATTCAATAAAACCGGTAGTGTTATTTCCTTCTCTTTGTTGCATTGTTTTTTTCTAAAGAATATAACTTATAGATTCAAAGATATGTTTTTTTATTTGAAGTTAAAAAATCATCTCATTTAGAAAAAAAAACAACAAACAAACAAACACTCAAAAATGGTAGTCCCGTTTCCACTATAGAACTTTAGATATATACAAGGTGTGTCAAAAAAATCGAGAACAACCTTTATAATAAAACAAGAATTGAACAATAACAATTATGTAATTTACACAGCCATGCATAAAAATTATATATTTTTTACCGTTACAAATGCAATATATTAAACGGATACACCAAATATTAATAAATATGCTCATGTACAAGCACAGGACTATGTGCGGAGCAGGTGTGATGTTATGCTGACGTTCACACCACATTATAACGTCTCCACACATGGTTGTCACGCATGGTTATACTGATTACTCGCTACAAATTTATCTTATTTGTTTTATATCCTTATTTGTGGTTTTTCTAAGTAGTAGTAATTGTTAGGTGTGCTTCAATCGAAAAAAAATAATATCATTCTTATTCAATCTTATTATTTGGCAATCTGTTCTAAAATGCGATTTTGTGGTTTTCGGTCCTACGTGACTTACCTACATTCTCTTTGTACAAACTAATCTGCTTCAAAACAAAACGCTGATCTGTCCGCTTTATGTCTTAATGTCTAAAAACTGTCATATGGATCAGACGATCATTCATATGAGGAAAACATTTTTTTTTCTCGAAAGTGTCAACATTTTTATTCGTGAATTAAGAAGGTTCAAAATATTCCAATATTTGACTTCGAAATAGTATTTTGTCTCTCTCGCTGTCGTATTTATCACAGTAGGACCGGTAGTGTGAATATCAGTAATCAGCCTGATTATACTTAATTATCGTCTAATACATTTATATATAATGCCATTGGTTATATCCGCCACTATTGTCTGTGGATACTATGCACCTATGCTCCACACACACCATATTTTTCTTTTCCTGCATGCATCTCACGGTTTAAATAGTTCAAACAGACATGCATGTAAACTCTCTCCTTCACACACGCACACACGTACGCTCGCACGCACGCACGTATATAAGTTTTCAATTCGATTCCTAAATAATGTGTTTCCCACATTTCAGTTTCAACCGTTCAAACAGACATGCATGTATACACAGAGTTCACGCGCGCACGCACGCATGCACGCACGCACGCAGGCACGCACGTCATCTTGAAAGTTAAAAATGGCTTGATTCCAGTACCTTGACACATATTCAAAAACACAGTTTTAATGTAAATTAAAGGTCGTGGGTTCGATCCCCGGCCGGGTCATACCAAAGACTTTAAAAAAGGTACTAGAAGCTTCCTCGCTTGACGCTCAGCATTTAGAGAAAAGTTCTAGGTCTGGTCGGCCCGGTGTCAGTATAATGTGACTGGGTGGGGTATCATGCCATGTGTCTGCGGCATGATACTCCAGTGTGACAGCGCTCAGAATACTGTCTCAAGTAGACACCGTCGCGATATGACTGAAAAATTGTTGAAAGCGATGTTAAACACCATACAACAACATTAATGTAAATTAGTAAAACATTCTGAGATTATTAACAATCGATCACACTTTTATTTTGTATAAAAGTACAAAGTCGATCTGAGACAGTGGAACGTATTACTGCTCGATATCAAAGTGCGTTCTTACTAGAAAACACGGTATTGTCAATTGTTTAATCATGGTCTCTAATATTTGGATCTGAGCGTATGTGTAATCATATTGATGTCTTCGTATTTATAAGGTTCTTAAGATAGTTTGGTGGTGCTAAATATATTAATACATTGCTTCAGTTTATGACATGATGGCATGGAAAGAGCGAGGTTTACTGATGTGGCCGCGTAGCAGATCAAAGCTCCTAAGTGTAGGTGGTTATTAGTCCGTAACAAAACGGGTCGTCCCTGCTGCACTTCTCCTGACAGTGTAATGTTCTTCTTCAGTATGGTTGTATTACCCTTATCTTAACATCTCTATGTCTCACAAGACAGTTGCGCCCCTTTTCTTCTGCCATGGTATTATGATTTTTCGCCTATGTAATTTGGTTTAAACTTTTTTTTCAAAATGGTTGATAGGGGCTGCAATTTCTTACTGCAGATGAGTAAGGCAAACGTAGGTATATCTTATACTGGGATAAGACACCAATGGTGTTAAAAAGAGACCTGTAGAGGATTTTAACAGATGCATGCATTGGTGAGCATTTGAGGACTTTTAAAAAAAACACACAATCGCAGGGTGTCACTGCACTGTCTTTAAATATCAAGCTGATCAATATACCAGTTATTGTGTATTTTAATATGCGGATACTATGAAAAAAATACTTAAAAGAGATTCTATGTGGATTTTTTTTTACCGTGGAATTCCTTGACCTTATTTAGAACAAAGGAGAAAAATTCAACTGTGTAGTGAGACCCCTACCCATTGTTGTAAGGCTGTTTCGGTGACGTATTGTTTTAATGGTAATGCACCTGCTGAATCCATATGTATTATTATTTCTCAAGCAACTATCACTCAAGTCTTTATTTACCGAGAATAACACATTTAGTTACAAACTAATCTTCAGTGAGGCCTTCTTGTGAGGTAGACCTGAGTTGTAGGAGGCAAGTACAAATATGTATCATAGATCTGTTCCTTGAATCCGTTGTTCATCATCTCGTCTGCATCATTAATAATCAACATAGTTCGTCATCTCGTCTGCATCATTAATAATCAACGTTGTTCGTAATCTCGTCTGCATCATTATTAATCAACGTTGTTCGTCATCTCGTCTGCTTCATTTGTAACCAAAGTTGTTCAATATCTCGTCTGCATCCTTAATAACCAACGTCGTTCGTCATCTCGTCTGTATCATCAATAATCAACGTCGTTCGTCATCTCGTCTGCTTCATTAATAATCAACGCTGTACGTCATCTCGACTGCATCATTAATAACCAACGCCGTTCGTCATCTCGTCTGCATCATTAATAACCAAAGTTGTTCGTCATCTCGTCTACATCATCAATAACCAACGTTGTTCGTCATCTCGTCTGCTTCATTTGTAACCAAAGTTGTTCAATATCTCGTCTGCATCCTTAATAATTAACGTTGTTCGTCATCTCATCTGCATCATTAATAACCTCGTCTGAATCATTAATAACCAACGTCGTTCGTCATCTCGTCTGCATCATTAATAACCAACGTTGTTTGTCATCTCGTCTGCATCATTTATATTCAACATTGTTCGTCATCTCGTCTGCATTATCAATAATCAACGTTGTTCGTCATCTCGTCTGCATCATCAATAATCAGCGTTTTTCATGGTCTCGTCTGCATCATCAATAATCAACGTTGTTCATCATCTCGTCTGCATCATCAATAATCAACGCTGTTCCTCATCACGTCTGTATCATCAATAATCAATGCTGTTTATCATCTCGTCTGCATCACTAATAATCAACGTTGTTTATCATCTCGTCTGCATCACTAGATCGAAATCGTGGACCGAATAAACATAAGTTTATTTGGCAGGTAACGAAATAAACGTTCGTTTCGAATATTTGTATTTCTCTCCTCAAATTTGTGTCACAGATAATGTGACTGAAATCTACATAATTACAGTTTTAGTAAAAAAAAGTATAAATATAGCACCAGAGTAATAACAGATAATGTAAGTTTATAACGTCCGGCACGAAAAATCATCAAAGACTCGCAGGGCTTCGTGTTTTTCTTAGCCTCACCTAATTATGGCAATAAAGTAGTATTATCTGATTATTCTTCCTTTGTAATACGAAGGTACCACTTGGTCCTGAAGACAAAACACGAAATGGAATTAATAAAGTCGGAAATGGAAGCCGTCTTACATTATAATCTTGCGTTGTGTACGTTAATTTCATCACGTATAAGATTTTATTTTCGTACATAGTAGTCTGCTACTCTTTCACGCAATATTTCATGAATGAAATCCCGCGAATGTAATTCGTATTTACTATAACCTCGTGACAAATAGAGTAGTCATTCTCACGCACGCCCACCCACATGCTTTTATATGGCTCTACTTGAGGTGCATCCGATCTACGAACATATATTTCATAGCGATCTACAAAATTGTTCTATTTTTTACATCGGTATACATATCCTTAAAGTAAACATCATAAAATAACAATCGTATTTCACAAAACTCTTAAATAACATAACGTCTATGAAAATATGTTTTAATTTATATGACACAACCACCCTCCCCTAAACTAGTAAAAAGTCGACATTGTTAACCCCCATGTCATTCTTATAAACTGTTTATGTGTACATTTGGTATTGCAAAATATATTCATGTATTTATTCTGTAAATTGTGTTTTCCTCAATAAAGAAAATGTTCTGTTCTGTTAAAAAAAAAGCCCGTGTGGTTCCAGCTAAGAACATAATCACTACCGATCTCTGCAGAGGGGTAGGAATCCTCCGAATGGGTGTCATGTTCATTTTATCATTTTTTGTCATGTTAACTATAGTGGTTCAATTATCAACCCCTGTGTTGTTTCAGGGAGCAATATGAGTGATGGCAAGAATAGGACCACTATGGCTCATACATGTCGTAAGAAGCGACAATTTGATTAATACGATAGAATTTGCTCAAACTCTGCAGTTCTGCAGGTATCAATGTTCAAGGTTCATTCGGCATATTCATTTGTTGGTGTATTTTAATTTGTTGGTTTTTGTACATGTAGAGTTAACCTGGAACCTTCCTTCCTGTTGGCGCCGAATAACCTATAATGTGTTGGTACGCCGTAAAACCCTATTCATTCATTCATTCATTCATTCTATTCTAAAAAATAATAAATTAAATGCTAATAAATTGCTAATTGAAAATAATTATAAATGATACTTTCGTTATGCTTGTTGTTAATAATTAATTGAACCACAAATTTATATTACATGATACATCAGAACCAATTATTATTTATTTGTACTCAACTGACAAATACTCAAATAAAATAAAGCAATTAATGAATACGTTTTTATCCAATTAATCTAAAACGTTGATATATAATGACAAAATAGAATACATAATTTAATATCAGGTCGTGTATGATTATAAAAAATAGTGTCAAAACAAGAAGCGTACAAATAAGGACAGGTGTACTTAATTGTATAAATATATTAATTATTTGCATATTGTATAACTAATTGATTCATTTTCTTAATGATATCAATTACTATCATATATGAATTATTATGAAGGTGTATCGTAAATGTACCTATCTATTTCATACTCTATTTCACTTAAATTGGCCCGGCTAGCTCAGTTGGTAACATGTCTGACTGACAATCAATGTTTCGTGAGTTAGAATCCCCGCCCGGCCAAAGTCTCTATGATTATTGATAATGAACCTTGTTATACGGCTGTGCTCTCCCATACTCTGAATATGTGGGGAAATAGTCAATGAATTGCAGAAATAAGGCGTGTCTAATACTGGTTAACCGCCAAGTGGATACCAGAGACGTTTAGGAGATACGTTTACCCATAATGCTGACTAACCGCCAAGTGGATACCAGAGACGTTGAGGAGATACGCTTGCCCATAATATTGGCTAACCGCCAAGTTGACACCAGAGACGTTGAGGAGATACGATACGCTCACCCATAATACTGGCTAACCGCCAAGTGGACACCAGAGACATTGAGAAGATACGCTAGCCCATAATACTGGCTTACCGCCAAGTGGACACCAGAGACAATGAGGAGATACGCTTACCCATAATACTGGCTAACCGCCAAGTGGAGACCAGGTACGTTGAGGAGATACCCTAACCCATAATACTGGCTAACCGCCAAGCAGACACAAGAGACGTTGAGGAGATACGCTTACTCATAATACTGGTTAACCGCCACGTGGACACCAGAGACGTTGAGGAGATAAGCTTACCCATAAAACTGGTTAACCGCCACGTGGACACCAGAGATGTTGAGGAGATATGCTTACCCATAATACTGATTAACTGTAATGTGGACACCAGAGACGTTAAGAAGATACGCTAACCCATAATACTGGTTAACCGCCAAGTGGATACGAGAGACGTTAAGGAGATACGCTTACCCGTAATGCTATTTAACCGCCACGTGGACACAAGAGACGTTGAGGAGATACGCTAACCCATAATACTGGTTAACCGCCAAGTGGATACCAGAGACGTTGAGGAAATACGCTTACCCATAATGCTGGCTAACTGCCAAGCGGACACCAGAGACGTTGAGGAGAGACGTTGAGGAGATATGCTTACCCATAATGCTGGCTAACCGCCAAGTGGACACCAGAGACGTTGAGGAAATACGCTTACCCATAATGCTGGCTAACCGCCACGTGGACACCAGAGACGTTGAGGAGAGATGTTGAGGAGATATGCTTACCCATAATGCTGGCGAACCGCCAAGTGGACACCAGAGACGTTGAGGAGAGACATTGAGGAGATATGCTTACCCATAATGCTGGCTAACTGCCAAGTGGACACCAGAGACGTTGAGGAGATACGCTTACCCATAAAGCTGGCTAACCGTCAAGTGGACACCAGAGACGTTGAGGAGATACGCTAACCCATAATGCTTGCTTAACGCAAAGTGGACACCGGAGACGCTGAGGAGATACGCTTACCTATTTAAATTAAACTGAAATACCGGTAAAGAAGGCGCTGTTGTAAAAAGGCGCAAAACCCTCATAAAAATCGCTTTCAATTTAATGATGTAAAACATTAATATTTCAATGAGTTTTCAAATGTCTTGCTCACTAACCAATGGTAGGTGTATGCATTTATATAAAACATTTGTTACATACAACGGTAATTTGATTAAAAATATGACATCTACATATGGTATCTAAATATAGTGACCTTTCTGAGCCGTGTAATTTATCAATGTAAACTGACTTGTGTTTGTGAACACTAAATCAATTAGTTGCATACCTGCATGAAATTTCAAACTTGTCATACAGTCACTTTAAAACTAAAAATTTAATCACGACAGTAAGGAATAATACGCACCAAAAGTGAAAAATAGTTAGTGTTGGAGACTTTGATGGAGAATGCACGCACGGAATTTCCACGTACCCTCCTGGAACACCTGTTTTTTTCAATTGATTATTATAACATCAAAATTTTTGAACATTCAACAAGGGTTGCCCAATCACCCATATCTTTATAATTACGTACACTTGTACACTTTTTTTCCCATTTTCCTTCATAAATGTACTATGTATAGTTTACTTGATATATGCATTAACACAGTATATGTATCAATCCACATACAATGCAAATCGAAAGAAAGCAAGAGAGACACTCTATAACTGTTTGCTACCTTTTCAATCCTTTATTGTTTGGTATGGTTGTTTGGTATGTATGAATATATGTATGCTCCTTTCGAAAGAAAAATATATGTTTAAATCAAAGATAAAAGAAATACGACAATCGAAATTGAAAACAACTCAACTTATTTAAATTTCTATTCCACAAATATACTTAAACATTCAACAAATACATTTTAAAAAGTACTATTTCTTAAATCTCTTAATTTCTGATACAAATGTATTACTACTATTGAAGACGTGTATTATATTACGTCTTTTTTGTTTACACTGACAATGACGCTTCTGCACATTCCGGCACACTACCTTGTTTGACAGGTCTTAATTGATCGGTATCAGTAAAAACACTTGACTAGTTGTAGGGCAGTGACACATGCGTTAATTATGTTTTTATATGGATCGCACTTCATTTATTTAGATATATGTACAATGTGTTCATTAATGATATTGTTATAAATAATTATTCTGACTTAGAAAATATTTTCACGATTGGTGACCTTAAACTATTTATTTTCTTATATGCAGACGATTCCGTGTTATTCGTTTTGTCTCCAGATACACTACAATCAATGTTGAACGATTTAGAATCGTATTGTGACACATGGGGGTTGAAAGTAAATATATCAAAAACAAAAATATTGATCTTTGAAAGAGGCCGCTATACTACGTTTGAATTTAAGGTAAGAAAAATTACATTAAAGGTAGTCAATTCATTTAAATATCTTGGGATTTATTTTTTTTCAAAAACGGAAATTGGTTTAGAACACAAAAACGACTATCACAACATGTATCGTTTGTACTTTATAACTTATTTCCTGTTTTTAATCAAGTTGAATTACCAACTTCTGAAAAATGTAAACTTTTTGACACTCAAGTAGCTTCTATACTAAATTAAAGTTCTGAAGTTGTGGGTTCTCAAGATGGAAACTATATCGAACTAATACATACTAAATTTTGCAGGAAAGTTGTATGTGTTAAGAGATCTTATTACTTATAATTCGAATAGACTATCATCTTACTGTCGTTTCAAGCACATTTTTAGCTAAGAATCTTACTTTAAAATAGCTCTTAACAGATTAAGATTATCTTCCCATAATCTCGCCATAGAAAGCGGCAGATAAGAAAATAGTCAACATGAATTTTATTTACTTCTTACTTGTTTGTCCCTTCCATATAGAATTAAGAAAACATATTTCAAACATTACTACTGCCGATGACCAAACTTAAACAAATTAGATTTGCTAATGACAACTAAAGCAAAACGTATTGTTCTTAACTTAGCGAAAGTATTTATTTTACTTTCAGATAAAGAAACATAACCTATTGTATAGATTAAATTAAAGCAATGATTCATGTTTTATAAAAGACAATGCTGTATTTCATAAGGCAATGACCCTCGTGTTTCATATAAGGCAATGACCCCCGTGTTTCATATAAGGCGATGACCCCCGTATTTCATATAAGGCAATGACCCCCGTGTTTCATATGAGGCAATGACCCCCGTATTTCATATAAGGCAATGACCCCCGTATTTCGTATAAGGCAATGACCCTCGTGTTTCATATAAGGCAATGACCCCCGTATTTCATATAAGGCAATGACCCGGTTTTTAATATAATACAATGCCCCCGTGTTTAATATAATACAATGACCCCGTGTTTCATTTAAGGCAATGATCCCCGTATTTCATATAAAGCAATGACCCCCGTGTTTCATATAAGGCAATGACCCCATGTTTCATGTAAGGCAATGACCCTCGTGTTTTATATAAGGCAATGAACCCCCGTGTTTCATATAAGGCAATGACCCTCGTGTTTTATATAAGGCAATGAACCCCCGTGTTTCATATAAGGCAATGACCCCAGTGTTTCATATAAGGCAATGAACCCCCGTGTTTCATATAAGACAATGACCCCAGTGTTTCATATAAGGCAATGACCCCCGTGTTTCATATAAGGCAATGACACTCGTATTTCATATAAGGCAATGACCCCATGTTTCATGTAAGGCAATGACCCTCGTGTTTTATGCAAGGCAATGAACCCCGTGTTTCATATAAGGCAATGACCCCCGTGTTTCATATAAGGCAATGACCCCGTGTTTCATGTAAGGCAATGACCCCCGTTTTTCATATAAGGCAATGACCCGGTTTTTAAACTAATACAATGATCCCGTGTTTCATACAATACAATAATTACAATAATAATAATAACAACAATAATATTATTATTATTATTATTAATAATGAAAATAATGATAATAATAAAGACTTTTATTAACGAGAGAACTCATTTGAATAAATTCAATCTTCCATGAGGCCCTCAACATATTTACAAAGCACAATATTAATTTAACATATAAACAAAAGAAGTAAACAAGTAAATTAACTCCATCGTAAATATAAAGCGTTGAACTGATTAATAGAATTTGTATTTTTTGTATAAGACGGAATAGAGTTTCACAAAGAAGAGACTGAATACGCAAACTAATTTCGAAACATTTCAGAATTAGGCTTTGGAGAATACAACTGTAGATTAGAGGATGACTGTAGTGTGCGTGTATGAACATTAGCTATTAAAGTAAATAAATCTTTGAGATATGCCGGAGCCTGGTCATTAAATGACTTAAATACAAGTACTGCATTTTGAAATTTAACTCTTTCAGGAAACGTCATCCATTTAAGCTCTGTGAATAATTCAGTAGAAAGAGTATCGTAATTTTTATCGAGAATAAGTGTAGCAGCTCTCTTTTGAAACCTAACAATTTTATCTACAAGTGAAATAATACAATTTTCCAAAAATTACACAACAGTAATCTAAATGTGGTAAAATGAAAGCATTAATAACAACTTACGCATTGGTACAGAAAGAAATACTTTGATGCGAGATGGAAGGTAAAGTGATGAATTACATTTCTTTATATTATTGTCGACTTGAGTATGCCAAAGACAGCGTATTATCAATCATAACTCCAAGTAATTTTTCATGTATACTTATTCCAATAGCTTCATCTTTGTAATGAATTAGGTGAGAGTCAATACATATGCGATTAACTTTGCTTTTGGAAGAAATATACATTACTTTAGATTTCGCTGCATCGATAGACATGCGATTAGCTACACACCATGCATCAACATTATTGAGATCCGCTGTTAAGCATTTAACAACATTCAGAAGAGAATTATTTGAAACTGAGAGAGTAGTATCGTCTGCAAACATTGCAACGACAGTATTTAGCACAGATAATGGCAAATCGTTTATGAATATTAAAAATAAAAGGAGGCCTAAGACGGAGCCCTGAGGTACACCATCTTTTACTTTGCGGAACTCTGAAGTTATACCAGAAACCTGAGTATAATAAGTTCTATTTTCTAAATATGAAGAAAACTATTTTATCGTATTTCTACTAAACTTGTACATTTTCAATTTTTGAACAAGTACGACATTGTCAACTAAGTCGAAAGCCTTGGACAAATCAAGATATATTGTACCAGCAATTTCATTTTTATACAATGCCGTGTTCAATATAACACAGAACCGTGGTTCATATTAGACAATGCCATGCATGTTTGATAGTTTTGAACTTCCCTTTAGGAATGTTTTAGTGTGATTTTATCCAAGGAGCATTGCCCGGGACGTGCTGTACAATGCATTTTAACTGTATTCATATTTCCATGTTTTCACGTGTATAATCCGCAGACCGAACAAGTCGTTATTTATCATCACGTATGATGAAATGTCTGAGTCGCCTTGGTACCGTTTCTACATACCATCCTGCGCATGAAGTGGAAGGAAGAATTCATCAATGAAAAATGTGAATCCAGGTGCGGGTTATATTTAAAAACGCATATATTGTCTATATTATTTGTTGAGTCATTCGTTATACAACTAACACATTTTTATTGTACTTCTTTAACAATTAGTTCATAAACTATACATTTTTGTAAATTTAATTGTAGAGTATATATTCTTTGGATGACATATGTTTACTTGTGTATGGTTTCCGCAGCTTCCCGTAATTCTGTTTATAGTAACTGGCGTCTCAAACCCGGTCAAGTAACCTGGTCAGCAGATTTTTATTTCGTAATAAATTGATCACTTTCACGTATTGAACGTCACTGGTTCCATTTAGCTATATGAGTGATGGCAAGAATAGGATCACTGTGGCTCATGCGTGCCGTACGAAGCGACACTTTGAGTTAATATGATATAATTTGCTGAAACTCTGCAGTTCTACAGATATTAAGGTTCTAAGTTCATTCTTTATATTCATTTTTTTGATATTTGGTTTATCTGTATTTTAATTTGTTGTTTTGGTACATGTATGAAGCTGGAATCTTTATAATTGTTCTGCAGGCCGTGACTAACAATTGCTCGTTCAGTCTTTCCCTTTTAACGACAGAATGTGTCCTTAAAGCTTTTATTAGTTTCCATTTTTACAGCATTTGTTGATGTTGTCTATTAAAGCTTTTCTAAAAGTTTTAATGCTAAACGTATAAATCAGGGGGTTTATCAATGAATTTAACGTTATACTACTCGCTATGGATACTTTCACCGCCCTGGGAATTTGTGCATCACTTTTAAACAGTGTTGTGATTATTTGCATGGCTAGAGTAGGCATCGTGGTGATATTAAGCGCAAATAAGACCACACATACTAAGGTGATTGACCGCCTTTCGCGCTCAAAATTTCTTGCAGCCGACATGTGTTCCGGTTCTTGTGTCCTCGGATATGTGCGAACAATATTGATGGTTCCGTTTGGGTTTCTTGGTGACGACAAATGAATGTCCAAGGGTACAACCGTTTTTGAAACTCGTCGAAGAATGACACATATATATACGTACACAATGTCAGTTATAAACAATGGGATCAAAAGTGAGCAGCCAAAAAATAATGCCGCTGTAGAAGAATGCTCCCCGTACACAGTTCTGAACCAGCAACTTTTGAACCGGTCCATGGCGCTATCATTATGCCAAGCCATATAGGCTACACAAACAAACACGAGCCCCAGGCCAATCGTCGCGGCTATCTGGACAATATTATACTCAATTTTCCATGTTGTATTTAGTTTGTGAATTCCTTTTAAAATCACAAGTCTTCGTAAACCAATGGCAAATAAGTTGTAAAGTGTCATTATTTGAGACGACATAAACAGCACTACATTCAAACGGCAGGCCAATCTATTAGTGCTAAAAGGTTCATAGTCCAAGAACGATATGGTCAAAATGGTTACTCCTGCGTAAATGTCGTTCAAACAGAGAATGATCAATTGAAACCATATTCCATTTTTCGGAAACTTATTTCGATGCGTAAACAAACATGCTAAGACGACACTGTTTAAAAGAATCACCACTACCCCATTAATGTGAATTAACACTTCTACGGGCAGAGATATCGTCTCTAAAGCAACACCACTCGTGGTAGTTCTGGTCCAAACTGTTGTTATATCGGAATGCATCGTGTCCATACTTTGTGTCAGTTATTAAAAAAATACAATATTGAAACTTTTCTCACCGCGTGCTTGCGTTAGCGCCATGAATCCAACAGTGACTTATTGCCAGAATGTAGACATCTGTGTCTTGGAGCAAGACAATGTAAAGGGATGCTATATTAATGTAGCGTATGTATTGATTAGGCATTACAATGGAAAAAATAAACAACTTATTTATGAATGACGGCATATTTTCATGAATTGTCATCGCCTTCCGTGGATAAACAAGAGCATATACCTTTCTGACACGAGAACATATCATATTTTAAATATGTATTAACTGGTTGATAATTCTTATATGCACATAAGCTGCTTCGCTGACGGAATTTTTCGTAAATATTCCGATTCAATCGTTAATATTCGCTAGATATGTGCAAAGATATAAATGCATATATGAACAAATTTTTTTTTTCTTCTATTTTGTTGGAACATATTTATTTTTGAATATGAGAGGTCGTTTATTGAGCATTGTAGTTAAATATTCTGCTGCTAGCGAAATTAAAAACATATCGTCACGCGATTCGAACCTGGATTGCCCGGTAGATATAACCTCTGTGTTAATTAGATATATAACAAGGACTTAACTTATGTTTATGTACAAAACCACAAATAATATGGTCCCTTCTTATATAAGCGACTTGATTCCTCCCTTGATTTGCAACACTACTGATTATCAATTAAGAAATCCAGATTATGTTGCAACTGCTTACATCGGGCCCAGGATCGGAGAGTTGTAGGTTCGATCCTTCACCACGGCTATGTGTGGTGTCCTTGAGCAAGACACTTTATGCGTATATGCTTCGTACTGGTTCTACCCAGGAAGATTACGAGCTAGATTTGTCTAAGTTGTAATAACGTTTCTCAATCGAGGTAAAATGAATAAGATAAACAAAACAAAACAAAACAAAACGTATCATTTACAGTTGTTATTTACCCAGTTAAAAATAAAGGAATTATTATTCGTGTAATGTTGTTGTATGGTGTTTAGCGTCGCTTTCAACATTTTTTCAGTCATATCGTGAGACAGTATTCTAAGCGCTGTCACACTGGAGTATCATGCCGCAGACACATGGTATGGTACCCCCACCTAGTCACATTATACAGACACCGGGCCGACCAGACCCGCTAGAACTCTCCTCTGAATGCTGAGCGTCAAGCGAGGAAGCTTCTAGTACCATTTTTAAAGTTTTGGTATGACCCGGCCGGGGATTGAACAAACGACCTTCCGCATGCGAGGCAGACGCTCTACCACTAGACCACGCCGCGGTCTTTATTCGTGTAGATAAAGCGAATTAATTCGTCGCTTATAAACCCGAAGTTTTAATATGAAAACCGCTGAAAGGTCTTCTTATCCTCAAGAACTTCAACATATAAATGATAATCAAACTTATGACATTGAATTAGTTATTGAAAAACGTTCATTACGTGATCAATTATTTGCGGGAAGAAGAGGACATTTAGCAGGGTATTGATCATGTTAGCAGATGATACATGATTCCATGCAACAGAATTACGAGAAGCTGCTGGCTGAAACAATACACAGTACACAGTATATCACCCAAAGAACACAATTTATACTCTACGATTAAAGTTAACAAGAATGTATAATGGGAGAACTGAGTGATATACTAAATTATTAAAGATTGATTGATCGAATATTTAGCCTCATTTTTTGCCATCGAGGGCTAACAGACAATTAGTTA